>SJYW01045048.1:0-63271 GCA_006410735.1 Raphicerus campestris | reverse complement strand
CTAAAAAGTGACGTTTTTTGTGATAGATCGCCACAGTGCATTCTTTAGCATCTCTGTACATATTGATGATCAATTTCTTTTTTTCTCCCCTTGGAATGAATGACAGTATACACAGACTGCAACACCGCAAGGCTATTCTGAGAGCACCACTTACCTTCCCAGATATTAAAGGCAGATCTAGGTGATCTATATTTTCCCCATAAGTCAGGTTTAACACACAATATAGATGACTTGTTGCTGTGTTCAAATTCTTTGATCAATAGCCAGAAAGACATCTGTACTTACTTCGGTCAGCCAGAAGCCAGCTACTTAAAAGGACATAGTGTCAAAAGAGAAATTACAATTAGGCAAGACTAGTGTAAAATATTTAGGACATAAGATATCCAAATAAGCACTTTAAACTGACCTGGATAGAGTTAAAGGCATTATATAATTTACTTTAAAAAGTTCAGTCTGAACCTTTCTACTGGAAAATAGAATATTCTGAAGCTAGCTACTGCTGCTGCTAAGTTGCTTCAGTCATGTCCGACTCTGTGCAACCCCATAGATGGCAGCCCACCAGGCTCCCCCATCTCTGGGATTCTCCAAGCAAGAACACTGGAGTGGGTTGCCATTTCCTTCTCCAGTGCATGAAAGTGAAAAGTGAAAGTGAAGTTGCTCAGTCATGTCCGAACTTAGCAACACTATGGCCTGCAGCCTACCAGGCTCCTCCATCCACAGGATTTCCTAGGCAAGGGTACTGGAATGGGGTGCCATTGCCTTCTCTGATTCTGAAGATAGGGGTACCCTTTAAAAATTTCTGGCTAAGACCCCAACCGTGGGACATCCAAATTATGATTTATGATCTTCCTCTTTGTTTAAGAACACAAAGGTGCCACACTATAAGAGTATTAACCCACCAAAATGAGGGCTGCTTCCCAGGTGGCACTAGTGGTAAAGAACCCACTTGCCAATACAGGAGACACAAGAGACATGGGTTTGATCCCTGGGTTGAGAAGATCCCCTGGTATAGGACATGGCAACCCATTTCCATATTCTTGCCTGGAAAATTCCATGGACAGAGGAGGCTGGTGGACTATAGTCCATGGGGTCACAAAAGGTCAGACACTACTGAAGTGGCAGCACACACATACCAACCAATAGGCTACTATAGCCAATAGGTAGATTCCATAGCTAGGAGCTCACTCTTTGTGTCTGGGCTGTCACAGCAACAGCTGTGTTATGTCAGACCACAGAAGAGATCGTCATGAGTCACCCTCTATCTTTGTTCCTCACCTATCTTTGTTCCTTTCTTACTAAACTCTCATCATATGCAACATTATTCAGCAAAGTTGATTGACTTCCTGTGAAATTATCTTGCTCTCACCAAATATGACTTTTCACAGATGTAGCAAGCTTCAGCCAGTGACCTTGCTACCAGAGAAATCAGACATCAATTATAATCAGTCATAAATATGACTCCACTGTTTTAATTGACAATTTTTTATCTCCCAGAATTGATCTTTGAGAAGCTCTATGGATAACCTTGATTTTTTTTTTCTTTTTTAAAATTCACTGGTGGTTCATATCTTCAAGGACATCATGGAAAGTATCAAGCTGGTTATACTGTCATTTCTCCAGTGTTACTCCTTGGAAATCATCCCTTACTTAATGGTTCATTCCCAAGAGGCTGAATTAATAGCACTCTCAGGCAAGAATACCAAAATGAGTTGTTGTTTCCTTCTCCAAGGGATCTTCCTAATCCAGGGATCAGGTCTCCTGCATTGCAAGTGGTACATTAAGCAAGAGCCTGCCAGTTACATTTAAAGAAACAATCAGTACATATTTCAGGTGGTCCATGATTTTGGTATGCTTTGGAGATGAAAGCCTATTAAAAATGGGAAACCTGTAGCAGAATTATTGGATGAAATTCTGCTGCCAAGTGCATTAGCCATTATTAAGGAATGAGATCATTCAAAGGGTTGACACTGCAGCATCAAAAGGGAACTCTTTTGTTGATCACACTGCCAAAGCAGCAGCTCTGCAAAATGAAAACAACCAATGAAAAGATGATTTTTCTTTTCAGCCTCCCAGTAACCTCACTGACAGCTTGTTAAAATTTCAGGCAACAGTGCCAGGGAGAGGAAAGGACACACAGTAATAAACAGGATGAAGCCTCATCTCCAGTAAAGTCTATCCTTCTAAGGAGGGGCTCAATATCCTGTTTTACAATATATTCATGAGTTAACTCATGGGAAACCAGATAAGATGGTATTGTGGGGTAAACATTTTTAGAAGCCTTCTTTTACTATAGCTTGGAAGGTTTATTCAAGGCATGCCAATTGCCCAAAACGTCCCCCAAGAAAGCTATTGCATAGTTCTCAAGGACATTTTCCATTACTTGCACATTCTTTTGAGGTTTGGCAGATTGATTTTCTCCAGATGCCTTCTGCTCAAGGTTGCCAGTTCGTGCTTGTTATGATTTGTATATTTTCACATTGGGTTGAGGTAGTCTTTTCTAGAAAGACTGCAGCATAATCATTAGGAATACTGATTTTAGAAGCTCAAGATGGCATATAAAACTCATCTTAACTTTCTTTCTTTGAACTTCTCATATATGCTGCTGCTCTTGCTAAGTTGCTTCAGTTGTGTCCGACTCTGTGTGACCCCATAGACAGCAGCCCACCAGGCTCCCCCATCCCTGGGATTCTCCAGGCAAGAACACTGGAGTGGGTTGCCATTTCCTTCTCCAATGCATGAAAGTGAAAAGTGAAAGCAAAGCTGCTCAGTCATCTCCAACTTGCACCGAACCTAGAGACTGTAGCCTACCAGGCTCCTCCATCCACGGGATTTTCCAGGCAAGAATACTGGAGTGGGTTGCCATTGCCTTCTCTGTCTCATTTAAAGAGGTCCCTAAACCTCTTGGGCTTCCCTGGTGGCTCAGATGGTAATGAATCTGCCTGCAATGTAGGAGAACCAGGTTTGATTCCTGAGTTGGAAAGATCCCCTGGAGAAGGGAATGGCTACCCACTAAAGTATTCTTGCCTGGAGAACTCCATGAACAGAGGAGTCTGGTGGGCTAAATCCATGAGGTCTCAAAGAGCTGGACACAACTGAGTGATTAATACTTTTACTTTCTAACTCTCTGATCTATGTGAGGTTTCTGCACATATTAAATTAAATTTGATTTCTCCTCTTAATCTGTCTCATATCAACTTAATTCTTAGACCAGCCAAAAGAACCTAGAAGGACAGAGGAAAGTTTTCTTCCTCCCTGACATTCTACATAATAGATTATTCAGTATTCTTGCCTGTGCTGTGCTAAGTTCTGGGACAACGTGGTCTTTTAAGCTCCCATGGTCTTCGGAGTGTAAATTTCTTAATTAGAAGAGCTTAATCTTACTTATCTTCATATCTTCAGTTCCCAGCCAGTGAACCCATCATGTAAGTACCTAATTAATATTTGTTAGGTAAATAACTCATCTTGAGTTAAAGAACTAGCCACTATAGGAAATCCTTGGTAGTCCAATGAATGGTTAAGACACCACTTCCACTTTAAGAGTCACTGATTCAGTCCCTCATTGAGGAAATAAGATCCTGCAAGCTGTGTTGCGTGGCCAAGAATAAACAAAGAAAGAAAATATAAGTGATGGTGGTTTAGTTGCTAAGTCGTGTCCAACTCTTGCGATCCCATGGACTATATCCTGCCAAGATCCTCTGTCCATGAGATTCTCCAGGCAAGAATACTGGAGTGGGTTGCCATTTCTTTCTCCAGAGGATCTTCCCAGCCCAGGAATAGAACCTGGGTCTCTTGCATTGCATGCAGATTCTTTACTGACTGAGCTGTGAAGGAAGCCCAAATATAAGTAATGAAATGCAAATAAAGAACTAGCTGTTATATAGCTGTGTAAACCACATGGATGATTCTTATTTATATTTATTAATCTTGTGTTTTGTTTTATTTTCTCTTGCCTGTAAAATGAAGAGGTTGAATGGATCACCTTCCAGCTCAGGTGACCTGTGCTCCTAATAATCTATGCTTGTTCTCTTGTCTTCTCACACTCACACAACTTTCTCACAAAAGAGGGAACAAAAGGTAGGAGAAGTGAAGAGCAATGAAGAAAGGATGCACACCTTTGTCACAGATTTTCTCCCTTTTTTGGTTCATTCATTTTAAGAAAGCATGTATTGCTTTCTCTTGATAAATTCTGCAATGCTTCAAAGATGGGTAAAACATCATCCATGTCTTTAATGTGCTCTCATGAAAGTTGTGAATATAGTCTTATTACTAAATGAGTATTTTCTAATAATGTATGTACTATAATAATGATTAGAGGAAAGTGCTAGGGGAAAAAATGTTTTTACCTTCTTAATGGAAATCTGGTAAAGAATCAAACAGGAAGGAAGCATCTGAGCTGAGCTTTGGAATATAAATGAGAATTTAACAGGAATAAAAATGTAGGAAGGGCATTCCAAGTCAAGAAACAGCTTGCACAGAAGACATGAAATTATACAAGTGAAAGTCTGTGTATTTCAGGATTCATGCTGGGTATAGAAAGACAGGATTTTTGTGTTTGTTGTGTGGTGTGGTGTGGTGTTGTGTGTGTGTGCGTGCATGTTGGTGAGAGTGGTAAGAGATAAGGCATAATTTTACTTTGAATTCTGGTTAACTGAGAAAAATCATTTGTGATTTTAAAATTTCCTTTTTCCTAAATGGTTTTGTTTACTATTTTTAAAAAATCAATTTCTTTCTGTCACGTTTTCTATCCTTAGTAAAAAAAAAAATGCTTATGGCTTATGAAATTCCTATAGGCAGCTGTTTGTTTTTATATATCTCTCTATGATCTTTGATTTGGTTTCCTTTTGTATAACCTCAGATATGCAGATAACACCACCCTTATGGCAGAAAGTGAAGAGCAACTAAAAAGCCTCTTGAAAGTGAAAGAGGAGAGTGAAAAAGTTGGCTTAAANTGACTATGCTAAAGCCTTTGTATGGATCACAACAAACTGTGGAAAATACTTAAAGAGATGGGAATACAAGAACATGTTACTTGTCTCCTGGGACATCTGTATGCAGGTCAAGAATCAACAGTTAAAACTAGATGTGGAAAAACTGGTTCAAAATTGGGAGAGGAGTACGTCTAGATTGACTATCATCACCCTGCTTATCTAACTTATATGCAAAATACATAATGCTAAATGCCAGGCTGGATAACTCATAATCTGGAATTAAGATTACCAAGAGAAATTTCCAAAATGTCTGATATGCAGATAATACCATTTTAATGGCAGAAAGTGAAGAGGAACTAAAGAGCCTTTTGATGAGAGTAAAAGAGGAGCGTAAAAAAGCTAATGNACTCATAAGCTGGAATTAAGATTACCAAGAGAAATTTCCAAAATGTCTGATATGCAGATAATACCATTTTAATGGCAGAAAGTGAAGAGGAACTAAAGAGCCTTTTGATGAGAGTAAAAGAGGAGCGTAAAAAAGCTAATGTAAAACTCAAAATTGAAAAAATTAAGATCATAGTGTCTAGCTCAAGGCAAATAGCAGGCAGGGGGAAAAGTAGAAGCAGTTATAGACTTTATTTTCTTGCACTCTAATACCATGGTGGACAGTGACTGCAGTCATGAAATTAAAAGGCGCTTGCTCCTTGGAAGGAAAGCTGTGACAATCCTAGACAACACATTAAAAAGCAGAGACCTCACTTTGCCAGCAAAGGTCCAATTAGTCAAAATTATGTTTTCACCAGTAGTCACATATGGATGTGAGAGTTGGACCATAAAGAAGGCTGGGCACTGAAGAATTGATGCTTTTGAACTGTGGTGCTGGGGGAGACTCTTGAGAGTCCGTTGGACAGCAAGGAGACCAAACCAGTCAATCCTAGAAGAAATCAGTCCTGAATATTCATTAGTTACCTTATGGAAAGAGCCAATTCATTGAAAAAGACCCTCATGCTAGGAAAGATTGAAAGCAAAAGGAGAAGAGGGTGGCAGAGAATGATCTGATGGTTAGATGACATCACTGAGTCAATGAACATGAATTTGAGCCAACCCTGGGAGATACTGAAGCAAATGAAAACTGGGCATGCTGCAGTCCACAGAGTCAAAAAGAGTCAGACACGACTTATGACTAAAGAACAACAACAACAATAGACATACACAGCAAAAATAGAAGGTATTCTTCAGGACTGTTGACCTTTAAAAGTTAGTAATGCAATATACTAGTAAAATGCCACCTGGCATATCTTCTGTCCATGTACTGAGGCTAAGCTAAGGCATGGGGAGAAAATATTCAGCATTGCTTTACTTGGAGTAAAGCAAAAAGGAAAGAGAGGGAGGAAGAAAGAAAAAGAATGAACTTACTAAATGGAGAGAAATAAAGTGATGCACCTAGGGACCCATCAGTAAATCGAACTCTTTGAAAGTCCCAGACCAAAAATGTAGCAAATAATCAGCCTTAAAGGTAAACACACACAGAGTGTGTTGGGTGATTGCAGAAGAGATTGAAAGGGTTGTCTGTCTTCCCAAAACCATCATCCTTGCTAAGTGAATCTTCAGTATGCTTTTAAGCACACTAAAGTCTTTACTTTCACAATTAGAACTGCGGTTTCCCTAGTACATCCCAGTGGAGGAATTAATATATTGGCCTAAATACAATCTAAAATCCAACTCAGCATTGCCAAAACATTTACATTTCAAGGATCAGGAAGAAAATCAAAAACAAAAAATATTAGAAGGTAATGACATAAGTACTTTCCTATGATTTATTTTGACAAGTACATTAAAACAAAAAGCTGTACAGTAGTAATGAAATCATCATAGAATGGATATTTTATTGTGGTTAGAATTTGTCCATGAATCAGCATTTGGACCAGTTGAGAAATTTTTCCTAGAAAGCAATACTTTGCTTTTTGTTTTGTACACATAATATAAATGTTCATATTTTTTTTCATCTGAGGAGTAAAATATGATGGACAGAAATCATAAGTAAAATAAATGCCAACCAGAATAAAAATATTTCAGTAAATGCAGGAATTTTTTTTTATTAGAATATTCTAGCAAAATACTTCTGAGACTATTTAGGAAATGAAATGATGAAATCTCAGATACTCATTATGCATAAACACTAATGATCAATGAATGGTACCTTGGTGCTAATGGAAGAAAAGCCAGCTGAGTCTCTTTTCATAAACATAAATGAAGCAGTACTTGAAAATTAGAAACCAGTTGGCCAGCTTTCACGCTTCTGAAGAAAATTTGTTTTAATAAAAACTCAATTTGGGGGCACCTGGAGCCCCAAACATAAAGTACCTGGGCACAGAGACTTGTCAGAGGCAATTCCTCCAAGCAATTCTAATTTTCTCTGTCTAAATAATTCACTTTATAAACAGGGAGGAGTTGGCAGAAGTAAATATTATTTTAATAGCACATAAATTATAGGAAAATGTCAAATCAAACAGTAACACACTCGTATTACATGAGCTTTCTAATGTATTTTACACGTGTACAAATCATCAAAAGTCACACAAAATGCATAGACAAAATGATGTCAGTATCTTTTAACAGCATACAATATTGGACAAAGATTAAAGAGTTATTTAAACCATCATTTCAGTGCGTGCTAAGTCGCTTCAGGACCCTTTGCGACCCTATGGACCCACTCGGCTCCTCTGACCATGGGATTCTCCAGGCAAGAATACTGGAGTGGGCTGCCATGCCCTCCTCCAGGGGATCTTCCAACCCAAGGATCGAACCAGTGTCTGTTATTTCTCCGGCACTGGTAGGCATGTTCTTTACCACTGATGCCACCTGGCTTGGTATAAATTACTACTTCTAATGGTAAGAATTTTTAAGGAATAGGGTGTATCTTTATAATTCTTTTCTTTTTCATAAAAAGATTTAAATCATGGCATAATTGAAACATTGCAGACTATTTTTTGAACTCCACATATCTATTATTCTAATGTCAGTTGGCGAACAGCGCTGATTGATTTAGGTTGCAAAGATGTTGAACTTAATTTGGGAATAGAATGCTGGGAGAAGCATGAATATACCACAAACTTTAAATTTTATTTATTTATTTTTAATTTAGTGCTTTATTTTTTTTATTTCAGTCCCCCAAGTGCTCATCTATGTTTTATTTATTTTCATAGCCACTAATCTTAAAAATCAATTCCTATTTTATCCCTTATGATCCTATCTCTCTCTCTGGTAATATTTTACATTTGGAGAGAAATCTAACTCTTGGAAAGTACTAAAATCATTATCATACATCATCTAATAAACCCCACTGTCATTCTCTCCATTTCACAGACCTTGAATAAATGAGACTCAGGTTGAAATGACTTGATCAAATTCACATAGTAATGATGGGGCATGGGCATTATTCTGGGTCTTCTTACTAGAACCTTGTCTTTCATTCCATTGCTTTGAGCTGTACGCTCTGGTCTTGGAGGTGGAAGAAGCAAAGTGAGTAAGCATCCTTTGAACTGGGCTTATCTGTGGCTCAGACATGTATACGTAAGACTGGTTCAATTTGCTGTACAGTAAAGAATCCACCTGCAGTGTGGGAGACCTAGGTTCAATACCTGGGTCGGGAAGATCCCCTGGATGAGGGCATGGCAACCTCCTCCAG
Organism: Raphicerus campestris; assembly: GCA_006410735.1. NCBI lineage: Eukaryota > Metazoa > Chordata > Mammalia > Artiodactyla > Bovidae > Raphicerus > Raphicerus campestris. The sequence continues at coordinate 54,655 of SJYW01045048.1, read as the reverse complement.
TATTCTTGCCTGGAGAACCCCCAAGGACAGAGGAGTCTGGCATGCTGCAGTCCATAGGGTGGCGAAGAGTCAGACATGACTGTGTGACTAAGCACACACACACATTCTTTGAACTGACACTTGGGGGTCTCCAGTAACCCTCTCAGTCCATATTTTATCAGGTCAGAGGTGCCATCTAGAGGTAAAGAGAATGAAAAAATATATATTTTCCATTTTTGTCTTTAAAGAAATATTTGAGAGAAAACAAACTATGCTTCCAATTCTTGCTTTCAAAATGTAAAATATCACAATTAAACTGAGAACTAATAGAAACATATGATTAGGTTACTATTAAATATATTCACTAAATGTTTACTTTTCTTTCTCCTAAGTATGTGTTTGCCTGGTCCATTTTCAAAATCTCTGCTCCGTAAGTTTAAAAAAATTTCCTCAGTTCAGTTCAGTTCAATCATTCAGTCGTGTCTGACTCTTTATGATCCCGTGGACTGCAGCACGCCAGGCTTCCCTGTCCGTCACCAACTCCTGGAGCTTGCTCATACTCATGTCCATCGAGTCAGTGATGCCATCTGACCATCTCATCCTCTATCATCCCCTTCTCCTCCTGCCTTCAATCTTTCTCAGTATCAGGGTCTTTTCTAATGAGTCAGTTCTTTGCATCCTTTCAAATTAAAACTTCTTTCTCTACTTGTTGAAGTATCTACAGTCTGTGCCATTTATCTCTGTTCCCTCTTGAAATTTATCCTGATGTGCTTTTTATTTATTTTTTTTGCAAGAATAGTGAGAACTTAGTTTCTTGACAAAGGACTGAACCTAGGTCCTAGGCAGTGAAAGTGCAGAATCTTAACCACTGGATTGGCAAGGGATTTCTCAGAATTGCCTTTTAGAAAAACCATATACTATTTCATATTCATATATATATATATATAAATATAATCTTGAATTGATTCCTAACTCTGAATTCTTCAAAAGATGGCTCTTTTTGGTGCAAAATTCCCATTTTTATATCATAAAAGTATGAGTATTAGAGAACATCGAATAAAATTCTAAATGAAATTTTATCACCTGATCTGGATTAGCTACCCAAAACCAGCAACTTTAATTTTCCATGTAAGTCATTAGAATGTCTAGATATTGACATGACGATGAGAAAATCTTAATTCTGAAATAAATCTGAAAGTTTAAGCTTGAATAGAGTTCTGCAGAAGAGAGGTGTGTGAGCAAAATAGGTTTTCAAATGGTAATCCAACATTTCTTTCTTTTGTTATTTAAATAGATGTATAACTTGCATAACGAATGTGAAGTGCACTAAACGTAGTCATGTAGGGTGATGATTCATGTATCAGCAGTCCGGGTTAAGATGGAGACCATACTAGCCCCAACAGGCCTCCAGTGCTCCTTTCTCTTCAATATCTTTCATCAATAGTAACTATTATTTTGACTTCTGTAACCACAGATCAGTTTTGCCTATTATTGAACTTCATAAAAATTGCATTCTAATGGATATGTTCGACTGTATCCGATTTGCTCCTCAATATTTTACATGTGAGAGGCAGCCATACTGTTTCCTATAGTTGTGCCCAGTGAATTCTTACAGTAATATTTTCAAACCAGAAGTCGATTCAACATTTACTTTATTTTTACCAAAATGTGTGAAAGATAATATGTGCTGCTATTTCCAAACAGTTTGTGATAATCAAAATTGGAATAAAACTTTTTTNACGTGTACAAATCATCAAAAGTCACACAAAATGCATACACAAAATGATGTCAGTATCTTTTAACAGCATACAATATTGGACAAAGATTAAAGAGTTATTTAAACCATCATTTCAGTGCGTGCTAAGTCGCTTCAGGACCCTTTGCGACCCTATGGACCCACTCGGCTCCTCTGACCATGGGATTCTCCAGGCAAGAATACTGGAGTGGGCTGCCATGCCCTCCTCCAGGGGATCTTCCAACCCAAGGATCGAACCAGTGTCTGTTATTTCTCCGGCACTGGTAGGCATGTTCTTTACCACTGATGCCACCTGGCTTGGTATAAATTACTACTTCTAATGGTAAGAATTTTTAAGGAATAGGGTGTATCTTTATAATTCTTTTCTTTTTCATAAAAAGATTTAAATCATGGCATAATTGAAACATTGCAGACTATTTTTTGAACTCCACATATCTATTATTCTAATGTCAGTTGGCGAACAGCGCTGATTGATTTAGGTTGCAAAGATGTTGAACTTAATTTGGGAATAGAATGCTGGGAGAAGCATGAATATACCACAAACTTTAAATTTTATTTATTTATTTTTAATTTAGTGCTTTATTTTTTTATTTCAGTCCCCCAGGTGCTCATCTATGTTTTATTTATTTTCATAGCCACTAATCTTAAAAATCAATTCCTATTTTATCCCTTATGATCCTATCTCTCTCTCTGGTAATATTTTACATTTGGAGAGAAATCTAACTCTTGGAAAGTACTAAAATCATTATCATACATCATCTAATAAACCCCACTGTCATTCTCTCCATTTCACAGGCCTTGAATAAATGAGACTCAGGTTGAAATGACTTGATCAAATTCACATAGCAATGATGGGGCATGGGCATTGTTCTGGGTCTTATTACTAGAACCTTGCCTTTCATTCCATTGCTTTGAGCTGTACGCTCTGGTCTTGGAGGTGGAAGAAGCAAAGTGAGTAAGCATCCTTTGAACTGGGCTTATCTGTGGCTCAGACATGTATACGTAAGACTGGTTCAATTTGCTGTACAGTAAAGAATCCACCTGCAGTGTGGGAGACCTAGGTTCAATACCTGGGTCGGGAAGATCCCCTGGATGAGGGCATGGCAACCTCCTCCAGTATTCTTGCCTGGAGAACCCCCAAGGACAGAGGAGTCTGGCATGCTGCAGTCCATAGGGTGGCGAAGAGTCAGACATGACTGTGTGACTAAGCACACACACACATTCTTTGAACTGACACTTGGGGGTCTCCAGTAACCCTCTCAGTCCATATTTTATCAGGTCAGAGGTGCCATCTAGAGGTAAAGAGAATGAAAAAATATATATTTTCCATTTTTGTCTTTAAAGAAATATTTGAGAGAAAACAAACTATGCTTCCAATTCTTGCTTTCAAAATGTAAAATATCACAATTAAACTGAGAACTAATAGAAACATATGATTAGGTTACTATTAAATATATTCACTAAATGTTTACTTTTCTTTCTCCTAAGTATGTGTTTGCCTGGTCCATTTTCAAAATCTCTGCTCCGTAAGTTTAAAAAAATTTCCTCAGTTCAGTTCAGTTCAATCATTCAGTCGTGTCTGACTCTTTATGATCCCGTGGACTGCAGCACGCCAGGCTTCCCTGTCCGTCACCAACTCCTGGAGCTTGCTCATACTCATGTCCATCGAGTCAGTGATGCCATCTGACCATCTCATCCTCTATCATCCCCTTCTCCTCCTGCCTTCAATCTTTCTCAGTATCAGGGTCTTTTCTAATGAGTCAGTTCTTTGCATCCTTTCAAATTAAAACTTCTTTCTCTACTTGTTGAAGTATCTACAGTCTGTGCCATTTATCTCTGTTCCCTCTTGAAATTTATCCTGATGTGCTTTTTATTTATTTTTTTTGCAAGAATAGTGAGAACTTAGTTTCTTGACAAAGGACTGAACCTAGGTCCTAGGCAGTGAAAGTGCAGAATCTTAACCACTGGATTGGCAAGGGATTTCTCAGAATTGCCTTTTAGAAAAACCATATACTATTTCATATTCATATATATATATATATAAATATAATCTTGAATTGATTCCTAACTCTGAATTCTTCAAAAGATGGCTCTTTTTGGTGCAAAATTCCCATTTTTATATCATAAAAGTATGAGTATTAGAGAACATCGAATAAAATTCTAAACAAAATTTTATCACCTGATCTGGATTAGCTACTCAAAACCAGCAACTTTAATTTTCCATGTAAGTCATTAGAATGTCTAGATATTGACATGAGGATGAGAAAATCTTAATTCTGAAATAAAACTGAAAGTTTAAGCTTGAATAAAGTTCTGCAGAGGACAGGTGTGTGAGCAAAATAGGTTTTCAAATGGTAATCCAACATTTCTTTCTTTTGTTATTTAAATAGATGTATAACTTGCATAACGAATGTGAAGTGCACTAAACGTAGTCATGTAGGGTGATGATTCATGTATCAGCAGTCCGGGTTAAGATGGAGACCATACTAGCCCCAACAGGCCTCCAGTGCTCCTTTCTCTTCAATATCTTTCATCAATAGTAACTATTATTTTGACTTCTGTAACCACAGATCAGTTTTGCCTATTATTGAACTTCATAAAAATTGCATTCTAATGGATATGTTCGCCTGTATCCGATTTGTTCCTCAATATTTCACATGTGAGAGGCAGCCATACTGTTTCCTATAGTTGTGCCCAGTGAATTCTTACAGTAATATTTTCAAACCAGAAGTCAAGATTCAACATTTACTTTATTTTTACCAAAATGTGTGAAAGATAATATGTGCTGCTATTGCCATACAGTTTGTGATAATCAAAACTGGAATAAAATTTTTTAAAGGTTTCAAACACAATATATTTTCTGTGTTCCGTTTTCTGTTATTTTATAATTTTCTTTGCATTTACAGTAATAAAGTGCTTCTTGCTTTGCTTACAATCCCATTAGTTCAGTTGAATTCAGTCACTCAGTCATGTCCGACTCTGTGACCCCATGCATCCAGGCTTCCCTGTCCATCACCAACTCCCAAAGCTTGCTCAAACTCAGGTTCATCACGTCAGTGATGCCATCCAGCCATCTCATCCTCTGTCATCCCTTTCTCCTCCTGCTTCTAATCCTTCCCAGCATGAGGGTCTTACTATCCTATGACTAAAGTTATTATTTTCACTCTTATAAGAGAAACCATATTAAAAAAAAAAAAAGACTGTTTCCATGAGTCCTATTTAAGAAGTGCATTTATGGCTAAAATGAGATGTAAAAATTTAGAATTGATCAAAATGAGGGGAAAATAAAACAGACTATAATTAAAACTGCACACAGTTTAAACTTGGATCTAGGAAAACTGAACTATTTAGAGAAAATGTTCATAAGAGGAAACTCAAAATGGGAAAAGTTATGTTTGTTAAAATCAGATGTCACTAAATAAAATGATTAATGTTTTATTTCAAAATATATTTGGAAAATAATTTATCCAGAAGCATATAATTTTATAAACTTAAATCAAAAATGGAAAAAATTGTAAGCTATTGATCAGAAATTAGTTCACAGCAAGCAGATAAAAACCTGTTTAAAATCAACTTAACTGATTAAATGTTGTTTCATGCATTTGGTCTAAGTTTGGACCAAGTTGCAGTTTGTATAGCAGTGCTAAAAAGAGTCATCTTTTTATATGCCTGCTCCAAGATACCTGAGTCATTTTTTTTTTCATGGTGACTAAAAGAGCTGCTTCTTCTTCAGTAATCCCATTCATATATGTTATGAAAAAACGAAAAGGCAAAAGTTACAAAGGACCAAAACCACAGAGGCAGTCTAGCAAAATCTTAACATATGAGAAAAGTTCTTCTCACTGACCAGAAATGGATCATGTGACCACTCTTAGCAGCAAACACCATCTGGATAAATGAGTCTTCCAAGTTTTCTGCCTAGATAGTAGAGGAACATATAGGCTTCCCTGGGGCTCAGGGGTAAAGAATCTGGCTATAATGCAGGAGACAGGAGTTCGATCTCTGGGTCAGGAAGATCCCCCGGGGAAGGAAATGGCAACCCACTCCAGTATTTTTGCCTGGGAAACCCCATGGAAAGAGGAACCTGGTGGGCTACAGTCCATGGGGTTGCAGAGTCAGATACGACTGAGCATGCATATGCATGTACAATTGTTCTTTATATGAACAGTTATATTAAAGTTTGAATAATTTTGCCTAAAATTCTTATGTTTATAAATAGATTAAAAAATTCGCATTGCAAAATAGTAAGATAGACACTTCTAATGGTCCAAATGAGGAGCACAAAATGGAAATAACTTTCTAAACATTTGTTTACTATTAAAAAGTAGGATTTTAAACTTGTTTAGTGATAATCGGTGAAATTACACTGAGTACAGTTGCAGCTCTTTAATTTTAGAATCCATAAAAACAAAGTATTTAAGAGAAACATTGGAAGCTATGGTTAGGCATCTTCACATTGCATCATGATATCATCGTCTTGAGGTCTATTGATTACTCCTGAAGGCTGATTATCTTTTAGTATAGCTGTTCGGTGCCCTGTATCTCAAATATAGAGAGATAATATTGTTTCTAATTTAACTGGTTGTGGTAAACTCTAACTTGCTTTCATTATCTTTCTCTATGTCAACATACCTAGCTTTGTCATCTCAGTTATTCTTTCCTTTCATACGGCATCTAATAAAAAATGACTATAGAAGGATAATAATTTTATATTTTGAATTTGTTTCTTCTTTTTATATTTGCCCTATTCTTGTAAGCCACTTAACTTTCTTTTGGGAAGGACCTGAGGTTCTGTACTAATCTATATTTTAAGCCAGTATTTTTAATTTAAAGTCTCTGTGGATTTGTTTTTGCTATTAGCACCAAGGAGAGAAGCTGAGCTCTTCTTTACTTAATTTCATAGGAAATTTATTAATTTTCAGAGATAGTTTTGAAAGATGCATAATTTTATATACTAATATTCATTGATATGCATTATTGATAAATAGTATAATAAAGTTTGAAGAAGCATATAATGAAGTATGAATTTCTTAATCCATAGTTCATCAGGCACTCTATCTATCAGACCTAGTCCCTTAAATCTATTTCTCACTTCCACTGTATAATCATAAGGGATTTGATTTAGGTCATACCTGAATGGTCTAGTGATTTTCCCTACTTTCTTCAATTTCAGTCTGAATTTGGCAATAAAGAGTTCATGATCTGAGCCACAGTCAGCTCCCGGTCTTGTTTTTGCTGACTGTATAGAGCTTCTCCATCTTTGGCTGTAAAGAATATAATCAATCTGATTTTGGTATTGACCATCTGGTGATGTCCATGTGTAGAGTCTTCTCTTGTGTTGTTGGAAGAGGGTGTTTGCTATAACTAGTGCATTTTCTTGGCAAAACTCTATTAGTCTTTGCCCTGCTTCATTCCACTTTCCAAGGCCAAATTTGCCTGTTACTCCAGGTGTTTCTTGACTTCTACTTTAGCATTCCAGTCCCCTATAATGAAAAGGACATCTTTTTTAGGTGTTAGTTCTAAAAGGTCTTGTAGGTCTTCATAGAACCGTTCAACTTCAGCTTCTTCAGCGTTACTGGTTGTGGCATCGACTTGGATTACTGTGATAGTGAATGGTTTGCCTTGGAAATGAACAGAGATCATTCTGTCATTTTTGAGATTGCATCCAAGTACTGCATTTCGGACTCTTTTGTTGACCATGATGGCTACTCCATTTCTTCTGAGGGATTCCTGCCTGCAGTAGTAGATATAATGGTCATCTGAGTTAAATTCACCCATTCCAGTCCATTTTAGTTCGCTGATTCCTAGAATGTCGACGTTCACCCTTGCCATCTCTTGTTTGACCACTTCCAATTTGCCTTGATTCATGGACCTGACATTCCAGGTTCCTATGCAATATTGCTCTTTACAGCATCGGATCTTGCTTCTATCACCAGTCACATCCACAACTGGGTATTGTTTTTGCTTTGGCTCCATCCCTTCATTCTTTCTGGAATTATTTCTCCACTGATCTCTAGTAGCATATTGGGCACCTACTGACCTGGGGAGTTCCTATTTCAGTATCCTATCATTTTGCCTTTTCATACTGTCCATGGGATTCTCAAGGCAAGAATACTGAAGTGGCTTGCCATTCCCTTCTCCAGTGGACCACATTCTGTCAGACCTCTCCACCATTATCCATCTATCTTGGGTGGCCCCATGGGCATGGCTTAGTTTCATTTAGTTAGACAAGGCTGTGGTCCTTGGGATTTGATTGACTAGTTTTATGTGATTATGGTTTCAGTGTGTCTGCCCTCTGCTGCCCTCTTGCAATACCTACTGGCTTATTTTGGTTTCTCTTACCTTGGACATGGGGTATCCCTTCATGGCTGTTCCAGCAAAGCACAGCCGCTGCTTCTTACCTTGGATGAGGGGTATCTCCTCACCGCCGCCCCTCCTGACCTTGAATGTGGAATAGCTCCTCTAGGGCTTCCTGCTCCCGCGCAGCCACTGCTCCTTGGACGTGGGTTTGCTCCTACTGACCACCCCTGACCTCAGACGTGGGGTAGCTCCTCTCAGTCACGCTTGTGCATTGTCGCAGCCACCCATGCTTGTGCTTTAGTGACACCTAATAAATAAATATGACCATAATGATAGTATTCAATTTAAGTAATCACTATTTGAAAGGATTATTGAATTTATAGAGTCAATTGTGTTTTATTAAGATCTCTTTGTTACTGCTAATAATTTTTTGCACCCCAAGTATTGGTAGACTTTATTAGATATGGGTTTCTCCCATGGCTCTGTGATAAAGAATCCACATGCAATACAGGAGATGCTAGTTGGATCCCTGCATCAGGAAAATCCCCTGGAGGAGGGCATGGCAACCCACTCCAGTATTCTTGCCTGGAGAATGCCATGGACAGAGGAGCCTGACTGGCTACAGTCCATGGGGTCACAGAGTTGGACATGACTGAAGCAACTGAACATGCATGCATGCATATTAGATATAAGAGGGTTTCCTTATAAAGATTTAATTAGAGGTAACACTTACTTTTGCATTATGTGGCTTTTATTTTACCACCAGTTTGAAAGTCCATAAAAAATGGCACTACCTATATAAAGATTTATGATTCTTCCTGAGGTCAATGCACCCAGAACCTGGATGGTTATAAATTAACTTCCAAAAATTTAGCATAGGCTATTGATATATGACTTGTCACTTCCAGGCTTGATTCAGTTTCTGGGGAAGTATTAAATACTAGATGAACTTTCTTAATAGATTCAGTAAGAGAATGACATGGACAAAAAGTAGAGGAAAAAGAAGGAAAATTTGAATTGTTTCAGACACTCCAAGACTACAGCTTAAACTGTGCATTCAGTGAAAATTTGCAAAGTTCTGGCATATGTGAAAAGTTCTTAGAATGTCTATCAGGAGTGTGTATATGTGCCTATACATGTATGTCCATGAATGTGATGTGGTGTGTGTGTGCAAGTTAATGTGCAAGCATGTGAGTGATATAGGGATTCTGTATGCATAAGAAACCTGAGATTCTCAACAAAAAAAAAATGTTAGATATACTGGGAAGAGGGTCATCCTCTAGTGCCAAACCATCAAGATGCATAAATCACCTGTTAAAACTCCAAACAATATCTTAGTTGCTTAAGAACCACAACTTGGGAACCACAACTGGGAAGAAAGATCACAAGGATATACAATGGTTCATCCATTCATTTACCAAACAAATGGCTATAAAGACACAGCAAATAAAAAGCTGACAGAATTCCTTCCATCCTGAAGCTTATATTATAGTGGGGATGCAATCATTAGGGTAAACAATCCAAATACATTGTGTATTGTTGTTTAGCAGCTTAATCATGTCCAACTCTTTTGTGACACCATAGACTGTAGTCCACCAGGTTCCTCTATCCATGGGATTTCCCAGGCAAGAATATTGCAGTGGGTTGCCATTTCATTCTCCAGGGGATCTACCTGACCTGGGGTCGAACCCATGTCTCCTGCATTGCCAGATGGATTCTAACCACTGAGCCAGCAGGTAAGCCCACATTGTGTAGTAGATGGTGACAAACACAGTGGAAGAAAATATAGCAAAGAAGGGGAGAAAGGAGAGTGGATTGAGGAAGAGCAATTGCAATTTTAGCTTGGATGGTTGTGGAAGTCTGCAGTAAAAAGATGGCATTTGACTATAGGACTGAAAGAGATGAAGGAATAAGCTCTGCCAATCTCTGGTGAAGAGGACAGAATGATGATGTAATAAGTTGAAATGGTAAGTGTGAAGTTGCTGATGTAGTTCATAGCTGTGATATGAATGATAGCTGTGAGGACAGTGAGATAAGAGAGGAAACAGAAAAGGCATTGGGTANTGGAGAAGACTCTTGAGAGTCCCTTGGACTGCAAGGAGATCCAACCAGTCCATTCTGAAGGAGATCAACCCTGGGATTTCTTTGGAAGGAATGATGCTAAAGCTGAAACTCCAGTACTTTGGCCACCTCATGAGAAGAGTTGACTCATTGGAAGACTCTGATGCTGGGAGGGATTGGGGCCAGGAGGAGAAGGGAACGACCGAAGATGAGATGGCTGGATGGCATCACCGACTTGATGGACGTGAGTCTGAGTGAACTCCGGGAGACGGTGATGAACAGGGAGGCCTGGCGTGCTGCGGTTCATGAGATCACAAAGAGTTGGACACAACTGAGTGACTGAACTGAACTGAAATGTGTACTGAATGAAAATACATGTTTTAATAATGATTTGGGTATTGTAACCACTCAGAACTTATACTGTGACCTAAAATGGTGGGGGCAGAAATAGCAAGGACCCTAGAGAAGCAGAAGAGATTAAGAAGAGATGGCCAGAATGTACAAATGAACTCTACTGCAAAGGTCTTAATGACCCGGATAACCACAATGGGTGTGATCACTTACCTAGAGCCAGACATCCTGGAGTACAAAGTCAAGTGGGCCTTGGGAAGCATCACTACAAACAAAGCTAGAGGAGGTGATGGAATTCCAGCTGTTTTTTCAAATTCTAAAAGATGATGTTAACAAGATAATGTTCAAAATCCTTCAAGATAGGCTTCAACAGTATATGGACTGAGAACTTCCAGATGTACAAGCTGAATTTAGTAAAGGGCAGAAGAACCAGAGATCAAATTGCCAACATCTGTTGGATGATAGAAAAAGCAAAAGAATTCCAGAAAAAAAACATCTGCTTCATTGACTATGCTATCTTTTGACTGTATGGATCACAACAAACTATGGAAAATTCTTCAAGAGATGGGAATACCAGACCACTTGACCTGCCTCTTGAGAAATCTGTATGCAGGTCAAGAAGCAACAGTTAGAACTGGATGTGGAACAATGGGTTTGTTCAAAATTGGGAAAGGAGTATGTCAAGGCTGTATATTGTCACTCTGCTTATTTAACTTTTATGCTGGGGTGAATGAAGCACAAGCTGTAATGAAGATTGCTGGGAGGAATATCAACAGCCCCAGATATGCAGATGACAGCACCCTAATGGCAGAAAACAAAGGGGAACTGAAGAGCCTTTTGATGAAGGTGAAAGAGGAAAATGAAAAAGCTGGCTTAAAACTCAGCATTCAAAAAACAAAGATCATGGCATTCAGTCCAATAACTTCATGGGAAATAGATGGGGGAAAAGTGGAAACTGACATATTTTATTTTGGGGGGCTCCAAAATCACTGTAGACAGTGACTGCAGCCACAAAACTAACAGATGCTTGTTCCTTGGAAGAAAATCTATGGCAAACCTAGGCAGTACTGAAAAGCAAAGACATCACTTTGTTGACAAAGGTCCATCTAGTCAAAGCTATGATTTTTCCAGTAGTCATGTACAGATGTGAGAGTTGGACCATAAAGAAGACTGAGCACTGAAGAATCTACACTTTTCAATTGTGCTGGAGAAGACGTGAGAGTCTCTTGGACAGCAGGGAGATGAAACCAGTCAATCCTAAAGGAAATCAACCCTGAATCTTCATGGAAAAGACATGTTGAAGTTGAAGCTCCAATACTTTGGCCATTTTATGTGAAAGGCCGACTCATTGGAAAAGACCCTAATGCTGGGAAAGATTGAGAGCAGGAGGAGAAGGGGGCAACAGAGAATGAAATGGTTTGATAACATAATTGACTCAATAGACATGAGTTTGAGCAAACTCTGGGAGACAGTGGAGGACAGGCCTGGTGTGCTGTAGTCCGTGAGGCTGCAGAGTCAGACACCAGTGAGCAACGGAACAACAACACAAAAGTGAGAACTGGAAGAGAAATCCTCTCCAAGTAAATATGAAAATGATGCTGTTATAATTAACAGTAAAAACAATAAGATGACTATTAAAAAGATACAATAGAAAAGGTCTTAAATGAGTATCAATGAAGTTATTAGTTTTTTCCTGCATGATTTTCATTCAGCCTGCTTCTAAGTTGCCGCATTAATTGAACAACATTGATTCTAAGAGCTAGCCAATCTAAGGCATAAAAAATACTTTTAGCATAGCGTGTCACCTTGTCCTGGAAGTGAAAACTCATGCACAGCTTAGGGAAGCTGCTACAAAAATCAAAGAAATCTCATACACTCCTAATTCTGAGATACATGATTCTTTGCAAAAAAACTGATACAGATATTAAATAAAATAGAGCAAAGTACAGTAATGTTAAGCAAAGTTGATTCAGTTTTTGAAAACTTGCATGGATGCCATGCATGTCAAGGTCAAGTTTAAAACTTTACCTTGTTTAAAACTAGACAGAACCAGGAAATTAAAAAAGAAAAATCTGAAATAAATATTTTAAATTTCCTACATTATTTCTTTTCTGTGGTTAGCATTTTTAAAATTTTCTTGTCTTTATTAAGTAAAAATCAGGCCTTCAGCTTACAGTACCAGAAAACTAACCTATGCCTGAATGTACACTCCAGGGCATTACTTAATCAGGGATGGAATTTTTGTCAAAGCATAGTAGCTCTGCATGGGAAGATGAAAAAAAGGTGGGTGCTCTGTCTGTCAGTATCCTGACTAAGACATAAAATCATTGCTAGATAATCAGGTCTTGGATAATTTTCATCAGGAGTAGGCTGAATTCTATGCTGCTGATGCTTTTCAGGTCATGAATATGCTAGGATGATCTAGACCTTCTATTTGACTTCCCTGGTGGCTCAGACGGTAAAGTGTCTGTCTACAATGCGGGAAACCTGGGTCAGTCCCTGGGTCAGGAAGATCTGCTTGAGAAGGAAATGGCAATCCACCCCAGTACTATTGCCTGGAAAATCTCATCAACAGGGGAGCCTGGTAGGCTACAGTCCATGGGGTTGCAAAGAGTCGGACACGACTGAGCAACTTCACTTCAGAGATATGGATTAAATAGTTTATCACAATTTCCCCCTACCTTACTGGTATAGATTGAATGAATTAAATACATTCCTAAAAAAGAAAAAAAAAGTTACTCACTTATTTGTATGCAGTCTTCAAAAAGAAAGAAATGATGTAACTTTTTGTTCCCCCAGTGTCCTACACATTTTTCCAAAGCAAGACAATTACCCCATGTAGGTACTCCTCCTCAGGATGACTAAAGAAGAATGGGCTTCCTTGGTGGCTCAGACAGTAAAGAATCTGCCTGCAATGCAGGAGACCCATGTTCCATCCCTGGGTTGGGAAGATCCGCTGGAGAAGGGAATGGCTACCCACTCCGGTATTCTTGCCTGGAGAATTACAGTTCATGGTGTCATAAAGAATCAGACACAGCACAGAAATAGCATGTAAAATTAACTCAATCTCTTAATGCAATAATTTTCAAACTTGAGGGGTTACCAAGATAAAAGATTCTATTTTTTGCCACAATGTAATAAATCTCGAATGAGGCATGCGTTTTTATGACCCAGTTTTCACTCTCCATTAACATGAAAACAGGAATAATAGATAATATGTAATCGGGAGCTCTCATTTTTAAAAATGTATTACTACAGGTGTTATGTGAGCTTTCCAAAATCAGATCCTAAAGCAAGCATTCCTTTGCAAGCAAGTATTTATAGATTTACTTAGAGGAGAAATCAATAAAGAAGGAGCAGGACAAGGAAGGAGAATTAGCTGGACAAGGGCACAGTTATAGAAGAATCCTAGCATCATCTTAATGCAAAAGAGAGCCAGAGAGTGCAAATCAGAACTCAAAGAAAGGGAGTTAGACTTTCCTATTTTCACATCAAGGGAAGCCTGGACTCCTAGAAAGTTCTAATTCTATACAGAGGGTGAATGCCTATCAAGTGCTTAAGGGCAGTCTTCTGACGTCTGCAAGTGTGAAGCATTTCAACAATAAAACACAGAAGCTGATTAGTGCACAAAACAATACAAATGTTTGGAGGCCATNCTAATTCTATACAGAGGGTGAGTGCCTATCGAGTGCTTAAGGGCAGTCTTCTGACGTCTGCAAGTGTGAAGCATTTCAACAATAAAACACAGAAGCTGATTAGTGCACAAAACAATACAAATGTTTGGAGGCCATGTGGACAGTGCATGGGCAGTAAGAAGAAAATGTATCATTGATATTAGACTTTTATCCTTTTCTAATATAGGAATTCAACAATATATATTTTAAGCATTAATTTGGCTGCATAGCATATACACAAGTTTAAATATGCTATTTTCATTTTCACTGAGTTCAAAATATTTTCAAATTATCCTTGTTCCTTATCTGACAGAGAGCAGAAAGGTGCTTGATTTTCAGATAATTGTGAATTTTCTTTATATCTTTAGGTTGTTGATTTCTAATGTACTTCCTTTGTTGTTAGACAACATCTTCTCAAGGATTTCAACATGTTTACATTTACTGAGAATTACTTATATAGTTTACAATGTGATCAATTTAGATGAATGCTTTATGTGTACTTGAAAAGAGTCTTCTTCTCTTAATGGAGTGTGCATGAATGCCTGTTAGGTTAATTTAGTTGACAATTCTATATTATTGTTGATTTTCTTTTAACTTGTTCTATCCATTATTGAGAGATGAGTGCTGATATCCCAGTTATAATTGTGGATATATCTATTTCTTCTATTTATCCATTAGATTTTGCTTCATGTATTTTAACATTATGCATGTGTGTGTATGTGTGTGTGTGTATGTGTGTGTGTGTATTAGTTGCTCAGTTATGCCCAACTCTTTGCAATCCTATGGACTATCCTGGAATTCTTTGGGCAAGAATACTGGACTAAGTAGCCATTCCCTTCTCCAGGGGATCTTCCCAACCCAGGGATCGATCATAGGTCCCTGCATTGCAGGCAGATCCTTCACCTTCTGAACCATATCTCCACTTCATTTAACATGAGGACTTCCCTGAGGCTCAGCTGGTAAAGAACCCACCTATCAATGCAGGAGACACAGGAGATGTAAGTTCATTCCCTGGGTCGGGTAGATACCCTGGAAGTATATGGACTTCCCTGGTGGCTCAGATGGTAAAGCTACTGTCTACAATGTGGGAGACCTGGGTTCCATCCCTGGATCGGGAAGATCTGCTGGAGAAGGAAATGGTAATCTACTCCAGTACTATTGCCTGGAAAATCCCATGGTCAGAGGAGCCTGGTAGGCTACAGTCCATGGGGTCGCAAAGAGTTGGACATGACTGAGTGACTTCACTTTCCTTTCCAGTATTCTTGCCTGGAAAAGTCCATGACAGAGGAGCCTGGTAGGCTATCCATGGGGTCCTAAAAAGTTGATCATGACTGAGCATTCACACATGCACACCATTTTAAGAGCAATCCCAACGGGTATTAATAATATAAGTTCTGAGGGTCCTTGGTGAGGGCACTAAGGGCATTATTCCATTCCTGGGTAATGGAAACGTGTCCCCAAATAACAAAATTGAAGTTTTCCACCTTTGTATTCCAACATCCTAGTTCAGCATCTTCACATCTGCTCCTACTTTTTGTCTGTAGTGATTAATCAGATCATTCAGTAAGGAGTCCCTTTTGTTCATTATCAAGGACATTATTTGTTGAACTGTGACATGAAGCTCCTTAATGCTATTTAATTTCCTAGTGATATTAATGGTTAACAGGGAAATGATTTTTTTGTAGGTCAAGCATTGAGAAAGTCAATCACTGACTTTCATCCCTCACTTCCTTCTTGCATAGTCTTCAGAAAGAAGGAATACTAGCCTCTGCCAAGGGAGTGGGGGCACCTCTTCAGGCACACACGGTAAAAAAGGATTTGGAGGCTCCATGTTCTCGAATGTATCTACCCAGGCCTACCTATCTTAAATCTCCACACCCCACTCCTCTCCTATCAAGGACAAATTTTTCTGTGGGAGATTTGTTGAGGCTAAACATCTATTCTTCTCTCAAATTTTGCTACTCTTGCAATTAGGACCCAAGTCCGTTGGCCCTCCAGTGCAGGAGGTGGGGCAGTCTTTTCAATCCTGCCATAAAAGCATTCTTATTTTCACCACTTCTCAATTGGGAAATTGATTTCAATGATTTTATCATTTTTCTTTACAATGCATGAATTGTACCTCACAACAACCAACTAATTCCACCATCCTAATATTTATTTTTTCCCCTAGTATCTTTCAAATGCCAAACTTGCAATGCTCAAACCAAGGTAGCCTATCCTACCTGTACCATATTCAATTCATTACAGGCAGACGTGTTAGCAACTGCAATGCTGTGTTATGTCAGGGGCTATCATTTTTTTCTGTTTCAAGTGATGGGGCTATTTATTGCTATTTGAAGAGAGAATGATCCAATGTCATATTACTATTCACATAGTTAATTTCCTGGAACCACTTTTGTTATTATTTCTCTTAAGTCCAGAAATGGACCTAAAGGTAAAATCTTAATGCAAGTAATTTATTGAAAAGACACAGAAGGTATCAGACTTGTATTGATATGTATTCTATTAGTTTTTTTCCTGAAATAGATGACTTTTTTTTTAAACAAAGAAATATATTTAATAACATGCTATATTATTATTTTTGGAGGCCTATCAATCCATTTTCCTTTCTTTTTCTTAATCCCTTACAGAACCTCCCTCTCAAACACGAATATTAAATAATCACATAATTCAGGTGTATTTAACTATAATATTACACCATAACCCTGGCCATAATAATTGGCTTACGAATGGCTCCTCTGGGGTGTTAGCAAAAAGAAGGAGACTTTATCTATTACTGACTCAAAGAAGATGTAATCTGGGACATTTCTGAACATACTTCCCTTTTGTCATATTAAGAAAAAAAAATTGACAAAACACCAGAAAGAATCAAAACTGAGATGTCGAGAGAAGACAAGACCCTAAGATATCAAATGTTTCCTAGATCTAGTCACAAATGTGTGGACCAAAACATTGTTTTTAAATCTCATTTGTATGGGTTTGAATTACTTGAAGGTGAAAATACTCTAAATCTTAATAAGCTTAAGCTGTTAATGTGATGAAACATAATTGAATGAAAACTAGAATGTAATACAGAATAAAACTGAGTTGTACTCTAAAAAAATGATATAAGAAAATAGCTAATATTTGACCTAATATTCATCTAGATAAAGGTGAAACTGAATTGTTTCTAAGCAAAGTAGTAAAGAAAATTTGCAATGAATACATTTGAATTAAAAGAAATGCTTAAGGGACTTTTTGAGAAAAAGGAAAATGATCTTAGACATTACGAGAGAAATACAGAAATAAAGAGCTAAATAAGTAGTGAATATGTAGGTAAATCTAAATGAATGCTGGCTGCAAAAATAAAAAGTTTTTTATTATTTAAAATTAAATTTAACAAAACTTCAAAAATAGTGCAAACATGGGAATAGGGTAGTATTTCAAAATCTTTGTGTGTCTGAAAAGTAATAAAATTACTAACTTATAATGAGAGTGAATGTCAAGATTTCATTTTTTACTCCTTAGGGAAGCCACTAAAGAATAGTATAAAAAATGTACAGCTGACAAGTTAACAAAGAAAACTGAATAATAAAAATTTTATTTTGAAGGTTCCAAATGGAATCTAGCCAAGAGAGAAAAAGAAACGGAATATTTTGGGAAAATATGAAACAAACTTTAACAAGGTAGTTTAAATTCAAATATATCAACAGTTTGATTAAATATAATAGACTCCAAGTAAAGGCAATGATTCACAGACTCTTGATAAATACAGACTCTTGATAAATACAAAGTCAGTTATATAAAACTTATAAGAACCAGATTGTTAAGAAAGAGAAGGAAAAAATAGAGTTAAAAAGATTAATATGTAAACAGACAAACACTATATCACACCTATCCCTCTTCCCCTAAAAAAATACATCTATATAATCTCAGATAAAATGTACTTTTGAGGCCAATATGTATGGCCTAAAAATATAGGCCAGCAGTCTGTAAACTATGGACTTTCTCCTGCATTTTTAAATAAAGTGTTATTGAAAAAGAGATACAACATTTATTTTTATGTATTGTCTACAGCTGTTTTTATGCTAAGTGGTAGAGTTTAGTAGCTGCAACAGACACTATGTGTTCTGTTTAAAATATTTACTATCTCATCCTTTACAGAAAATTTTTGTGATTTCTAATGCAGACTCAAAATATAAATTATAAATGTAAAATTTTCAACAGAAAAATAGGTAAATACACAAGTATCTTGTCAAATTTTAATGAATCACACTTATAAAAATTAAAGACTCACTAAGTATAAGCAAAATTCCAACAAGCAAATTATAAAATAGAATCAATTGCTTTAGAACACAGAACTCAATATACAGAATATTTTCAAGTGGACATAAAATATNTCAGGTGTATTTAACTATAATATTACACCATAACCCTGGCCATAATAATTGGCTTACGAATGGCTCCTCTGGGGTGTTAGCAAAAAGAAGGAGACTTTATCTATTACTGACTCAAAGAAGATGTAATCTGGGACATTTCTGAACATACTTCCCTTTTGTCATATTAAGAAAAAAAAATTGACAAAACACCAGAAAGAATCAAAACTGAGATGTCGAGAGAAGACAAGACCCTAAGATATCAAATGTTTCCTAGATCTAGTCACAAATGTGTGGACCAAAACATTGTTTTTAAATCTCATTTGTATGGGTTTGAATTACTTGAAGGTGAAAATACTCTAAATCTTAATAAGCTTAAGCTGTTAATGTGATGAAACATAATTGAATGAAAACTAGAATGTAATACAGAATAAAACTGAGTTGTACTCTAAAAAAATGATATAAGAAAATAGCTAATATTTGACCTAATATTCATCTAGATAAAGGTGAAACTGAATTGTTTCTAAGCAAAGTAGTAAAGAAAATTTGCAATGAATACATTTGAATTAAAAGAAATGCTTAAGGGACTTTTTGAGAAAAAGGAAAATGATCTTAGACATTACGAGAGAAATACAGAAATAAAGAGCTAAATAAGTAGTGAATATGTAGGTAAATCTAAATGAATGCTGGCTGCAAAAATAAAAAGTTTTTTATTATTTAAAATTAAATTTAACAAAACTTCAAAAATAGTGCAAACATGGGAATAGGGTAGTATTTCAAAATCTTTGTGTGTCTGAAAAGTAATAAAATTACTAACTTATAATGAGAGTGAATGTCAAGATTTCATTTTTTACTCCTTAGGGAAGCCACTAAAGAATAGTATAAAAAATGTACAGCTGACAAGTTAACAAAGAAAACTGAATAATAAAAATTTTATTTTGAAGGTTCCAAATGGAATCTAGCCAAGAGAGAAAAAGAAACGGAATATTTTGGGAAAATATGAAACAAACTTTAACAAGGTAGTTTAAATTCAAATATATCAACAGTTTGATTAAATATAATAGACTCCAAGTAAAGGCAATGATTCACAGACTCTTGATAAATACAGACTCTTGATAAATACAAAGTCAGTTATATAAAACTTATAAGAACCAGATTGTTAAGAAAGAGAAGGAAAAAATAGAGTTAAAAAGATTAATATGTAAACAGACAAACACTATATCACACCTATCCCTCTTCCCCTAAAAAAATACATCTATATAATCTCAGATAAAATGTACTTTTGAGGCCAATATGTATGGCCTAAAAATATAGGCCAGCAGTCTGTAAACTATGGACTTTCTCCTGCATTTTTAAATAAAGTGTTATTGAAAAAGAGATACAACATTTATTTTTATGTATTGTCTACAGCTGTTTTTATGCTAAGTGGTAGAGTTTAGTAGCTGCAACAGACACTATGTGTTCTGTTTAAAATATTTACTATCTCATCCTTTACAGAAAATTTTTGTGATTTCTAATGCAGACTCAAAATATAAATTATAAATGTAAAATTTTCAACAGAAAAATAGGTAAATACACAAGTATCTTGTCAAATTTTAATGAATCACACTTATAAAAATTAAAGACTCACTAAGTATAAGCAAAATTCCAACAAGCAAATTATAAAATAGAATCAATTGCTTTAGAACACAGAACTCAATATACAGAATATTTTCAAGTGGACATAAAATATTAATTAAATTTTATCATATTTCTTCATAAAATGTTTAAACAAATATTAAAGAACTGAAATAAGATAGAATATACACTAATAATTAAATTAAGTGAACAAAAATAATTATAAAATGCTTAAATGTTTGGAAATTGAACACTATACTTCTAAATATACTATGTATCAAGGAAGTCACAAAAATAGTAAAATACTTTGTAATATAAAATAATGAAAAATTTANATGTTTAAACAAATATTAAAGAACTGAAATAAGATAGAATATACACTAATAATTAAATTAAGTGAACAAAAATAATTATAAAATGCTTAAATGTTTGGAAATTGAACACTATACTTCTAAATATACTATGTATCAAGGAAGTCACAAAAATAGTAAAATACTTTGTAATATAAAATAATGAAAAATTTACATAAGTTGTTATTCAATTCAAGCTATACTTTTAAACTTATAGGTTAAATGAATATATTAGAAAAGCATGACATAAAATCAACCATCTAAACATTATCTTAAAAGTGAGAAAAATAACAGAAAATTAAATCCAAAGAAGTAGATGGAAGAAAATAATAACAAGAAGAGATTCAGATAGTAAAATAAAATGCATCAAGGGAAAGATCAATAAGATAACTTATAAATGAAAGGACATCCAAAAGATCCTATAGGAACATATTTACAGAAAAAAACAACCAAAACTGACAGAGAAAACTTAGCTATGTGAAAAGTTATCTATTAAATACATTGAATCTTTTGTTAAAAACAAATCCCAAGAAATAACCAGGCTAGATGGATGGCTTCACTAATGAATTCTTCCTAGGCTTTATGTGCTGAATCATTAATCTATGAAAATAAGATCGCTAATAAAACTATATATATGTATATGTATACACACCTGGAAATTAAACAGCACAAGGAACTGGAAAGCAACATTTTAAAATTTTGTTGAAACAACATCAAGAAACATAAAAATATTAGGAACAACACTAGCAAAATATGTCCATAGCTTTTGCAGTGAAAGCTGCAGAATATGCTTGAAAGACATTTTTATGCTTTAAATGACTGTTATTCCAATTTCAATCTCTCCTGACTAGTCTAAAGACTTTCAATTATAACCAAAGTAAGACTTCACTGTGTGAAAAATTGACATGTAAGCCCTAAAATTTATATTCATATGCAAGTAATGTTGACTGTACAAGGCAATATCACAAAAGAATAAAAAGATTATATGTTATACACGATAAAAAATCTAAGACTTACTATAAAATGGTTGTATTGGCATTGTTGTTGTTTTGTCACTAATCCTGTCCGACTTTTTGTGACCCATGGACTGTAGCCTGCCGGGCTCCTCTGTCCTTGAATTTTTCAGGCAAGAAAATACTGGAGTGGGTTGCCATTTCCCTCTATACTGCATTGTCATAAATATCAACAAACTAAAAATAAAGCAAACACAGGGCACAGGAATAGAGCCACACTTATAGGATTACTTAATTTCAACACAGACATGAAAAAACACAAGGAGGGAAATGAATTTCTTTTGAATATATGGTGTTGGGACTAAATATATCTCGAGAGATGACATAAGGAATTTAGTTCAGTGTCATGCCACACATAGAAATTATTTGAAGAGTTACTCATCTAAATAAACATATTGAAAAAAAGGTTTTATAGGAAAATGATTTCTTAACAGTAAGCAAAGCAGTTTTAGGACCTAGAAAGAAGTAATCATAAAATATTATATATTAACCTAATATTATTAAAATATTAAATTCCAATTTGAGTAATGAAAAAGTAGAAAGTACCAGATTTGCTTCATGGCTTATTGTTAGGAAATCAGATAATATGTCCAAAACAACAATTTTCAGGCATTGAACAATAAGGCTTCATAGAGCTATGGCCTAAAGCAAAGAAAAAATATAATAGGCCTTACAATTGTCCCAGGTTTTTGCCTAGAGGTAGTTGCCTGGTTGTAAGAGAGCCTGGTTGCCTTGAGGAGATAAAGGAGATCAAGGAGCTCAGTTCAGTTCAG
This sequence comes from Raphicerus campestris, assembly GCA_006410735.1. Lineage (NCBI taxonomy): Eukaryota > Metazoa > Chordata > Mammalia > Artiodactyla > Bovidae > Raphicerus > Raphicerus campestris. The sequence goes on along the minus strand of SJYW01045048.1, from coordinate 32,426 downwards.
TCACTCAGTCGTGTCCGACTCTTTGCGACCCCATGAATCACAGCACGCCAGGCCTGCCTGTTCATCACTGTCTTCTGGAGTTCACTCAGACTCACGTTCATCGAGTCAGTGATGCCATCCAGCCATCTCATCTTCGGTTGTCCCCTTCTCCTCCTGCCCCCAATCCCTCCCAGCATCNACAAGACAGACTCTGGTTTTGGGGTTAGATGCTCGGGAGCAGGGGAATTTCCTGAGGCTTGATCACGCTTTTGCGCATGCCGAAGCCCCCTTCCTCATGACCTTTGCCAAGGGCAGAGTTCCTCACACTGGCTCCCAACACACACACACACACACACACATAAATGGGTACAAGTGAAATTGAGAATCTGAACAAGATTGGTGAATTGTATTAATGTCAAATATACGTATGTGCTATTATATTGTGGCATTTCCAAATGTTACCACTGGGGAAACTGTGCAAAGAGTACAAGAGATCTCTATGTGTTGTTTCTTATATTTGCATGTCTAACATGTTAACTGCACAGTCATTTCAATTCAAATTTCAATTGCAAAATTGAAATAGGTCAAAATTCCTCATTAAAAAACTAATAAGCCCCAAAATAAATGATGATTAAACTTCATCAAAATTAAAAAGTCTTTCATAATTAGACATTATGGAAATGAAGAACCGAGCTTCACACTAATGGTCACAAAACATGTATCTGACACTGATTTTGTTTCCAAAATATATGAACTCCTACAATTTTTTTTTACCTATAAATCAATAGTAAAAACAACAGCAACAACAAAGCTCCACCAAAAGTACTCAACAGCATTCGTGATTTAGTAAAAGCAAATAAAAAAATGCATGAAGATACCTTTAATACTCACTGCTGCTGCTGCTAAGTCGCTGCAGTCATATCGTATCCGACTCTGTGCAACCCCATAGACGGCAGCCCACCAGGCTGCCCCATCACTGAGATTCTCCAGGCAAGAACACTGGAGTGGGTTGCCATTTCCTTCTTCAGTGCATGAAAGTGAAAAGTGAAAGTGAAGTCCCTCAGTCATCTCTGACTCTTCGCAACCCCATGGACTGCAGCCTACCCGGCTCCTCCATCCATGGGATTTATAGGCAAGAGTACTGGAGTGGTGTGCCATCCCCTTCTCCATAATACTCACTAGTGTACCTTAAATAAAAGAGACTGGAAAAGATCAAATATTACTGAGAATAAGGAAAGTCCTGGGGGCATCTTGCTTTGTTAGGAGGTAACCCTGTGAATGATGGGAGAGCCTAGTGAACTGAGAGGGGCATACAAAATCATCAGCAGTAATTAATGGGTGGTTTGGGGGACAGAAGTGGAGATGTCCTGGGAAATAGATATTAATTGACTGTTAGGAATGTTTCAACATATTTATACAGCTGATATGGCCATATATGGGCTTCCCAGGTGGCACACTGGTAAAGAATTTGCCTGCCAATGCAGGAGACACAAGAGACATGGGTTCAATCCCTAGGTCGGGAAGATTCCCTGGAAGAGGAATTGGCAACCTGCTCCAATATTTTCCTGGAGAATCCCATGGACAGAGGAACTTAACAGGTTACAGTCCATGGCATCACAAAGAGCCAGACACTACTAAGTGACTGAGCATACACACACGCGCACACACACACACACACACACACAGCCATATATACTTTTACAAAGTAAATATTTCCATAAATAAAACCCAACTTTTCTACTCTAGTCATATAAGAAGTAGCTGTGTAAAACCTGCATCAGTAAATTCTACTTATGTGGATAAATGTGGAAGATAAGAGGGAAGGCTTTTATTTATATTATAGTCACATAAAGTCAGAATTAGAGAAACTAGAAAACTTTATCTAGCACCACCTTTTCATAGTTAAAGAGGAAATATTGACCTGGGAAAATTTTTCCACAAGACATTGATTCACCTTGGCAAAGGAATAAATAGTAAACTCTTTATCTTTAGACATATTGATTAACTCTATTTCTCTCATAGCAAATTATAATTAATATTATTCCTATTATCAGTGACTGGTGCCTTGTGAAAGCAAGATCTGGTGTTGAGAACACCTTGACACTCTTAGGCATTTTGTTTGCGATCCCCTTAGAGAAATATTTGCTTAGGGTTGCTAAATATAGCTTTAAAGAAACAAAAAGGAAGGCTCAATAGCATCCTTCAGGCTTTAGAAGCTAAAAAATTTGTTTGTTATNTTTGGTGTTGAGGACACCTTGACATTCTTAGGCATTTTGTTTGCGATCCCCTTAGAGAAATATTTGCTTAGGGTTGCTAAATATAGCTTTAAAGAAACAAAAAGGAAGGCTCAATAGCATCCTTCAGGCTTTAGAAGCTAAAAAATTTGTTTGTTATTAGACACATGCCCACAGAAGCCAACACAAACTAGAGGAAAATGTTGATAATTAATGTAAAATATTCTTAAATCCTCATCCCTCCCTTCCTATATTTTGCCAAAATACACATAATTTTTCTTTTTTTTTTTTTTGTTGGCATTGATTTTTGTAAGCAACTCTTGGCAGAACTCATTTTCTTCTATTCAATTGTAATTATTAGAAGATCAAAGCAAGCAAACACTGTTCTCACACAGTACTTACTTTCATTTGTCATAAAGGTCAATATCTGCTTGATATTGTAACAGTCAATTTAATTAACATCTTCTGATTTTAAAATAGAGTCAGTATATTCTATTATAGGCTAAGTAAAGCCAAGCCATGAGAATTTTGTTCTTTGCCCCTTTCACTTTTTGGCAAATACCATTTAGTGATTTAGGCTGCCCTGTCGGATAAATTATCTGCTCTGTAATAACCATAACACTGAACTATAGCACTGGAAACATTTGTAAGGGTCAAAGGAACCTCTTTCTTTAGGTATAAGGGAAAACATTCCAGTAATAATGTTTCTATTATAGCTTTGTCTGTCATCAAATCATTTGGTTCTCATTTTACTAAGATTTTAAAACATTGACTATTCAATAAATGTACTCAAGTTNTCAGGCTGCCCTGTTGGATAAATTATCTGCTCTGTAATAACCATAACACTGAACTATAGCACTGCAAACATTTGTAAGGGTCAAAGGAACCTCTTTCTTTAGATATAAGGGAAAACATTCCAGTAATAATGTTTTTATTATAGCTTTGTCTGTCATCAGATCATTTGGTTCTCATTTTACTAAGATTTTAAAACACTGACTATTCAATAAATGTACTCAAGTTTCCCAAGCATTTTATTACTGAAGTGAAAGAGTGGTCACAAATGTTGTTTGGAAGAACCACATTCTACTGAGACATATCTGAAATTGACCAGGATTCAAGATACATTTGATTATATAGAAAAATATCCATTTTCTCTTCTATTATAAAACAGGACCAGCCTTAAACACAGACAGAATTAATCATTACTTCTACTGTACAGATTAAAGAATCTGAAGGACTAGATGAAAACTTCAGTTTTAAAATTTCTTTCTTATATTCCGATATCTTACTATTCTCACTTAGCAAGAATCTGCAGACCAAATTATTTTCATTTAAAGAATTAGTGAAGAAGTCAAGTCAGAGTATGTTTGTGAAGTTAAGCCATTAAAAAGATAGGATAGTGCCTACAAGAAATTATTTTTAGAATACATAAGCATGTCCTTTGACATGGGGAAAAGAGCACATTAAGGGGAGGAGATAATGCAAATAATATAACCGTGACCAAGTGTTAATGCTGGGAAAGGATAAGGTACTATATAGCAAACACTGTTGGTACCACGTCTAGACCAGCTCTGAGGACTGTCCCTCATGCTGTGTATCCTTTGCTGCCTTTGCTGCTAATGATTCCCATCTATGATCTTCAGAGGATAATCTTTAGTGATTGGAGCTGGAAGCAGCCCGCTGGAAATAAAAGGAACTCATTTTCCAGTGCTCCAGAAAGGAGCCATTTCAAGGCGTATGTAATCTGTTCTCCAGACCACTTAAGGCTGCAGCTGTACCTGACTGTGCTCCTTTGCTTGGTTTCCCCTTTCTTTCCTCCTTCCTCCAGATCCTTATTGGTTCCTCCTGAGACCACTTTAAGAAATCCCGTGCAGAAATGATTCATCTTAGAGTCTGATTCTGAAAAGCCCAAACTAAGACAAGTCCACTTTAACTTCTGATGCCAAATTTAAACAAAAGAAAAAGGGTAAAGAGGCAGAGTGCTTTGCAGCTTGGAGGGACAGAAATGTAAGTTCACTAAGGGTGATGTTAATATTATTGAAATGGATAGTAAAGAAATCTGTTAAACTGTAGGGAACAATGGTTTAAAGACAGTACTGTTTTAAGAATTCTTTCTGTTAATAGTCATATGCTTTCAAAACCATTGTTAGAATCCAGTAGGGTTTTAGATAAATGGATTCTTACTAATGGTTGGGAGGTTTGTGGCAAGAAGATGTGCATAGGTGTGCACATATGCTCAGTTGTGTCCAACCCTTTTATGACCCCGTGGGCTGCAGCCCGCCAGGGTCCTCTGTCCATGGAATTTTTCAGGCAAGAATATTGGAGTGGATTTCCATTTCCTCCTCCAGGGTATCTTCCTGACCCAGGGATTGAAACTGGGTCTCTTGTGTCACCGGCATTGCAGGTAGATTCTTTATCACAAGTGCCACCTGAGAGGGTCTGTGGCAAGAAGATGTATAAAAAGAAGTAATTCAGAGCATGGAGGAAACAGAGGGCAGGCCTTGTTAATGCTGTGTGATGTGGGCTTCAGGGCGTGGAATGTACCATAAGGCAATGGGGTACCTGGAACCCAGCTGAACATAGATCATGCAATAATGGTATATGGAAATGCAGAAAGAGAATGCAGAAGTGCCCAATAAATGCTTATCCTAAAATGAGTTTTGTTGTTTATTTTTTTAACTAGACTTGAATTCTCCCCACCCATGCTCATGTGTGGCTAATTTCCCCTATGCGTAATAGCCATAGTAAGTTTTAGTAGGAGTGGCTCAATTTTTTTTAATATCCAGCATGAGAATTAAAATTAATTGCACACATTAATTTATTGCATAAATGAAAGAGAAAGTGCTAGTCACTCAGTCATCTCTGACTCTTTGTGATTCATAAACTGTAGGCCATCAGGCTCCTCTGCCCATGCAATTCTCTAGGCAAGAATACTGGAGTGGCTATCCATTTACCTTCTCCAGGGAATCTTCACAATCCAGGGATTGAACCCTGGTCTCCCACACTGCAGGCAGATTTTTCACCATCTGAGCCACCAGGGAAGCCCCATTGCATAAATAACAAATAACAAATCAAAATGTATTTTTTTCATTCAAACTTCAACAACATCCGTGACTTGATAGACTGGCTTATTCTCCCTTTGTGATCTGCATTCATAGAAACATGTCCTGTGCTTATGAGGGCAATATATCCACATCTCTCTGAGGGAGGTGGTGAGACACTGTAGGTATGTGATGGGTACTAAATATATTTAATAGGTTGGTTACAACAAAAGTATTCTCAAGTATACAAAAACACANGACTGCAGCTCGCCAGGGTCCTCTGTCCATGGAATTTTTCAGGCAAGAATATTGGAGTGGGTTTCCATTTCCTCCTCCAGGGTATCTTCCTGACCCAGGGATTGAACCTGGGTCTCTTGTGTCACCAGCATTGCAGGTAGATTCTTTATCACAAGTGCCACCTGAGAGGGTCTGTGGCAAGAAGATGTATAAAAAGAAGTAATTCAGAGCATGGAGGAAACAGAGGGCAAGCCTTGTTAATGCTGTGTGATGTGGGCTTCATGGCGTGGAATGTACCATAAGGCAATGGGGTACCTGGAACCCAGCTGAACATAGATCATGCAATAATGGTATATGGAAATGCAGAAAGAGAATGCAGAAGTGCCCAATAAATGCTTATCCTAAAATGAGTTTTGTTGTTTATTTTTTTAACTAGACTTGAATTCTCCCCACCCATGCTCATGTGTGGCTAATTTCCCCTATGCGTAATAGCCATAGTAATTTTTAGTAGGAGTGACTCAATTTCTTTTACTATCCAGCATGAGAATTAAAATTAATTGCACACATTAATTAATTGCATAAATGAAAGAGAAAGTGCTAGTCACTCAGTCACCTCTAACTCTTGTGATTCATAAACTGTAGGCCATCAGGCTCCTCTGCCCATGGAATTCTCTAGGCAAGAATACTGGAGTGGCTATCCATTTACCTTCTCCAGGGAATCTTCACAATCCAGGGATTGAACCCTGGTCTCCCACACTGCAGGCAGATTCTTCACCATCTGAGCCACCAGGGAAGCCCCANAGGCAAGAATACTGGAGTGGCTATCCATTTACCTTCTCCAGGGAATCTTCACAATCCAGGGATTGAACCCTGGTCTCCCACACTGCAGGCAGATTTTTCACCATCTGAGCCACCAGGGAAGCCCCATTGCATAAATAACAAATAACAAATCAAAATGTATTTTTTTCATTCAAACTTCAACAACATCCGTGACTTGATAGACTGGCTTATTCTCCCTTTGTGATCTGCATTCATAGAAACATGTCCTGTGCTTATGAGGGCAATATATCCACATCTCTCTGAGGGAGGTGGTGAGACACTGTAGGTATGTGATGGGTACTAAATATATTTAATAGGTTGGTTACAACAAAAGTATTCTCAAGTATACAAAAACACAAAGCATCCCTATTTTAAAAATTACTTTCCAGAAGTATTTTAAATCCATTTGCCTTCTCAGAAAATGGTCATATGAAATGGCACAAAATGGGATTGAAGTGAGATAGAAAAAAGGAGAACTAGGACAATGAACTTCAGCTATTGTATTGTCTCTTTCTCTTTCCTCTCCATATGCCAAACATCCATGAACAAACTGTCCTTTACTTTGTGAATAATTGTCTCTGATCTTTTAATTCATAGTCATTTCTCCAGTTGTCCAGTCACTGGTTTTGGACAGACCATACCANCTCTTTCTCTTTCCTCTCCTTATGCCAAACATCCATGAACAAACTGTCCTTTACTTTGTGAATAATTGTCTCTGATCTTTTAATTCATAGTCATTTCTCCAGTTGTCCAGTCACTGGTTTTGGACAGACCATACCAAATGCTTTTTCTTTTTTTCTATATGGCTGTCAAGCTTTCATTCATAGGATTTTGATTATTTCATTTGTAATACAGATTACAAAAGAAACAGATGATCAAAATTTATCAGTTTTTATTCAAATTCTTTCATAATTAGATTCTGGTAGCTTGAACACTGAGAGGGACAGGTTTTCTTTTATTACCCATACCTCCCTACCCCCACCCCCCAAAAAAAGAACCACTTTGAGTCATAAGGCACAGAGCAAGAGTTCCTAAGTGATCAAAAGTGTCAGTGTGTCCTATATCTGTATTTCTAGCTCTATAAAAGTTAGATAAAATAATACAGTGGAAAGAACACTTAATTTAAAACTATAAGACCAGTATAAGAAGTTAAAGTGTGTCATTCATTGGCCCAAGACAAATAACCTAAACCCTTGGGCATCTACTTTTATCTTTAAAATGTGTTTTTTTCTCTACCTGGAAAAAAAATTGCTTATTTTACTTACCTTAAAGATTTTTCATAAATTGAAGTATGTAAGAAAAGACTACAAAATTTCAAAATTATTTAAAATAATTTTTATTAATATATTCTAAGATGTGTATAAGAGACAGCCCATGGACTGCCACACGCCAGGACTCCCTGTTCATCACCACTCCTGGAGGTGACTCAAACTCATGTCCATTGAATTGGTGATGCCATCTGACCATCCCATTCTCTGATGTCCCCTTCTCCTCCTGCCATCAATCTTTCNTAAGAAGGGCATATGCTTTTAGATTTTTTGAGGTAAGAGAAATAATAGTAACTTGTTATCGTTATCTTGCATCCTAACCATATATCATCTTCATCTTGACTTGTTGAGATTGATAACCACACCAATTTCACATCTTTTGTATGTGAAAAATAAGCACACCGGAAGAAATTTGGCAGCCTACCCAAAGTTGCCAGTCTGCAAATTGAGTTACTATGTGAATTCCATTTAAGAGTAAGTGGCCATACTTTGCATGGGGAAGGTAGGGGGAGTAAAGTCTAGTTAAAATATTAACAACTCCAGAATAAACTTTTATTACGAACTTCTACTTTTCTCTTTCTACATTTTCATACACCATCTTGCAGAACTCTGAAGTAGACTAACAGTCTGTCTGAAAGCTCCAAAGCATTTTAAATTTTGTTTCATGAGAAAGGGAGTTAGAAATTTAGAGTAGCTGATGGTACAAAAAATACTGTGAAATCATTACTTGCATAATACTGAAAATGATTCTTATTCTATACAAGGAAGCATTGAACTAATTTAAAAATATTAGATTCTCAAGATTATATCTGCTTTTTTGCTTAGGAATAAGTATCATATCTACTCCATTACATGGGCTCCCTATTTGAATGTATCAGCAGAATAACAGCTAGAGCATAAAGCACACTAAATTTTTCTTCAGTCTAAAGAACAATTTCCTTTCATTTCCATTAACTTTTTCTATATTCTGGGGACTTTATAACTCAAAAGTATAAAAAAGTAATCATTCTACAGTCCAATTGCATTTGTTGGAAACACTTACTGCAAGTCATAATTTTAGACTTATACATTTATTTTTTATTTCATTATTCTGTCTCATAATGTACTGGAGAATTAAGTGCTATTATCGAAAATGTTATGTCCTTAATAATACTTGGATGATTGATCAGCAAGAGATATTTCATTTCTTTCTAGTGCTGATGATAACTTGGAAATTACAGTGCCAAGGAAGCCCCCATTGTCCATGTCTTAACTACACATTCTAGTTGGAGGAAAGCAACTAAAGGGAAGATAAATCTTGGGGGGATCAATTTAAAGAACAACCTCATTATCTACGTACTTCATGCTAGCTAGGGCATCCTTATGCAGTAGTTTTTGAAAAAATAATTGGTGTGAGAACACATTCTGATATTGAATATAAAATCTAAGAAATAGATATTAGAAAAGTTAGTCCTGTCACAGTCATTACGAAGCCAGGTTTGCATAATTTAATCAGAGTAAACTTGCTTAACTTGTGATGAACTAAATGTGGTTAGTTTTTATTTGAGAGGAATTATAAATAAATGCTAGCAAACTGTCCCAAAATAATGGTCATAACATTATAGTCATGCATTTTCCCCCACACACTTTGAAAATGTTTTGGTTATCATGCAACGTGAAATGTAAGATAGATTAGGTATATAACAATAGTCATAAGATAGAGAAAATAATCATGGAGAAGAATCATCGAGATTAGGCATTTCTGGGCAGTTGTACTGAAATAATTAGCATAGTTAGAAAATTCTCTTGACTCTGAATTTCTTGGAAGATAAATAAAAACACATAAAGTGCTATGTTGCATAGTTTTCAACAGGAATGGGATAAATGCATGCATGATCTTCGACAGAGACAAACTTTTTCTTATAAATAAATGGAAGGAGAAGTGTATATATGGGTTTTTATATGATAAAGAGTGGGTGACATTGAAGTTGCTAAAATGTTTTTTTTTTAATGTTAAAAGAAAGCGCATCACATCTTGATTTCAAACCTATTACAAAACTATAGTAACTAAAATAATATAGTATTTTCATATTAAAAGAAATCAGTTTCTTGGTGAAACAAAAAATAATTAAGGAGAAAAAAATAAAGGAGAGGTAAAAAGTAAATATAACATGATATCCTTGGGTGATCTCCTTGAACATAAATGGACACTAGGTAAAAATCAAGAAAGCCTAAGTATGGACTTAATATAATACTTTTGATTCACTAATAGTAACAAAAATACCATACAAATCTGAGATGTTAGTGAAAGGGGAAACTGGAGGTGGATATGTGGTAACTCATTTTTATATAAATCTAAAATTGTTCTAAAATGAAGAGATTATTTACCAAAGAAAGAAAAAATCCTACTAGAGACAATTTCTGCTGAGCATAAATGGTTAAGTGTAGAAAATCTACTTCTTAACACCTATGGTACTAGGAATATTCTTGATTTCTTTTTCCTATTTTCTATTCTCTGGAATTTGAGGATAGTAATAATAATTAACCTGTAATCTTGTTATAAGAATTAATATTTCTTAAAAGACTAAAATACCCTAGTACACAATGTGTTATATAAATATTTATTAATAAATAATGTCAAAAATTATTCTAGGAGAATGCTGAATTTAAAGGACAAGCTGTTGGGTGACACAAGACAGAGGCAGTCACAAATAAAAGCAGAGAGCTCCTAACTGCATACCATTGAGGAGGGGTGTCATTAACTATATGGTTTTTATTTTGCATTTTTAAAATATTACAAAAAAAAACAATTTCCACACAAAACTTCTATACAATTATTTATAGCAGTATTATTCATAATAGTTAAAAAGTGGATATAATCAGTGGGTGAATGAATTAACAAAATGGTCTATCCATTTAGTGGAATAGTATTTATCCTTAAAAAGATACATGGTTGTGGTACATGCTACAACTTGAATGAACCTTGAAACAGTCAGAGAATTTCACATATTGTGTGATTTCATTATATGAAAGTACAGAATAAAGAATTCTATAGAGACAGAAAATATGTTAGTGATGGCTTGGTGGTAGACAAGGTAGGGTGGTGATAGCTAAAATCTGTTGGGTTTCTTTTTAGGTAATGAAAATGTCCTAAGATTGACGGTGGTGTTGGCTTCACATATCATGTGAATATACTAAACCAAATAAACTGACTACTTTAAATGGTTAAATTGTATTATATGTGAATTATGTTTCAGTAAAGCTGAAATAAAATAAAAGTAAAATGAAAGTATCATCTAATAAACCAGAAAAATACAAGCGAACACAAATTACTGTTTATCTTGTTTGTTCACATTTTCAATCAAACACTGGATGTGCCCTAGATTCTAGAAATATAGTTTAGTCTTGTTATGTCAGATAAGTTCAGTGCAGTCACTCACTCGTGTCCTACTCTTTGCAACTGCATGAACAGCAGCACGCCAGGCTTCCCTGTCCATCACCAACACCCAGAGCTTGCTCAAATTCATGTCCATCAAGACAGTGATGCCATCCAACCATCTCATCCTCTGTCATCCCCTTCTCCTCCTGCATTCAATCTTTCCCAGCATCAGGGTCTTTTCCAATGAGTCAGTTCTTCACATCAGGTGGCCAAGTATTGGAGCTTCAAATTCAGCATCAGTCCTTCCAATGAATATTCAGGATTCATTTCCTTTGGAATTGACTGGTTGGATCTCCTTGCAATCCAAGGGACTCTCAAGAGTCTTCTCCAACACCACAGTTCAAAAGCATCAATTCTTCAGCACTCAGCATTCTTTATAGTCTAACTCTCATATTCAAATATGACAACTGTAAAAATTCAAATATGACAACTGATAGCTTTGACTAGATGGACCTTTGTTGACAAAGTAATGTCTCTGCTTCTTAATATGCTGTCTATGTTGGCCATAACTTTCTTCCAAGGAGCAAGTGTCTTTTAATTTCATGTCTGGAGTCATAATCTGCCGTGATTTTGGAGCTGAAGAAAATAAAATCTCTCATGGTTTCCGTCCTTTCCCCATCTATACGCCATGAAGTGATGGGACTAGATGTCATGATTTTAGTGTTCTGAATGTTGTGCTTTAAGCCAACTTTTTCACTCTCCTATTTCACTTTCATCAAGAGGCTCTTTAGTTCTTCTTCACTTTCTGCCATAAGGGTGGTGTCATCTGTATATCTGAGCTTATTGATATTTCTCTCAGCAACCTTGATTTCAGCTTGTGCTTCATCCATCCCAGCATTTCTCATGATATATTTTGCATAGCAGTTAAATAAGCAGGGTGAAAACATAGAGGCTTGATGTGCTCCTTTCCCAATTTGGAACCAGTCTGTTGTTCCATGTCCAGTTCTAACTGTTTCTTCTTGATTTGCATATAGATTTCCCAGGAGGCAGGTAAGGAAGTCTGGTTTCCCATCTCTTTAAGAATTTTCCAGTTTGCTGTGAACTACACGGTAAATCAGGAAGATCCACTAGAGATGAAAATGGCAACCCACTCCAGTATTCTTGCCTGGAAAATCCTATGGATGGAGGAATTTGGTGGGCTACAGGGCTACAGTCCATAGGGTCGCAAAGAGTCAGACACGACTAAGTGACTTCAAAGTCAAAGGCTTTCACACCGTCAAAGGCTTTGGCATAGTTAATAAAGCAGAAGCAGATGTTTTTCTGGAATTCTCTTGCTTTTTCCATGATCCAGCTGATGTTGGCAATTTGATCTCTGGTCCCTCTACCTTTTCTAAACCCAGCTTGAACATCTGGAAGTTCATGGTTCATGTACTGTTGAAGCCTGGCTTGCAGAATTTTAAGCATTACTTTGCTAGCATGTCAGATGAGTGCAATTGTGCAGTAGTTTGCAGAGAAGGCAATGGCATCCCACTCCAGTACTCTTGCCTGGAAAATCCTATGGACAGAGGAGCCTGGTGGGCTGCGGTCCATGGGGTCGCGAAGAGTTGGACACGACTGAGCGACTTCACTTTCACTTTTCACTTTGATGCATTGGAGAAGGAAATGGCAACCCACTCTAGTGTTCTTGCCTGGAGAATCCCAGGGACAGGGGTACCTGGTGGGCTGCCGTCTATGGGGTTGCACAGAGTCGGACACAACTGAAGCAATTTAGCAGCAGCAGTAGCAGCAGTGCAGTAGTTTGAGCATTCTTTTGCCTTGTCTTTCTTTGGGATTGGAATGAAAACTAACCTTTTTTGGTCCTGTGGCCACTACTGAGTTTTCCAAGTTTCCTGGCACCACTTTCACAGCATCATCTTTTAGGATTTGAAATAGCTGAACTGGAATTCCATCACCTCAACTAGTGATGGAATTGCTCATAGTGATGCATCCTAAGACCCACTTGACTTCACATTCCAGGATGTCTGGCTCTTGGTGAGTGATCACACTATCGTGGTTGTCTGGGTCATGAAGATCTTTTTTGCATAGTTCTTCTGTGTATTCTTGCCACCTCTTAATATCTTTGCTTCTGTTAGGTCCATACTATTTCTGTCCTTTATTGTGCTCATCTTTGCATGAAATGTTCCCTTGCTACCTCTAATTTTCTTGAAGATATCTCTAGTCTTTCCCATTCTATTATTTCCCTCTATTTCTTTGCATTGATCACTGAGGAAGGCTTTCTTATCTCTCCTTGCTAGTCTTTGCCACTCTGCATTCAAATGGGTATATCTTTCCTTTCTCCTTTGCCTTTAGCTTCTCTTCTTTTCTCAGGTATTTGTAAGGCCTCCCCAGACAACAATTTTGCCTTTTGCATTTCTTTTTCTTGGGGGTGTTCTTGATCACTGCCTCCTGTATAATGTCACGAACCTCTGTCCATAGTTCTTTAGGCACTCTATCAGATTCAATCCCTTGAATCTATTTCTCGCTTCCACTGCATAATCACAAGGGATTAGATTAGGTCATACCTGAATGGTCTAGTGATTTTCCCTACTTTCTTCAATTTAAGTCTGAATTTGGCAATAAGGAGTTCACGATCTGAGCCACAGTCAGCTCCTGGTCTTGATTTTGCTGACTGTATAGAGCTTCTCCATCTTTGGCTGCAAAGAATATAGTCAATTTGATTTCAGTGTTGACCATCTGGTGATGTCCATGTGTAGAGTCTTCTCTTGTGTTGTTGGAAGAGTGTTTGCTATGACCAGTGTGTTCCCTTGGCAAAACTCTGTGAGCCTTCTCTGCCTCCTTTTGTACTCCAAAGCCAAACTTTCCTGTTATTCCAGGTATCTCTTGACATCCTACTTTTGCATTCCAGTTCCCTATGATGAAAAGGACATCTTTGTTGGGTGTTCTAAAACACTGAAAGATGAACTCCACAGGTGAGTAAGTGCCCAATATGCTACTGGAGAAGAGCAGAGAAATAACTCCAGAAAGAATGAAGAGATAGAGTGAAAGCAAAAACAATGCCCAGTAGTGGATGTGACTGGTGATGGGAGTAAAGTCTAATGCAGTATTGCATTGGAACGTGAATTGTTGGTTCATGAATCAAGGTAAATTAGAAATCGTCAAGCAGGAAATGGCAAGAGTGAATATTGACATTTTTGGAATCAGTGAACTAAAATGGAATGGGTGAATTTAATTCAGATGATGTTATATCTTGTTGTGTAAAGTAACCAAAATCTGGTTCATCAGTCTAGAGATATGCCTGCTTGCCTTAGCAGGGGGAGGATGAGCTTTAATCAGTGTGGGCATTAGTGTTAGTTGCTCAGTCCTGCCTGACTCTTTGCGACCACACAGATTGCAGCCCACCAGGCTTCTCTGTCCGTGAGATTTTTCCAGGCAAGGATACTGGAGTGGGTTGCCATTTCCTTTTCCAGGGGATCTTCCCAACCCAGGGATCAAACCTGGGTCTCCACCATTTCAGGCAGACGCTTTACCATCTGAGCCACCAGGGAAGCCCAACAGACACTGCTAGTATTTTAATTTTCTTTATTTCTTTCTTATTTTTTTTTAAGAATGAATGAAGCTGCTTCTAAGAATGCCAATCACATCTCTATCTTTGTACTCAGAGGAAAACATATCAAAATGTAAATATGGCCATGTGATGCTTACTCATGCTATTGTATAATCTGTTCCTGGTGCGTGGGGTGTCAGTCTTTCCTCTCCTGTGCCTGCAACTGCTCACCCACTTACCCATCTGCTTAGCAGACTCTCAACTCTCTTTCCAAGCATAACTATCCACTGCATTTCCACTGCATTATGTCCTAAGGGCTTTCTTTAGCTGACTACCTACTTTCACACTTTCTCTAAATAGTCATTCTTTTTCAAGGACAGAATGAGTCTTCTCATTTAGTTACCTCAACACCCAGGTAGGTATACTGAAGATAATAAAAGTAAAAAATATTTAATAAATATAAATGAAAGTTAGTATATCTTTTTTCTGATATAAAAAATGTCTTTCACTTCAGTTCAGTTAGTCATGTCTGACGTTTTTGGACTCCATGGACTGCAGGATGCTAGGCTTCTCTGTTCATCACCAACTCCCAGAATTTACTTAAACTCATGTCCATCAAGACGGTGATGCCATCCAACCATCTCATCTTCTGTCATCACCTTCTCCTCCTGCCCTCAATCTTTCCCAGCATCAGGGTCTTTTCCAGTGAGTTAGTTCTTCTCATCAGGTGGCCAAAGAATTGGAGTTTCAGGTTCAGGATCAGTCCTTCCAATGAATACACAGGACTGATTTCCTTTAGAATGGACTGGTTGGATCTCCTTGAAGTCTAAGGACTCTCAAGAGTCTTCTCCAACACCGCAGTTCAAAAGCATCAGTTCTTCAGTGCTCAGCTTTCTTTATAATCCAGCTCTCACATCCATATATGACTACTGGAAAAACCATAGCTTTAACTGGATGGACCTTTGTTGGCAAAGTAATGTCTCTGCTTTCTAATATGCTGTTTAGTTTGGTCATAGCTTTTCTTCCATGGAGTAAGTATCTTAATTTCATGGCTGCAGTCACCATCCTCAGTGATTTTAGAGCCCAAGAAAATAAAGTTTGTCACTGTTTTCATTCTTTCCCCATCTATTTTCCATAAAGTGATGGGGCCAGATGTCAAGATTTTAGTTTTTTTAATGTTGAGATTTAGACCAACTTTTTCACTCTCCTCTTTCACTTACTTTAAGAGGCTCTTTAGTTCTTTGCTCTCTGCCATAAGGGTGGTATCATCTGAGTATCTGAGGTTATTGATATTTCTCACAACAATCTTGATTCCAGCTTGTGTTTCTTCAAGTCAAGCATTTCTCATGATGTGCTCTGCATAGAAGTTAAATTAGCATGGTGACAATATACAGCCTTGACATACTCCTTTCCTGACTTGGAATGAGTCCGTTGTTGCATGTCCAGTTCTAACTGTTGCTTCTTGACCTGCATACAGATTTTTCAGGAGGCAGGTCAGGTGGTCTGGTATTCCCATCTCTTTCAGAATTTTCCACAGTTTGTTGTGATCCACAGAGTCAATGGCTTTGGTGTAGTCAATAAAACAGAAGTAGATATTTTCCTGAAACTCTCTTGCTTTTTCACTGATTCAGTGAATGTTGGAAATTCATCTCTGGTTTCCCAGTCTTTTCTAAAACCAGNACAGAGTCAATGGCTTTGGTGTAGTCAATAAAACAGAAGTAGATGTTTTCCTGAAACTCTCTTGCTTTTTCACTGATTCAGTGAATGTTGGAAATTCATCTCTGGTTTCCCAGTCTTTTCTAAAACCAGCTTGAACACCTGGAAGTTCACGTTCCACATTATGCTGAAGCCTGGCTTGGAGAATTTTGAGCATTACTTTATTAGCGTGTGAGATGAGTGCAATTGTGCAGTAGTTTGAGCNTGGACTGTAACCTACAAGGCTTCTCTGTCCATGGGATTCTCCAGGCAAGAATACTGGAGTGGATTGCCATTTCTTTCTCCAGGGGATCTTCTCAACCCAGGGATCGAACCTGGGTCTCCTGCATTGGAGGCAGACACTTTAACCTCTGAGCCACTTTATTGTTTTGGGTTCGGGTTTATACACCCTTTTTGTGTTTCTTGTCTAAAGTCTATATATGTCTTAAAATTTTATTCCTTTTATTTAGTAAAATTATATAAGCCTTTCTTGATTTACTATTTAATTTAGGATATAATAATATAATTAAGTATTGACCATATTCACTGATGAACATGGCAACTGTTTAGTTATTTGGGTTTTCTCTTTGGTTCATTAGTAAGGTTTTTTGAGAAACCTATATGCAGGTCAGGAAGCAACAGTTAGAACTGGACATGGAATAACAGACTGGTTCCAAATAGGAAAAGAGTATGTCAAGGCTGTATATTTTCACCCTGCTCATTTAACTTATATGCAGAGTACATCATGAGAAACGCTGGGCTGGAAGAAGCACAAGCTGGAATCAAGATTGCCAGGAGAAATATCAATCACTTCAGATATGCAGATGACACCACTCTTATGGCAGAAAGTGAAGAGGAACTAAAAAGCCTCCTGATGAAAGTGAAAGAAGAGAGTGAAAAAGATAGCTTAAAGCTCAACATTCAGAAAATGAAGATCATGGCATCTGGTCCCATCATTTCATGGGAAATAGATGGGAAAACAGTGGAAACAGTGACAGACTTTGGTTTTTTAGACTGCAAAATCACTGCAGATGGTGACTGAAGCCATGAAATTAAAAGATGCTTACTCCTTGGAAGGAAAGTTATGACCAACCTAGATAGCATATTGAAAAGCAGAGATATTACTTTGCCAACAAAGGTCCATCTAGTCAAGGCTATGGTTTTTCCAGTGGTCATGTATGGATGAGAGTTGGACTGCGAAGAAAGTTGAGCGCTGACGAATTGATGCTTTTGAACTCTGGTGTTAGAGAAGACTCTTGAGAATCCCATGGACTGCAAGGAGATCCAGCCAGTCCATCCTAAAGGAGATCAGTCTTGGGTGTTCATTGGAAGGATTGATGCGGAAGCTGAAACTCCAGTACTTTGGCCACCTCATGCGAAGAGTTGACTCATTGGAAAAGACCCTGATGATGGGAGGGATTGGGGGCAGGAGGAGAAGGGGATGACAGAGGATATAGATGGCTGGATGGCATCACCGACTTGATGGACATGAGTCTGAGTGAACTCCAGGAGTTGGTGATGGACAGGGAGGTCTGGCATGCTGCGATTCATGGGGTTGCAAAGAGTTGGACATGGCTGAGTGATTGAACTGAACTGAAGGTTTTTTAGCTCTTTTTTTATATGACATATATTTCTTGAACATATATTTCTTGCACATATGCACTTGATACAAAAAAAACACATTTTTTGCTATTTCAAATCAGTTGAATTCAATTCTATTTTCTAATTGGTCATTGCTCTGTACAAAAATGTGCTTTATTCTTTTATTCTTCATTTGTATTAATAGTTCATTATCTCTCTTGAATATTTTAATTAGGAAATCATATCATCTACAAATTGAAATATTGCACCAAATAGAATATTACACCAAATAAGAATGTTACACCATTTCATTTCCAGTATTAAAATGTATTCTTTTTCCTTGTGTTTTTGTATTGATTTTAAAAACCATAAATTAATATTCAATTGTATTAATGCTTCTCATCTTTCATTGAGCAAAACATAGCAGTATTTCTTCTTTAGATTAACTTAATAGCATACATTAAGAATTCTAGTGTTGTACAGTTCTTGGAATCTTAAGATAGTCTTGGTCATAAGATTTAAGTTTGTTATGATCTGTTGTATCCCTGGTCTGCTTGGTACATGAGTAAACAAAAGTCATATAATGAAGTCGTATTCTGTACTCTGGATTAGTTTTCTATGGTAGGAGTTTCCTGAACTCTACTCTTTGTAAGAATATTCCTCCCACTGTCATCACAGCTAAATCAACTAGAGTGAAGATTCTATAGATTACTGGCACGACTCTCATACTGTCATACTTTCATCACCTCCCTCATCCAACTTGCTACCTCACTACCACAACTTGCAACCTCACTAGCACAACTTGCCTCCATGATCATTATGTTGGTAATCAAGAAGTGTTCCAGCAAGAATAAAAAGACTTCTAAGCTGTCTCATACATTTCTTTCCCAAATAAGTATGTGTACTCAACATGTGACTCCACTCCTTGCTTCTCACCAAACCGTGCATTTATCTTCTGAATTTCATAATCAATCAATGACAGATCAATGATTGATCAATCACTCAATTCCCTGTTCCCCTTATTCCCTAGGCTTTTTACACTTCACACCCTATTTCCTCTTATAACACTGCTTCCGCATAGCTCTCTCAAATTGTGGCTGATTTATTTTTTACTGTTGTCTCAACAGTGGGCCTTAAGTAAAGAGTTGTCTTGGCTTCTCATTGTCATTAAAAGATCACTGTCTAAAAGTCCACTGCTTTGAAGCCCTTTACCATCATATAGACATCAGTGTATACAGACTGATTTGACTCATGTTGTAGTCTGTTCATAGACCTTACCATTATTAGTCTCCCTTATTTTGTGAAGATTTTAGCTTTTGTATCTAACTCTATCCAATAGTACCCCATCATTCTTGGTGATTTTAATATCCATTTAGATAATACATTCAATGCCAGAATACCTCTCCATTCCTTGACAATTTCTACTATAAAAAATCTTGTTCCCTCATCTCATGTAAACTTTCCACTCCCAACCTCATATTGAAGACTCTGTTATAACCAGTAATTGCACTCAATTCATATTCAGATATTAAGCACCCCAACCTTTTCTGTTTCTCATTTACTTCTAGGATTCTGACACTAATAATTCCTTAACTTGATTGATGTCTATACGTGATTGATTTTGCTGTCTTCTTACTGACGCTCACCCTATTTAAGGCTTCCTGTTCTATCCTCTTGTTTAGAGTCTATAGTCCATACTTCTAATTATTCCTTTGCATATGTTTTTAATCCATTGACTCTGCCATTCTTGGTTGAACACACTTAGCATATTACCATAGTACTATCCATGGTTGAACTACAACTCTCTGCTATAAGGAGGAACATAATTGAAAAATTAAAAATGGGATGACTAGTTACATGTTAAGATTCTTAACTTCAGCTGAGTTCATAAGGCTTTTCGGATGCCAATCCCATATTCACCCTCCTGCTCATCTAAGTGACTAATTCACATGCATGTTGAATAACAACTTCATTTCACTCACCCATTTCACGCCCATTGTATTCTTCTTAGCTCCCTTAACCTGCTTTTTCCTCCCATAACACTTCTCCATCTGATGTTCTACTATTTACACTTTTCCTTTTTTCTCAGACTGAAAACTTCAATATAAGCTCTATAGTAAGCAATTTTTCTGTTATGTTCACTATTGAATCCTTACTGCTTAAGACAGTGCCAGGCATAAAGTACTGGCACTCAATTAGACCTGTTGGATGAATTTACAGAATGAATNGTCTCCCACTATTATTGTGTTATTATTAATTTCCTCTTTCATGCTTGTTAGCATTTGTCTTACATATTGCGGTGCTCCTATGTTGGGTGCATATATATTTATAATTGTTTTATCTTCTTCTTGGATTGATCCTTTAATCATTATGTAGTGGCCTTCTTTGTCTCTTTTCACAGCCTTTGTTTTAAAGTCTATTTTATCGGAAATGAGTATTGCTACTCCTGCTTTCTTTTGGTCTCTATTTGCATGGAATATCTTTTTCCAGCCCTTCACTTTCAGTCTGTATGTGTCTGTTGTTTTGAAGTGGGTCTCTTGTAGGCAGCATATATAGGGATCTTGTTTTTGTATCCATTCAGCCAGTCTTTGCCTTTTGGTTGGGGCATTCAACCCATTTACGTTTAAGGTAATTATTGGTAAGTATGCTCCCGTTGCCATTTGAGGTGAGGTGAGGTGAAGTCGCTCAGTCGTGTCTGACTCTTTGCGACCCCGTGGACTGTAACCTACAAGGCTTCTCTGTCCATGGGATTCTCCAGGCAAGAATACTGGAGTGGATTGCCATTTCTTTCTCCAGGGGATCTTCTCAACCCAGGGATCGAACCTGGGTCTCCTGCATTGGAGGCAGACACTTTAACCTCTGAGCCACTTTATTGTTTTGGGTTCGGGTTTATACACCCTTTTTGTGTTTCTTGTCTAAAGTCTATATATGTCTTAAAATTTTATTCCTTTTATTTAGTAAAATTATATAAGCCTTTCTTGATTTACTATTTAATTTAGGATATAATAATATAATTAAGTATTGACCATATTCACTGATGAACATGGCAACTGTTTAGTTATTTGGGTTTTCTCTTTGGTTCATTAGTAAGGTTTTTTGAGAAACCTATATGCAGGTCAGGAAGCAACAGTTAGAACTGGACATGGAATAACAGACTGGTTCCAAATAGGAAAAGAGTATGTCAAGGCTGTATATTTTCACCCTGCTCATTTAACTTATATGCAGAGTACATCATGAGAAACGCTGGGCTGGAAGAAGCACAAGCTGGAATCAAGATTGCCAGGAGAAATATCAATCACTTCAGATATGCAGATGACACCACTCTTATGGCAGAAAGTGAAGAGGAACTAAAAAGCCTCCTGATGAAAGTGAAAGAAGAGAGTGAAAAAGATAGCTTAAAGCTCAACATTCAGAAAATGAAGATCATGGCATCTGGTCCCATCATTTCATGGGAAATAGATGGGAAAACAGTGGAAACAGTGACAGACTTTGGTTTTTTAGACTGCAAAATCACTGCAGATGGTGACTGAAGCCATGAAATTAAAAGATGCTTACTCCTTGGAAGGAAAGTTATGACCAACCTAGATAGCATATTGAAAAGCAGAGATATTACTTTGCCAACAAAGGTCCATCTAGTCAAGGCTATGGTTTTTCCAGTGGTCATGTATGGATGAGAGTTGGACTGCGAAGAAAGTTGAGCGCTGACGAATTGATGCTTTTGAACTCTGGTGTTAGAGAAGACTCTTGAGAATCCCATGGACTGCAAGGAGATCCAGCCAGTCCATCCTAAAGGAGATCAGTCTTGGGTGTTCATTGGAAGGATTGATGCGGAAGCTGAAACTCCAGTACTTTGGCCACCTCATGCGAAGAGTTGACTCATTGGAAAAGACCCTGATGATGGGAGGGATTGGGGGCAGGAGGAGAAGGGGATGACAGAGGATATAGATGGCTGGATGGCATCACCGACTTGATGGACATGAGTCTGAGTGAACTCCAGGAGTTGGTGATGGACAGGGAGGTCTGGCATGCTGCGATTCATGGGGTTGCAAAGAGTTGGACATGGCTGAGTGATTGAACTGAACTGAAGGTTTTTTAGCTCTTTTTTTATATGACATATATTTCTTGAACATATATTTCTTGCACATATGCACTTGATACAAAAAAAACACATTTTTTGCTATTTCAAATCAGTTGAATTCAATTCTATTTTCTAATTGGTCATTGCTCTGTACAAAAATGTGCTTTATTCTTTTATTCTTCATTTGTATTAATAGTTCATTATCTCTCTTGAATATTTTAATTAGGAAATCATATCATCTACAAATTGAAATATTGCACCAAATAGAATATTACACCAAATAAGAATGTTACACCATTTCATTTCCAGTATTAAAATGTATTCTTTTTCCTTGTGTTTTTGTATTGATTTTAAAAACCATAAATTAATATTCAATTGTATTAATGCTTCTCATCTTTCATTGAGCAAAACATAGCAGTATTTCTTCTTTAGATTAACTTAATAGCATACATTAAGAATTCTAGTGTTGTACAGTTCTTGGAATCTTAAGATAGTCTTGGTCATAAGATTTAAGTTTGTTATGATCTGTTGTATCCCTGGTCTGCTTGGTACATGAGTAAACAAAAGTCATATAATGAAGTCGTATTCTGTACTCTGGATTAGTTTTCTATGGTAGGAGTTTCCTGAACTCTACTCTTTGTAAGAATATTCCTCCCACTGTCATCACAGCTAAATCAACTAGAGTGAAGATTCTATAGATTACTGGCACGACTCTCATACTGTCATACTTTCATCACCTCCCTCATCCAACTTGCTACCTCACTACCACAACTTGCAACCTCACTAGCACAACTTGCCTCCATGATCATTATGTTGGTAATCAAGAAGTGTTCCAGCAAGAATAAAAAGACTTCTAAGCTGTCTCATACATTTCTTTCCCAAATAAGTATGTGTACTCAACATGTGACTCCACTCCTTGCTTCTCACCAAACCGTGCATTTATCTTCTGAATTTCATAATCAATCAATGACAGATCAATGATTGATCAATCACTCAATTCCCTGTTCCCCTTATTCCCTAGGCTTTTTACACTTCACACCCTATTTCCTCTTATAACACTGCTTCCGCATAGCTCTCTCAAATTGTGGCTGATTTATTTTTTACTGTTGTCTCAACAGTGGGCCTTAAGTAAAGAGTTGTCTTGGCTTCTCATTGTCATTAAAAGATCACTGTCTAAAAGTCCACTGCTTTGAAGCCCTTTACCATCATATAGACATCAGTGTATACAGACTGGTTTCACTCATGTTGTAGTCTGTTCATAGACCTTACCATTATTAGTCTCCCTTATTTTGTGAAGATTTTAGCTTTTGTATCTAACTCTATCCAATAGTACCCCATCATTCTTGGTGATTTTAATATCCATTTAGATAATACATTCAATGCCAGAATACCTCTCCATTCCTTGACAATTTCTACTATAAAAAATCTTGTTCCCTCATCTCATGTAAAAAATCTTGTTCCTTCATCTCATGTAAACTTTCCACTCCCAACCTCATATTGAACACTCTGTTATAACCAGTAATTGCACTCAATTCATATTCAGATATTAAGCACCCCAACCTTTTCTGTTTCTCATTTACTTCTAGGATTCTGACACTAATAATTCCTTAACTTGCTTGATGTCTATACGTGATTGATTTTGCTGTCTTCTTACTGACGCTCACCCTATTTAAGGCTTCCTGTTCTATCCTCTTGTTTAGAGTCTATAGTCCATACTTCTAATTATTCCTTTGCATATGTTTTTAATCCATTGACTCTGCCATTCTTGGTTGAACACACTTAGCATATTACCATAGTACTATCCATGGTTGAACTACAACTCTCTGCTATAAGGAGGAACATAATTGAAAAATTAAAAATGGGATGACTAGTTACATGTTAAGATTCTTAACTTCAGCTGAGTTCATAAGGCTTTTCGGATGCCAATCCCATATTCACCCTCCTGCTCATCTAAGTGACTAATTCACATGCATGTTGAATAACAACTTCATTTCACTCACCCATTTCACGCCCATTGTATTCTTCTTAGCTCCCTTAACCTGCTTTTTCCTCCCATAACACTTCTCCATCTGATGTTCTACTATTTACACTTTTCCTTTTTTCTCAGACTGAAAACTTCAATATAAGCTCTATAGTAAGCAATTTTTCTGTTATGTTCACTATTGAATCCTTACTGCTTAAGACAGTGCCAGGCATAAAGTACTGGCACTCAATTAGACATGTTGGATGAATTTACAGAATGAATTCTTCCTTTGATAGCTTAGGGAAGTGTGCCTGTTCATTTATTTAGGATTGACATCTTTGGGAAGAATAGACTTTTTATTACAATTGGTAGGATTTAATAAGATCAAATATACATGGAAAAAGGTTGACATCTCATTCTTTGTGTGAATTACCATTATATATGTGCTCAGTCGCTCAGTTGTGTTTGACTCTTTGTGACCCCATGGACAGTAGCTTGCCACCCTTTTCTGTCCATGAAATTTTCCAGGCAAAAATACTGGGGTGGGCTGCCATTTTCTCCTCCAGGGGATCTGGATTGCCATTACCATTTCTTAATTGTAGACACATCATCAACTGACTAATACTGTGCATTTTCTTACACACTAAAGTGTTAATTCCTAGGTTCTGCTGTATTTTTAAGGATGCAAAAGACCTGAGTATCAGAAAGATAATAATATACATATTCATATCTGATCTGTTCAGTCCAGTTCAATTCAGTCACTCAGTCGTGTCCGACTCTTCACAACCCCATAGACCACAGCACACCAGGCCTCCCTGTCCATCACCAACTCTTGGGATTTGCTCAAACTCATATCCACTGAGTTGGTGATGCCATCTAACCATCTCATTCTCTGTTGCTCCCTTCTCCTCCTACCCTCAATCTTTCTCAGCATCAGGGTCCTTTCAAATGAGTCAGTTCTTCACATCAGGTAGCCAAAGTATTGGAGTTTCAGCTTCAACATCAGCCCTTCCAGTGAACACCTAGGACTGATCTCCTTTAGGATGATCTGTTACCTATCTATAAAACTTTTTTGAGAAAATAGATCTCCACTTCCATCACATTATCTTTCCTCATTTCTCTGCATAATGAACAATACATAATATGCTTAGTGATGGCCCCGGGAAATGAAAGCATCTTAGAGATAAGTCATTTTCTGGCACTTTTGTGCCTTGGAGATTACTGACTGTTTGGTCTTGCACAGTACTGATTAATTAGAGTTATCCTAAAACAGTTCAGCCAGTGAATGCCTCCTCCAAACCATCTGTGAGCTTTACTCATGTAATTTCTTGGATTAATTCTAAGGAAATTATCCTGTCATCATAATTACTGTGGTTGGATAACCAACTACTTTCTGAGCTGGAGGAAAACCAGAGAGAAACAGAGGCCAGGAATAATTTCTTTTATGACCCCCTAAAAAAATAGGTCCAATTTAATTGTACTGGGCATGTCAAGGGGCAAATACAAAACTGACATACCATTAAGAATTATGGAAACAGTTATTTTTGGCTAATGATGTTGAGTTTCTTTACAAGACAATTTTTTTTCCTCTAAGGAGGTACCCACAGTGTAACAATCTTCTGGGTTAATGATTTACTAGTGTGTGAGATTTTGATAGCCTTTTACAACAATTTGTCTCCTTAAAACTATTCATTTTCCACTGGAGCTAATGTCTAGCACAATAGATCAAAAGGTTGTCTAAAATCCAAGAGAAATTAATTTGGTTTTTATTATATGTAAATTAATTTTAAAAATATTAATATCAAATAAATATATGGTTAAGGGTTGTGAGAAATATCAGTAACCTCAGATATGCAGGTGACACCACCCTTATGGCAGAAAGTAAAAGTGAAGTCGCTCAGTCGTGTCCAACTCTTTGCGACCCCATGGACTGTAGCCTACCAGGCTCCTCCCTCCATGGGATNTATCAAGACACAAGCTATGATCAGAGAAGATTGTTTAAAATGATTAAAAATTTGAATTAGATTATTATGTCCTTATAAAGTCCATGTTCCAAGATCCAGGCTCAAAATGAGGAAGTGAATTTTAAAGAGAATTAAAATAAATTAAGTATGAGTATACACAATACCCATGATGAAAAAACAATTGCTATTAAAGAGAAAATAATTAAAGAGTTATATAATGTAGCAAAAATTATAAAAATTAAACCAAATTTAAAAAATCAACATCTTGAAAGCAGTAGCATAAAACCTTACAGGTATTATGATGTTTATGCAATTTAAGATCAAGAAGCAACAGTTAAAACCAGACATGGAACAATGGACTGGTTCCATTTTGAGAAAGAAGTATGTCAAGGCTGTATATCGTCACCTTGCTTATTTAACTTATATGCAGAGTACATCATGTGAAATGCTGGACTGGATGAAGTGCTTGCTGGAATCAAGATTGCCTGGAGAAATGTCAATAACTTCAGATATGCAGATGACACCACCCTTATGGCAGAAAGCGAAGAGGAACTAAAGAGCTTCTTGATGAATGTGAAAGAGGAGAGTGAAAAAGCTGGCTTAAAACTCAACATTCAAAAAGCTAAAATGCCATTTGGTCCCATCACTTCATGGCAAAGAGATGAGGAAACAATGGAAACACTGAAAGATTTTATTTTGGGGGCTCCAAAATCACTGCTGATAGTGACTGCTATGAAATTAAAAGACGCTTGCTCTTTGGAAGAAAAGCTATGACCCACCTAGACAGCATTTTAAAAAGCAGAGACATTACTCTGCTGACAAATGTCCACCTAGTCAAAGCTATGGTTTTCCCAGTAGCTGTGTATGGATGTTAGAGCTGGACCATAAAGAAAGCTGAGTGCCAAAGAATTGATGCTTTTGAACTGTGGTGTTGTAGCAGACTCTTGAGAGTCCCTTGGACTGCAAGGAAATCCAACCAGTCCATCCTAAAGAAAATCAGTCTTGAATATTCACTGGAAGGATTGATGCTGAAGCTGAAGCTCAAGATCCAATCCTTTGGCCACCAGATGCAAAGACCTGACTCACTGGAAAAGACCCTGATGCTGTGAAAGACTGTAGGCAGGAGGAGAAGGGGATGACAGAGGATGAGATGGATGGATGGCATCATCAACCCAGTGGAAATGAGTTTGAGCAAGCTCCAGGAGTTGGTGATGGACGGGGAAGTCTGGCATGTTGCAGTCCATGGGGTTGCAAAGAGTCAGACATGACTAAGTGATTGAAATGAAATGAACTGAACTGAATGTAAAACATCAACTATGATGCTTTCCTCAGTGGCCTTATGAAAGAATCACCTTCAGTGATGGTCCCTCTACACTTCCTGATTCTCATCCAAGTGGCTACAAGTGCTGACCTTAACTTAACCCAGTTGAGTCCATAGCAAATTGAGACAGGGTACAATTGCCGAGCTCTAACTGTGGGACACTGCCAGAGAGCCAGTGGACCAAGACAGTGAATAGACAACATTGTACTCAGTGAACAGTTGAGAACTTTACATTAAGTATTCTAATTGTTTTTTCTAGTTATTTGAATTTTTAAGCCAAATAAATGGAGATAAATGAACCAAGAAGATAGAATTAAGTTAGAAATATTTTTTAAAAATGGTATGAATCAGCTCAAAGAAAGTCAATGACAACATTTTGAATCATTATATTTCCAGTTTATTGTCTTTTATTGTCAGTAAAGTACAACAGATTATTTATTATAAAGATGATAATGGCATATTTTGAATTGATCTGTTACCCTTCTTTCCTGTAATAATTAATAACAAAGCCATTTTTAGATAAGTTCCATCTTTAGTGTGTGGTAGGTGAATTTAATCATCTTGCAGTTAGTTCTCTGTTTTCTATTTTAGTGGCAAGGCACATCCATTTCATTCAAAGGCAATATCCTTATTTTCCTTTACAAGACAATTTTATATAATCTCCCTGGAGATGTTTCTTGCCTAAACCGAGTCTTAGTGCAATTATCATTCTGTGTGTGGTTCAAAATATGTGGAAAGAAAGAAACCAATTACTAGAACTGTGTATAAGGCAAAATCATGTATTCAGGAACAAGGCAGAAGGTTCAAGGTCAGAGAAATACTGGTAACAAAAGTGCTTTATTGCTAAGTCTAGATCTGTTATATCAACAGAGCTTAAATAAAATTTGAAAAGATTAGAATTGCTCTTCTGTTGTAGAATGAGTCATACAAGGAAGCAAAATGAGGAAATGAGACAAAAAGACTGAGGTTTTCATTAGCTTTCAAAACTGATGATTCTGAAACATGAATAGAAAAATATTACAGTCAGTTTTGCTTTCATTCTTATTTTTAAGACATAAATTTTTTCAAATGTGACTGATGTATTATGGAACAACTTTCATCTTTGAGGAATAGTAGGTAAACTAGAAAACTCTTTGGCTAAACCCAACAGCATCAAAATATACAAACACACATGTGCACACACTCTAGCATCCACCTGCTTCCTCAGTATGAGACACACCCAGCTACATCTAGTGTCAGAAATTTCCATCTTATTTCAGATAACCCTCTTACATCACTTCATAAAAAAGTTTCCATGTGTTTGTTGTCCATCTCACTCATGTATTTTTTGATAGAGTTAGTTTCCCAACTGCTGTTTTTCTGGTCACCTCAGTACTTCACTGGTCAGAGACCCCTCTTTAGGTCCTTACCATGTGGTTCTATCTTTAGGGAAGGTCACAATATGACAGCTTGCTTCATCAGAATTAGCATGATAGGAGAGCAAGAGAGAGAGAATATGCAAGCAAAATAGAAGTGCCCATCTTTTATTACCTAATCTTGAATGTAATCTTGTCTTCCCTGGTGGCTCAGATGGCAATGCAGGAGACCCAGGTTCGATCGCTGGATTGGGAGGATCTCCTGGAGAAGGAAACGGCAACCCACTCCAGTACTCTTGCCTGGAGAATCCCATGAACAGAGGAGCTTGGTAGGCTACAGTTCATGGGGTCGCAAAGAGTCGGACAAGACTGAGCGAATTCACTTTCACTTTGAATGTAACACACCATCATTTTTGCTGTTAGAAGCAAACCATTTAAGTGTCAGACATTTGACAAATCAATAGCAAGATCTTTAACTTACTTGGATCTGTTTAAGAGTATTTAAATTGTGAGTGGTTGTAAATAACCATTTATTTACAGTATCATTTAAACTATCTAAACTTTTTGATTTTGTGTTGCAACTAAAACAATGTAGAATCTATTTAGAATGAAAAAGAAGCAAATATTAATTGCTGATTCACATATTAAGACTTTATTTAAAAGATGCTTGTTATTCCTAAGCATTATTTTAAAAATGAAGATTATTCTTCATGTTGGCCTTGGCACCTCTTACTTGCCTAATCATAGTAGTTGACATCAACACCATGTCATAAACTAAAAATATTTTAGAACAGGAGGAAATGGCAAACCACTCTAGGATCCTTTCCTGGAGAATTCCATGGATAGAGGAGCCTGGTGGGCTACAGTCCATGGGGTCACAAAGAGTCGGACATGACTAACACTGATTCTGCTAGTTAAAAAGTAATTAAAGATTAGCAAAGCAAAATCAAAGCTGATTGTAAGGAATAAACTAACACTGTCTAACACAATTCACCAAGATAATATGCCTTCAAGTGTAGGTATTGCTAAAATAATTCCTTTGCTGCTAGGAAAAGCCAAATTGCAAAATAGTTGTGGTGAGAAAGATCATCTTTTTCATNGCAACTCAAACAATGTAGAATCTATTTAGAATGAAAAAGAAGCAAATATTAATTGCTGATTCACATATTAAGACTTTATTTAAAAGATGCTTGTTATTCCTAAGCATTATTTTAAAAATGAAGATTATTCTTCATGTTGGCCTTGGCACCTCTTACTTGCCTAATCATAGTAGTTGACATCAACACCATGTCATAAACTAAAAATATTTTAGAACAGGAGGAAATGGCAAACCACTCTAGGATCCTTTCCTGGAGAATTCCGTGGATAGAGGAGCCTGGTGGGCTACAGTCCATGGGGTCACAAAGAGTCGGACATGACTAACACTGATTCTGCTAGTTAAAAAGTAATTAAAGATTAGCAAAGCAAAATCAAAGCTGATTGTAAGGAATAAACTAACACTGTCTAACACAATTCACCAAGATAATATGCCTTCAAGTGTAGGTATTGCTAAAATAATTCCTTTGCTGCTAGGAAAAGCCAAATTGCAAAATAGTTGTGGTGAGAAAGATCATCTTTTTCATTTTTCTTGGATAAACAACTGGTTTGCTACTCATACTCATTTGTGAAAGTCCAGTTTTTAAGAAAGCAAATCATTACTAAACACATGTACATTAATTCTGGCTGATTAGCAACGTGTGCTCAGTCTTGTCCAATGCTTTTGACCCCACACACAGTAGCCCACCAGGCTCCTCTGTCCATGGGATTTCCCAGACAAGAATACTGGAGTGGGTTGCCGTGCCCTCTTCCAGGGCATCTTCCTGACCCAGGGATGGAATTAGTGTCTCTTGCATCAGCTGTATTGGCAGGGGATGTCTTTACCACCAGCACCACCTGGGTAGTTTTAGCCGATAAGCAATGTAAAAGGAGCTCATTTTCATTTTCTGGACTTCTTTTTAGTGGTGAATGAGACAAAGAATTGTTCATATAATTATGAAAAATAATCTTACTTTGATACTGTCTGTTTATAAGGCCTTTTTGAAAATATACTTAGATGTCTTAATTGACTCTTGTAATAGCCTTTTGAAATAGATGAATTAGTTATTACATTTAAAAACAGGTCTTCTTGTGAAATCAAGTTAAAATGGACTCAAACTTTCCAAAGGAAAATTGTCCAGGTTCCACAGTGTAAGATTTTTTTCTTTAATTTAAGGAAATTTATTTTAAACTAGTAATTTTTTTTGTTTAATCATCTTTGGAGAGACCTTTTTGGCATAAAAATCATTTACATATTCCTATATGGTATTGTTGTTGAGTTATAGCTTGATAAAATTTTTGTCATCCCACTGATGAAGATTTAAGTTGGTCATTTAAAAAGTAAGATCAGGCATCAGTAATAATTATTAATTTAACATACTATGCTATTTAAAGAGGATGATAGAAAGGGAANGCAAAGCAAAATCAAAGCTGATTGTAAGGAATAAACTAACACTGTCTAACACAATTCACCAAGATAATATGCCTTCAAGTGTAGGTATTGCTAAAATAATTCCTTTGCTGCTAGGAAAAGCCAAATTGCAAAATAGTTGTGGTGAGAAAGATCATCTTTTTCATTTTTCTTGGATAAACAACTGGTTTGCTACTTATACTCATTTGTGAAAGTCCAGTTTTTAAGAAAGCAAATCATTACTAAACACATGTACATTAATTCTGGCTGATTAGCAACGTGTGCTCAGTCTTGTCCAACGCTTTTGACCCCACACACAGTAGCCCACCAGGCTCCTCTGTCCATGGGATTTCCCAGACAAGAATACTGGAGTGGGTTGCCGTGCCCTCTTCCAGGGCATCTTCCTGACCCAGGGATGGAATTAGTGTCTCTTGCATCAGCTGTATTGGCAGGGGATGTCTTTACCACCAGCACCACCTGGGTAGTTTTAGCCGATAAGCAATGTAAAAGGAGCTCATTTTCATTTTCTGGACTTCTTTTTAGTGGTGAATGAGACAAAGAATTGTTCATATAATTATGAAAAATAATCTTACTTTGATACTGTCTGTTTATAAGGCCTTTTTGAAAATATACTTAGATGTCTTAATTGACTCTTGTAATAGCCTTTTGAAATAGATGAATTAGTTATTACATTTAAAAACAGGTCTTCTTGTGAAATCAAGTTAAAATGGACTCAAACTTTCCAAAGGAAAATTGTCCAGGTTACACAGTGTAAGATTTTTTTCTTTAATTTAAGGAAATTTATTTTAAACTAGTAATTTTTTTTGTTTAATCATCTTTGGAGAGACCTTTTTGGCATAAAAATCATTTACATATTCCTATATGGTATTGTTGTTGAGTTATAGCTTGATAAAATTTTTGTCATCCCACTGATGAAGATTTAAGTTGGTCATTTAAAAAGTAAGATCAGGCATCAGTAATAATTATTAATTTAACATACTATGCTATTTAAAGAGGATGATAGAAAGGGAAGTAAATATGTTTGTATTAAATCATCATGAGATTCAAGTCTTGCAACATTTTAAATTTTAAGACAATCTTTAGGAATATATAGACAGTATTAATTGTAGCAGTCATCTTAAAGTGAGATGACTTAGAAACTGAATAAATAAAATACTCTTCATCTTATATCACATATCTTATACCTTATCAAGGTCTCTCCTCCTTCCTTGCAAAATTCATTGAAGCAAAGGAACTTCCTTGGTAGTCTAGTGGTTTATATTCAACACTTCTGGTGCAGGGGTAGGATTTTCATCCGTGGTTGGGGAACTAAGATCCCACATGCCATGTGATGAGGCCAAAAGATTAAAAAGAAAATCATCTGGTTTTAAAAAAAAAAAAACTTAAAAAAAATTATTTTTAAAAAGGTTCTAATTGTTTTAATAGAACAATGTAATGTATACCTAGTATGTAAGATGAGTGCAATTGTGTGGTAGTTTGAGCA
>SJYW01045040.1:0-15940 GCA_006410735.1 Raphicerus campestris | reverse complement strand
TGAGACTTACCTGTAAGCACATTCATTCATAGGTGTGTATAAACGCAGTATATGATGTTTTAGTATTTTTTTCACACTCCACAGCAGTTTTTTTTAACATAATGTTTGATGCCCATCTTTCATTTTTATATCTGTCTCTGTCTCTTTCTGACAATTACACAAGATTTTCATTGTGTATTTTTGTTATTGTATGGATATAGCATAATGTATTTATTCAGTTTCCCTTGTTGGCCACTTCGTTAGTATTGCCAAATTGTCTTTCATAAAGATTGTACAAATCAGTACTCTCCAATGAATGATAGTGCGATTTCTATAGACATCTTACTGTCACCTTTGCCAGGTGAAAAAATATCTGATGGTTTTAGTTTGTGTATCTGTAATTATAAATATATAAGATCAAGTATCTTTTCTTATGTTTGATCCCTATTTTTGATCCTTTGTTTGATCCAATTATGATCTCTAGTTTTAAAAAATGGCCTTTTTCATATTCTCTCTTTGCTTTGTATAAGTCACCTAATTATTGTTTTGAAAATACTTTTCATGTGTATTATATTACATTTTTTTATGATGTGCAGTACCTTAAAACTTCTGTCTTATTTGTTGATTTTTTAAAAAGTGTTTTCTTCTTTTGAGGCTTAGAAAGATTTTTCTCATTCTAAGATTTTTAAAGTAGAGTTCCATATTTACTTTAGAGCTTTTACTTTCATTAAAAATTTTAACTTACTAATTTAAAATTTAAATTCTCAATCTCATTAGAGTTTAATTTGATAGAAAGTGACTTTAGCTAGTTTTTCTCAGTGGCTGAGCAGCTGTGTCAGCATTTTGTGAATGATCAATCTTCTTAACTAATAATAGTACTAACTTTAACAAATACCTTTGACTTTAATTCTGAACTCTCTTTCTAAAGATGTGCTATTCCTACACTAGTATCACCATTTAACTTCTGTTAGATATATATTTATTTGTTGAATTAGTTCTCTAGTCTTAGCTTTTGATTCAGAATTCTCCAGGGAATTCTATATTTTATTTTCAGGTAAATTTGAAAATAATTTTAAGTTGCAAAAATGTGGGCATTTAGATTGTGATTATCTTAGCTTTATTGATTAATTTAGGGATGATTAACATTTACAGTGTTAAATCTCTTAGTCAAAATATCTTCATGACTAAAGTGAAAAAACATCTTCATGACATATTCATTTTAAATGTTTTTCTTAATATTTTAAAACATGGTTTTCTTACATAGTTTTATTTCACTTATTGTTTATTACTATGAATATTACTTTTTCATTCTATTTTCTGACTACTGTTTCTCTGGGAAAGCAGAAAAATCTGACTTAGTAAAAGGATTATTTTGATGTTTTGGATAGCAGGGGATATACGAAGAAGATCCACATGACTGCTATAATGACTATGCTTTCATAAAATTTTTTTAAAGAAATTTAAAAAATGACAAAAAAAGAAAGCTCTTGAAATATTTTATCATTTTTATCTTTGCAGACTTTGCCTAAGATTCTAAGCCATATTGCCCCAGCATTTTGCATGAGCAGCTGTAGCTTCGTAGTGGAAAAATCTAAAGAATCTACAGCTCGTGTTGTAGTTTGGAGAGAGATAGGAGTACAAAGAAGCTATACCATGGAGAGTACTTTGTGTGGCTGTGACCAGGGAAAATACAAGGTAAAACATCTCAGGATCCCTAGCTATAGAAATGTTTCAACTGTCTTTTCATATACACTCTAGTAGTTTTCAAATGTATATTAAGTGATATGTTTGTTACACTGAGTTATATGTAATTCACAATAATGGAATTGAATCATATGCAGTCTTAAGAACAGTCTCTCTCTTTTTTTTAATTCTCTGAACTAATAGCTTGCTTTGGGTCCTTATGAAGTTTTAGTTGAGTCTATTTATAGTCATAATTTTTAAGAAAGTACACTGTAGTACACATTTAAATAATGATTAGTGATTATGATTTATAATGAACTCTGAAGGTAGTACATTACTGATAAGTTCTGTCATTTAAATTTATTGAATGTAAGTATATTTTTATACATTTAGAAATAGACACATTACCCTAGAAATAGACACATTTGTTTATAAAGTTTTTTTTTGTATTTAGATTTTGTGCATGTGTGACTTATAAATGCATGAAGTGTTTGTCAGTCGCTCAGTTGTGTTCAACTCTTTGCTACCCCATGGACTATAGCCAGCCAGGCTCCTCTGTCCCTGAAATTCTCCAGGCAATAATACTGGAGTGGGTTGCCATTCTCTTCTCCAGGGGATCTTCTTGATCCAGGGATCGAACCTGGGTCTCCTACATTGCAGGCAGATTCTTTATCATCTGAGCCACCAGAGAAGCCCTTTCAATGTATATCCCTTCACTAATTTTTTTTTTTTTTCTTTACTAAGACTCTTCTGTGCTGCCATAGGCTTTTATTGGAAGAGAGTTCAGACTTTACTTTTAAAGTTTAAGAGTAAATTTAAGAGTAACTTCCTTGGTGGCTCATAGGGTAAAGATACACCTGTAGTGCAGGAGACTCAGGTTTGGTCCCTGGGTCGGGAAGATCCCCTGGAGAAGGGAATGGCAACCTACTCCAGGATTTATACCTGGAGAATTCCATGGAATGAGGAGCCTGGTGGGCTACAGTCCATGAGGTCACAGAGTCGGACACGATGGAGTGACTAACACACACAACAAATGTTAGGTGACTTTGAATTTTTTAAAGATGGGGCACGTCATAGGAAATAAATAGACCTTAGGTAAAACAGCTGTTATTCTGTTTAGTCGTGTCTTGGTTTTTTTTGATGTGGTACAAGAGGAAGGTGAATCTCATGGTGATTTTCATGTATCTCACATAAAAGCAATTATAGCTTTATGTTTAGAAGGAGTTTAAAAATCTTCCAGGTGGTTAGTAGTAAACATGTTATATATTAAATATTTAATGTTATATATAAATTATTAAACATATATTTAGTATATATTAAATATTATGGTTGGTGCCAGAATCTTTAAGTGGAGAGCTTTGTGACTTTTCTATTNAGGAGTTTAAAAATCTTCCAGGTGGTTAGTAGTAAACATGTTATATATTAAATATTTAATGTTATATATAAATTATTAAATATATATTTAGTATATATTAAATATTATGATTGGTGCCAGAATCTTTAAGTAGAGAGCTTTGTGACTTTTCTATTCTGTAACAAACTAGAAAAAAAAAAGGTATACATTTTACAACTGATGTTCAAACTTTGGGGCTCTGCATGGGTAGAACTTGGTGAAATTCTAGTACTTTGTGGAGAGTGACTTCTCCCTAATGACTTTAGGTTGACCTCAGAATACTATTCTTTCAGAATGTGCTATCTTTTCAAATCTCTCCAAATATTGTAAAGTGGTGACTTCTAGACTCCCAAAGTCATGGTTGTGGTGAGAGAGGAGCTTGAGTACTGCAGCCCGCAAATCGTGCCTCATGGTTATTGCTTTAGTGGACTGTATGTGTGTGGGATGGGAAAAGCTGGACAGTCACTTTTTGTAAATGACCATAGAAAAAAAAATCTTGTACTTTGTGATTTAGGGAAACAGACTGCAAATTATTTTTCCTTAAAGAGATACTTTATGTAGTCAGGTAAAAGCATCAGTGTCTATGAAACTAGTCTCTGGGGGTAGGGAGAGAGGATGTCAGGGAGGCTGAAACTTAAATGCCCCTTGAAATCATCTATGGCATAATAACAGCAGTATTTTCTTATTAGATTTGTATTCTACTTATAGACTTTCATTGGGTTATTTTAAATGTTCTGCTTTTGCTTTGATAAATGTATTTGGTCATTGAAAAAAACCACATAAAATATCTAAAATGTATTTTGAAACATAAAATGTTAGACAAGTTTTATAAAAATTATTAATTTTAACTTTTAAAAATAAAATGGATACATAATTAATAGTTGCCTTCCCAGGTGGCTCAGTGGTAAGAATCTGCCTGCCAATGCAGAAGATGCAGGAGACGTGAGTCTGATTCCTAGGTCGGGAAGATCCCCTAGAGAAGGAAATTGCAACACTCCAGTATTCTTGCATGAAAAAAAATCGCATGGACAGAGGAGCCTGGTGGGCTACAGTCCATGGGGTTGCAAAGAGTCTGATATGACTGAGGGACTGGGCACACAATGAATAGTCATTTCTCTTTTGTATGATTTATATTGATATACTTTATGTGATTTACACTGGTAGAGTTACATTGATTTAATAAAACTCTTAAAGAGAGAAGTATGTCTTACTACTAAAAATAAGTTTTTACGTATGAAATTCAATCTTTTTATCATAACATATACTTCTTTTAAATGTTTTTAGCTAGCAGACTTTTTAAAGAGCAACTTCAGGTTCACAGAAAAATTGAGTGCAAAATACAGAATTCCCAAATACCCCTACCCTCCCCACCCACCACATAATGTATACTTTTCAAACTTGTTAATGTTAGCTAATAAGTTGTGTGAGTCTAATAATATTTTAAGAAACAAATCTTTTCATCTTCAAGAATGTTCTTATATTACTAAATTTTAGGTTTCAGATATTCTTTATTTTTGATGAGCTAATTCAGGAATAGGCATAGCCTTTCTAAACCTCTTAGATTAAGAAGGCAAATGCATTTTCTAATAAAGTTAGTTAGGTTACATTTCCTAGAGTATTTGGAAGTGGCCAGACTATTTAAACAATCAGTCAATCATTATTTTAAAGGCATGTGCTTCATAGAGTAAATGACAATTTTTATGATTTATCTCTTCAGTTGCTATATGGTTTTAGATGGT
Source organism: Raphicerus campestris (assembly GCA_006410735.1). Taxonomy (NCBI): domain Eukaryota; kingdom Metazoa; phylum Chordata; class Mammalia; order Artiodactyla; family Bovidae; genus Raphicerus; species Raphicerus campestris. The sequence continues at coordinate 11,146 of SJYW01045040.1, read as the reverse complement.
CATTGAAAGTCAAGTTCACTCTTATGTACCCCTGCAGCCTTTGTTGATGTAAGGATTTTATTTACTTTGGAGTTTCATTTTTATCTGAAAAGTAAATGATAAATAGTATCTTGATTTACAGTAGTCAATTTTTATCCCTTATGTGGTAATGTTTAACTTTTGCTGAACCTTATATTGTTTATTGGGAAACTATTAGTTTAAAAAGTGTTGTGGTAAAATTTTATTTTTGATTTATTAGATCAAATTTGAAATGGGCATTCTTAACTGACATGAAACATAAGAGTTTTATTTTATTTCTAGCTCATTGGCTTAGATTTGTTTGATTCATTTTTTTTTTTTTTACATAGTCACTTTTCTTTTGTTTGTTTTTTACTCACTGGTTTCTATTTATCATGTAGAAAATGTATGTATAAACTAATATTCAAATATACAGATTGGAGCCTTGATTGTAACACTATTTTGACATCAGCATCTGAGTAGTAGATTACAAGTACTAGCAAGATCTTGTAAAAATATACTTTTACATATGAGCTCCAAGAATAACTTACCTTCAAGATAGTTATATGCTTTTTTCCCCCTTCTCAGTGTATTGGTGAAAATATTTTGCACACAGTAAATGAGAATAGACATTTCAGAAATTCTGTTTTTAAGATGGTTTCCTTTTTGACTTAAAATAATCTTATATTGTTAAGACACTGCTTATGAGTTGTTTGTTCATTCAAAGTAACAGGCTTTTATTTTATTAATATAGCTTCAAATTCCTTTTATGTAATTTTAATGAGATATAGCCAGAGGATAGCAAATGTCCTAGTTACATGTTTATTATTGCTTTACTTCTAGGGTTTACAGATTGGTACTCGAGAACTGGAAGAGATGGGAGCAAAATTTTGTGTTGGTCTATTGCGTTTGAAAAGACTGACATCCCCTTTGGAATATAATCTGCCTTCCAGCCTGCTTGACTTTGAGAATGACTTGATTGAATCAAGCTGCAAAGTAACTAGGTAAGATACACTTCTTTTATTCTTTTGTTTTATGGTAGTATACCGTTAGACTTCATAGTTAAGTAAGAGGAAAGGCACAGAGATTTTGACAGTCAAGCATTTTTATAATTTATATGAATAAGTTTGCACATCTAATGTATGTTCCAAAATGTGATATTCTTGATTCTTTTAACATTGGTATTTGGATAAAATTTTAGTAAATTACCCTTATATTCGAAATGCTATTTTAGTGATGTTAATGATTTACTTTTAACTCAAAAGTAAGCATATATCAGATAATATATAAATTAAGAACACTTGGAGCCAAAATTCATATTTCAAAAGAAATTTTATTTTGTTGATAATCTATACACATCAAATGGCTTTCCAATATTTTTTGGTTACATCTACTAGAAAGAGCTACTTTGGTATCATTCTGAAAATTTAACTACATGTGACAAGTATTTTTCTAAGTAGGTAATCTTCTCTCCTAAAATTCAATGTTTGTATGTTTTGATCAGATACAGGCTCAGACATAATTTGATATCATATTTCTTAATCATAATACTAGAGTTTAGCATTTTATAGTTTGGTACATATAGTTAGAAATAGTCCCATTTTATAGAATCTTCAAGGTTTTTGTTGGTAGACATTGACATCAGATTTGTTCATTTATTGCCAGGCTCTGTTGTGTGTATCAGCTTAGCAGTTTTAAGTGTAGTAAAATATTAATTAAAACTCTATTTTTATTTAATGTGATAACTGAGATAGTGATGACCTGCATTCTCTATACTTCAAAACACTTGGTAAACAAGAATGGAAATAATTATGAATATATTTATTTATTCAATAAATATGCATAAAGTTGTTCTCATTGATGTTTAGAAGCTTCCTTTTCATTTATTTTATGTACTTTTGATTTCTGTTCCTAATGTTTCATTGTTGGTGTTACCTCATTATGGAAGTAAAATTCACAAATAAAATTGTAAGATATTTAAAGCATACAATGTGATGATTTGCTGTATATATGTATACACTGTGAAAGGATTTCCCCATTCAGTTATTAACATGTATATCACATCACACATTTACTTTTGTGTATGTGTGTTGGGAAATATTTTTCAGTTCTGCTCTCATAGCAAATTTCAGTTACACAGTGCAGCATTATCTAGTGTAGTCACCATGTTATTCATTACTTCCTCAGACCTTCTTTATCTCAACAACTGAACGTTTGTATTATTTTTACCTCCCCCTATTGCCTCCTTTGCCTGCCTCCCACTGGCAACCACTCTGTTTCTATGAGTTGTTTCAGTTTTTTTTTTGTTTTTGTTTTTTGTTTTTGTTTTTTACATTTCACATGTAAATGACACCAAGCAGTATTTCTCTTTGTTTGGCTTATTTCACTTAGCATAATGCCCTCCAGTTGCATCCATATTGTAGCAAATGAAAGGATTTCCTTTTTTTAAAGGCTGAGTAATATTCCATTGTATCAGTTCAGTTCAGTTGCTCAGTCATGTCCAAGTCTTTACGACCTAATGGACTGCAGCATGCCAGGTTTACCTGTCCATGACCAGCTCCCAGAGCTTGCTCAAACTCACATCCATTGAGTCGGTGATACCAACCAACCATCTCATTCTCTGTTGTCCCCTTCTCCTGCCGTCAGTCTTTTCTAGCATCAGGAAGTCAGTTCTTTACATCAGGTGGCCAAAGTATTGGAGCTTCAGTTTCAGCATCAGTCCTTCCAGTGAATATTCAGGACTGATTTCCTTTAGGATGGACTAGTCCAAGGGACTGTCAAGAGTCTTCTCCAACACCACAGTTTGAAAGCAACAATTCTTCGGCGCTCAGCCTTCTTTATGGTCCAACTCTCATGTCCATACACAACTACTGATAAGACCATAGCTTTGATTAGACAGACCTTTGTCGGCAAAGTATTATCTCTGCTTTTTAATATGCTGCCTAGGTTTGTCATAGCTTTTCTTAATATCTATCTGCATTTTCCTTATCCATTCATCTGTCAATGGTCAGATAGTTTTCATACTTTGACTATGTAAATAATACTGCTTTGAACAGTGTCTTAAGAGTACAGTGTCTTAATGGTTTTTAGTGTACAGATCTTCCACTTTCTTGGCTAATTTATTCCTAACTTGTTTTTGATGCTATAGTTAAGTGAAATTGTTTTCTTGATTTCTGTTCCTGATGTTTCATTGTTAGTGTATAGAAATGCAGCTGGTGGTATTTTTACGGATGCTATATGATGTCTTGTCTATTGCAAATAGAGAAAATTTACTTTTTCCTTTCTTATTTGGGTGAATTTATTTCTTTTATTTATTTCTAATTTGTTTCTTTTCTTGTCTAATTGCTTAAGCCAGTACTGTGGTGAGAGTGGGCATCCTTTCTTTGTTCCTTATCTTAGAAGAAAAGCTTTTAGTATTTCATGGTTAGCTGTGGGCTTGTTGTATTAGCTTTTATTATGCAAGAGTGCATTTTCTCTTTACTTGGTTTGTTGAGAGTTGAATGAATGGATGATGAATTTTGTCAAATGCTTTTCTGCATCTGTTGAGATGATTATATGATTTTTAGCCTTCGTTTTGTTAATGTGGTAAATCACATTGATTAATTTGCATATGTTGAACAAGAGTGCAAGGTGATCAAGATTTATGTATGAGTCTTTTAATGTATTATTGAATTTGATTTCCTAATACATTTTATTGAGGACTTTTGCTTCTAAGTTCATCAGTGATATTGACCTATAGTTGGTTTTTTTTTTTTAAAGTTCTTTCTCTGACTTTGGTATTTAGGATAATGCTGACCTTATAAAATGAATTTGGAATTGTTCCCTGCTCTTTTAATTTGGGAAGAGTTTGAAAATAATTGCTATTATTTATTCCTTGAATGGTTGGTAGAATTCATTGAAGCCATCTGCTCCTGGGATTTTCTTTCTTGGGAGGTTTTTGAGTATTGATGCAGTCTCTTCATTCATAATTGCTCTGTTCAGATTTTCTATTTATTTCTTCATGATTCAGTCTTGGTAGGTTGTATCTTTCTAGGAATTTTTTCCATTTTTTCTTCATTGTCCAGTTTGTTGCTGTATAATTGTTCATAGTAATCTCTTATGATTCTTTGTATTTTTTAATGTATCTTTTGTGATGTCTCTTTCATTTATAATTACTCCATTTTTTAAGGAGGTCTTAACAGTTTATTCTTTTCTAAAAAAATTAACTCTAAATTTCATGGATCTTTTTAGTCTCCATTTTATTTATGTCTGTCTGATTTTTGTTATTTTCTACCTTCTGCTAACTCTAGGCTTATTTATTCTTATTTTTCTAGTTCCTTGAGATGTAAAAGTGGGTTGTTTATTTGAGATTTCTTTTTTCTTCATGTAGACCTTTATTGTTATAAACTTCCCTCTTAGAACTGATTTTGCTGCATTCGTCAGTTTTGGTATGTTGTATTTCCATTTTCACTTCTCACAAGATATTTTTTGATTTCTCTTTTACTCATTGGTTGTTCAGGAACATGTGTAATCTCCACATATTTGTGAATTTTCCAGTTTTCCTAATTGATTTCTACTTTTCTTTTCTGGCCACACCATACAACTTGTAGGATCTTATTTCCCAAACCAGCAATTGAACCCAGGCCCTCTGCATTGAGAGTGCAGAGTCCTAACCACTGGACTGCCAGGGAATTCCCAACTGATTTTGAATTTTGTATTGCTGTGGTTGGGCTTAATATGATTTTGGTCCTCCTAACTTAATTAAGACTTGTTTGTGGGCTAAGATATGATTTACCCTGCATAATGTTCCATATGTGCCTGAGAAGAATATGCTTTTTTTTTCTGTTGGAAATCATGTGCTATATATCTTGTCAGGTCTGTCTGACCTAATATGTAGTAGAATTCCATATATATATAACTTGGGGAAAATGGACAAATTCTTAGAAAAGTATAACCTTCCAAAACTGAACCAGGAAGAAATAGAAAATTTGAACAGACCAATCACAAGCACAGAAGTAAAAATTGTAATAAAAAAATCTTCCAGCCCATAAAAGCCCAGGACCAGAGGGCTTCACAGGTGAATTCTACCAAAAATTTAGAGAAGAGCTACTACCTATACTACTTAAACTCTTCAAAAAATTTGCAGAGGAAGGAATACTCCCCAAATCATTCTACAAGGCCACCACCATCACCCTTCTACCAAAACTAGACAAAGATGCCACAAAAAAAGAAAACTACAGGCCAATATCAATGATGAACATAGATACAAAAATCCTCAACAAAATCCTAGCAGACAGAATCCAACACCATATTAAAAAGATCATACATTGTGATCAAGTGTGCTTTATTCCAGGGATGCAAAGATTCTTTAATATCTTCAAATCAATCAGTATGATACACCAAATTAACAAATTGAAAAATAAAAGCTCACGATGGATTAAAGACCTAACTGTAAGAACAGAAACTATAAAACTCTTAGAGGAAAACGTAGGCACAACACTCTCTGACATAAATCACAACAAGACCCTCTATGACCTACCTCCTAGAGTAATGGAAATAAAAATAAAAATAAACAAATGGGACCTAATTAAATTTAAAAGCCTTTGCACAATGAAGGAAACTATAAGCAACGTGAAAAGACAGCCCCCAGAATGGGAGAAAATAATAAATGAAACAACTGACAAATTAATCTCCAAAATATATAAGCAGCTCATGCAGCTCAATACCAGAAAAATGAACAAACCAATCAAAAAGTGGGCCAAAGAACTAAACAGACATTTCTTCAAAGAAGACATACAGATAACTAATAAACACATGAAAAGATGCTTAACAGCACTCACTATTAGAGAAATGCAAATCAAAACCACAATGAGGTATCATTTCACACAGGTCAGAATGGCAGTGATCCAAAAGTCTACAAGCAATAAATGCTGGAGAGTGTGTGGAGAAAAGGGAACCCTCTTACACTGTTGGTAGGAATGCAAACTAGTACAGCCACTATGGAGAACAGTGTGCAGGAAACCAGAATTGAAAGAGACATATGTCCCAGTGTTCATTGCAGCAGTATTTACAGTGGCTAGGGCATGGAAACAACCTAGATGTTCATCAGCAGATGAATGGATAAGGAAGTTGTGGTACATATACACAATGGAATGTTACTCAGCTATAAAAAGGGACACATTTGAGTCAGTTCTAATGAGATGGATGAACGTAGAGCCTACTATACAGAGGGAAGCAAGTCAGAAAGAGAAAAACAACTACTGTATATTAACACATATATATGGAATTTAGAAAGACGGTACCAATGATTCTATATGCAGGCAGCAAAGGAGACACAGATGTAAAAACCAAACTTTTGGACTCAGTAGGAGAAGGCGAGGGTGGGATCATTTGAGAGAGTAACACTGAAGCCTGTATATTACCATATGTAAAATAGATGGCCAGTGCAAGTTTGATGTGTGAAGCAGGGTACCCAAAGCCAGTGCTCTGGGATAGGGTGGAGAAGGGGGATTAGGTTGGTGGTGGTGGGGCACATGTATACCTGTGGCCAATTTGTGTTGATACATGCTTCCCTGGTGGCTCAGAGGTTAAAGCGTCTGCGTGCAGTGCGGGACACCCGGGTTCAATCTCTGGGTTGGGAACATCCTCTGGAGAAGGAAATGGCAACCCATTCCAGTACTCTTGCCTAGAAAATTTCATGGACTGAGGAGCCTGGTGGGCTACAGTCCATGGGGTCGCAAAGAGTCAGACACGACTGAGCACCTTCACCATGGCAAACAGCACCACAATATTATAATTATCCTCCAATTAAAATATAAATTAATTAAAAATAGGAATTAACAGTGTAAAGTCACACACACACACAAAATTCATAATTGCAATGAATTTTACTAGGACCACAGCCTTGTCTAACTCAATGAAACTAAGCCATGCCTGCGGGGCAACCCAAGACAGGAGGGTCAGGGTGGAGAGGTCTGACAGAATGTGGTCCACTGGAGAAGGGAATGGCAAGCCACTTCAGTATTCTTGCCTTGAGAACCCCATGAACAGTATGAAAAGGCAAAATGATAGGATACCAAAAGAGGAACTCCCCAGGTCGTTAGGTGCCCAATATGCTACTGGAGATCAGTGGAGAAATAACTCTAGACTGAGTGAACTCTGAGAGATGGTAATGAACAGGGTGGCCTGGCGTGCTGCGTGCGATTCATAGGGTCACAAAGAGTCAGACACGACTGAGCGACTGAACTGAACTGAACTAAGGGGAGATTAGGGGGTAAGAAACTCTCAAAAAAAAAAAAAAAATACTTGGGAGAATGATTTTTTAAAAATTGATAAACAGTGCCCAGGCTGTTAAGTCCAGCATTGTGGGAGCCTAGTAGAACTTATTTAGAGGAGACTTTTACTTACTCTTCTCACTTTACCCCCTTTTCTGCCTTTTGACTCTTAAGTGAATAGTGTCTCTGATAAAACATCTTTGAAAAGTCAGCTTCCTTTTATTTGGATTAGGGATGGCCTAAGCAAGGAGATCTAAAGGTCTGATTACTCTTATAAAGCCTTTTTACCAATTCTGTTTTTAGTTTCCCTTGATAACCATTATCTTCAATTCCTGAAATTTTCTAGTGCTTTGTGATACAAATCAGCACTTTTTTCCTTGGCCTACCCTTCTGTAGATGCTCAGCAAAGTGGAGCAAGTTAGAACTCAAGCCTCCTGTTTTCATCCATCTTCTTCCATCTTCCAACATTTGTTGATATCTCATCTTTGCTATTATCTCTTCAGTTTTCCTTTTTAATGTATTTATCCTTTTTAAAAAGTTATTTTTTTCTGTCATCCTTGTGGCTTTTGAGATCCACTATGTTTATCATAAGTTATACAACTTTGTTTTCAGTGAAACGAAGAGAAATTATAATTTAATTATATTTTATATTGTTAGGGCATTTATTGGAAATTACCACACACAAATCACTTTAATTTTACCCAATTGTATTTGCTGTATAATAAAAGTTCCATTTCATACAACACTAAGTCTGCCTTATATCTTTCCTAGGGAGTGTGTTTCTTTTAGGTCAAAGCTGGGAATGTTGGTGAAAGTCATTTAAGAGTTTAAACCTTGTTGGGCTGCACTCTACAGGCCTGCAATTCTTGTAGTTGCCCAGCCGTAAGACCAAATAAAGCACCCAGAGATAACTAGAGAGATCAGTGGTTTTCTTTGATAGTGAGTCTTAACATGCCTGATGTAAGGTCCTGGAGAGCAGACAATGGGTAGGACAAGGAGCAGTTTTTGCTATGGTGGTGGGGGTGGGTGTTACCAGTTTTACAGGGAATTGGTGTCAGGTTGTCTCGTCAGTTACTCGAGAAACCAGCAGAAGGGCCTGTTCCTCATCACCACTTTGATAAGCTATTAATAGTGGGTGGAGCCATTCTTAAAGCTCAACATTCAGAAAACTAAGATCATGGCATCTCGTCCCATCACTTCATGGCAAATAGATGGGGAAACAGTGGAAACAGTGACAGACTTTATTTTTCTGGGCTCCAAAATCACTGCAGATGGTGACTGCAGCCATGAAATTAAAAGACGCTTACTCCTTGGAAGAAAAGTTATGACCAACCTAGACAGCATATTAAAAAGCAGAGACATTACTTTGCTGACAAAGGTCCGTCTAGTCAAAGCTATGGTTTTTCCAGTAGTCATGTATGAATGTGAGAGTTGGACTATAAAGAAAGCTGAGCACCGAAGAATTGATGCTTTTGAACTGTGGTGTTGGAGAAGACTCTTGAGAGTCCCTTGGACTGCAAGGAGACTCAACCAGTCCATCCTAAAGGAAATCAGTCCTGAATATTCATTGGAAGGGCTGATGCTGAAGCTGAAACTCCGATACTTTGGCCACCTGATACAGAGAGCTGACTCATTAGAAAAGACCCTAATGCTGGGAAAGATTGAAGGCTGGAGGAGAAAGGGACAACAGAGGGTGAGATAGTTGGATGGCATCACTGTCTCAATGGACATGAGTTTGAGTAAACTCCAGGAGTTGGTGATGGACAAGAGAGGCCTGGCATGCTTCAGTCCATGGGGTCACAAAGAGTCAGACATGACTGAGCAACTGAACTGAGCTGGAGCCAATCTGATCCAAAAACTAGAATAGTCACTAGCTAGGAGTGGAGGGATGGGAGGTGGGGCAAGTTATTGATTAGGCTCTATGATTAAGAGGGAAGGTTAATCATGTGAACAGGCTGTGGGTGAGGCAAGGACTCCTTGTGTGGGGATGTACACAGAGCAGGAGTAAAGCCATCTTGAGTGGCCCAACCATACACAGCCACATAGTGTTTTTGAACTTAGCAAAAATTTTTTTTTAATTTGGCTGCACTGGGTCTTCGTTGCAGCACTTGGAATCTTCATTGCCCTTTGTGGGCTTAGTTTACAGCATGCAGGCTGTAGCTTCCTAACCAAGGATCATACCTGGGCTGCTTGCATTGGGAGTGTAATGTCTTAAATCTTTGGACCACCAGGGCAGTCCCCAGCAAAAGTGTTTTTATCTGTTAGCTGAACTATTAAACAGTATTTTTAGCCACCCTTTTTTAAAGGATTTGAGAACTGGTAAAACAGTTAATGGGCTTCCCTTGTAGCGCCATTGGTAAAGAATCTGCCTGCAGTGCAGGAGGCCAGGATTTGATCCCTAGGTTGGGAAGATCCCCTGCAGAAGGAAATGGCAACACACTCCAGTATCCTTCCTGGAAAATCTCATGGACAGAGGTGCCTGGAGGGCTGCAGTCCATGGGGTCGCAAAGAGTCAGGCACGACTGAGCTACTAACACTTAACACTTACTTATTTAAAACAGTTAATAATATTTCTCATTAGGATTTGTGATGGTGACTAAATTTCAGGATATTAAGCGTATGATTTTAAGTTTGTTTTAAAACATTGTGGGAAAGTAAAGTTGAAAAATACCAAACTTTACACAGTGTTTTATTGTAATTAAAAATACAGCCATGTTTAAAATGAAGCCTATTTGCTATCTTATAATCAGATAGTGTTTGGATTTTTTATAATTGAGATGAAATTCACATAGCATAAAATATACCATTTTAAAATGAACAATTTAATGGCATTTAGTATGTTCACAATATTGTACAATCACCTCTGTCTAATACCTTTTTTTTTCTTTTTTTTCAAAATAATCTGCCCAGAGAAGATCCTTATACCATTAAGCAGCATTTCCAGTGCGGTTATGGGTTTGATATCTGGTTGGGGAGCTAAGATTCCATATGCCTCATGGCCAAAAAACCAAAACATAAAACGGAAGCAATGTTGTAACAAATTTAATAAAGACTTTTTTTAAAAAACGGTACACATCAAAAAAAAACTTAAGAAAAAGAATAAAATTATTCTTCTTACAAAGATGTCTATCTGAAACTTCAAAATAAGGCTGTTAGAATAAGGAAGAGCACATATTCATTTGAAGAGGATTCAGTCTCTCCTCTGACAGGCCATAGTGTAGGACAGATTGTCCCAATTTAGTGAGGAACTGAGCTAATTTGATGTAGGTTTGTAAAACTTATGAAACGTGTAATTCTTCATTCATCCCTGCCCCCTTTATAAGTGTCCCCTTCCAAAGGTCACAGTTGTAGGCCCAGGGCTTCTCACAAGACTGCCCCAAATTCTGTTATTTTCTTCTGTATTTGTTTTGCTGCTTTCTGCTTTGCTTTTCAGCTTCTTGCTCTTTGTATTTTAAGAATTTGTTAAATGCCACTAGAGAAAAATCATTGGGTGTCACATCTCTGTAACTCCTTTCTTCCAGGAAACTTGGCAGCCTGGAACTCCAGCTTTTGCCTCCATTCTTTTGACATTGCTGAAAGCTTTGATGACTACTCTACCTCTTGGCTGTGGCTCTTGCTGGGCTTTGGTTTCCTCTGGACTGTGCCCCATGCACCTTTTCTCTTGGTTGATTTTGCTTTGTATATCTTCAGTGTAATAAGTAATAGCTTTGAATATAACTCTGTGCTAATTGCCTTCTCCAGATCTTCCTAGCAAATCACTAAACCTACAACCAAGATCATTCTACCCAGCAAGGATCTCATTCAGATTCAACAGAGAAATCAAAAGCTTTATAGACGAGCAAAAGTTAAGAGAATTCAGCACCCTCCAAACCAGCTTTACAAGTACTAAGGGAACT
>SJYW01045036.1:10026-31331 GCA_006410735.1 Raphicerus campestris | reverse complement strand
ACCCTCCCTCCACTCACTGCTTCTGAGAACTTTTCTTCCTTTTTTTTGAACTAGTTTTCAGTGTTACTACAGGAACGAAGTGCAGTGAAGTCGCTCAGTTGTGTCCGACTCACTGCGACCCTGTGAACTGTAGCCTACCAGGCGTCTACGTCCATGGGATTCTCCAGGCAAGAATACTGGAGTGGGTTACCATTTTCCATGATATGATAACTGTGTTAAGGGGATGTGGGCTGCTTGCACTTTGAGAAATCTATGTAGTTCTGCAAATCTTCTTAGAGTTCCTTACTATTGTTCTACCAGCCAGAAACAGATGCAGCCTTTGTCTGCAGGAGAGAAACAACCAAACATTCTGCTACCAAGATGGCTTTTGGTGTTTGCGCATTCTGTGACATACTGCTGGGTACTTTATACAGATTTAGTTCTCAGCAGCAGGGATTTTTTAACTTATTTATTGAGGGATTGAAGAGAATGGTGACCCACTCCCGTATTCTTGCTTGGAATATTCCATGGACAGAGGAGCCGAGTAGGCTACAGTCTTTGGGGTCACAAGGAGTCGGGCATGACTGAGTGACTAACACTTTCACTTTCTATCTTTACAATGGACCTAAGGTGAAACCGAAGAATCTTTGACTCCAGAATTAAATAAATGGTGAATGAAGCCATTATAATCAGCTTTTTCATTTCATACAAGGCTGTTCCCCCAAACTTAAATATTTTATAGAAATCTTACTTAGACACAGTGATGCAGCTCCAACATATACATATCTTTTAAGTTTCTTTTCATTTATAAATGAATTACCATAGGTCCATGAATATCTTCTCAGAAGATGCGCAGCTTTTGGCATGACGAAGGATTTACGTTTTTTTTTCCAAATACATTATAAGTCCTGTCCTTTTTTGTTTATAAACTGATTTCTGGACTTTTATATTTTCATTTTCCAATTCATTTGTAAAACAATAAGTGCTGGTGCAGTCAAATAGTTTAGAAACTTATCCACCCCTCTGCACACACACCAGGGTTTCCCTGGTGGCTCAGCTGGTAAAGAATCCACCTGCAATACAGGGGACCTGGGGTTAATCCCTGGGTTGGGAAAATCCCCTGGAGAAGGGAAAGGCTACCCACTCCAGTATTCTGGCCTGGAGAATTCCATGGACTATAGAGTCCATGGCGTCTCAAAGAGCCAGACATGACTGAGCAACTCTCACTCACTGCACACACACATTGCAAGCAGACCACACTGACCTGCTGGCTGAAAGGCAGGAACCCTGTGCAGAGCTCAACATTTTTTTTCTCAGCTGAGTGTACAACCGTCTACAAGCGGCACTCCCATGTGACAACTGAGAAGAGTAGAATACTACCTTTACAGAAAAGGTATCATGGCAGCCTTCCAGATGGAACAAGGGAAGGAAAACACAGGTGTGTGTTGCCCTCTATATATCAGACACACCTACAGTGGTAAAACATTTCCAGTTCACTAAAACTTTGAGGGATAAGGTTTTCTCCATTTTTTTAAATGAAAAAAGTTTAGGCTCAGGGAAGCTAACTAACTTACCCAAGTTCGTATAACTAATAAGTGCATAGCAACCAGAAGTATTTAGGTTGAGAAACTGTCCTCTCAAGCAGAAACAAGGTACCATCACCCCTTAATAGCTTTGAGGAATTGGTTCCAGGACCATCCCTACCCTCACAAATACCAAAATCCATGCATGCTCAAGTTCCTTATATAAAATGGCATAGTACTTGCATATTTACATATAACATGTATGCATCCTCTCATATACTTTAAATCAACTCTAGACTACTTATGGGCTTCCCCGGTAGCTCAGGAGTAAAGAATCTGCCTGTCAATGCAGGAGACATGGGTTCAATCCCTGGACTGGGAAAATCCCCTCAAGAAGGAATATCCCACTCCTATATTCTTGCCTGGGAAATCCCCTGGACAGAGGAGCCTGGTGGGCTACAGTCCATGGGGTTGCAAAAGAGTCAGGCACAGCTTAGTGACTAAATAATAAGACTGTTTATAAATAACTAATGCAGTATAAATGCTATGTAAATAGTTGCCAGCATGTGGCAAATTCAAATTTTGCTTTTGGAAAATTTCTGGGATTTTTAAAAAACACTTTTAATGTTCAGATTCAGAACTCACAGAAACAGAGGGGCAACTGTATGCCAAAGTAACTCTAGCCTCCTAAAATGATAACTATTATAGAATTTGCTGCTACTGCTGCTGCTGTTACTATTATTATTATTATTATCATCATCACTATTACTGTTTAAGTGACTACACTGAGGGACTTGGGGTAGACCAGTTGCTTCGTCACTCCACACATTAAAAATAAAATCTCTGGTAGCTCTAAACACAAACGTAAGTTATTAGAAGATGTGAAATCCTTATATCAGAGATTAGCCATCTACACTTTTGTAATATCTTTTTCACTGGTTTTCTGGCTTTAAATTTGATCTTTAATAGTTGTCAGACAAACACTGACATGAAATATATACAAAAGAGAAAAGTCAAGGAGAGAAATGAGGTATTTGACAGAAAGGGCAATTTTTAGAAACCTGTAAATGAAGACACACAAACCAACAAAGCTATTTCTCTTCATTATTGCTCATTCTTCTGAAAGCATTTGGCTGATGAATCATCTTAGTGATGCTTTTTTAGAAACCAGAAATGCGCTGAGCTGGCTTTAGAACTGAGCTAGTTATGGTCAAACATGGCTCTCATTCTAGCTGATTCTGAGAGTTTGTTTTTAGCCAGTTGTTATAAATGAGGTCACTTAACATTAAAACTTGGAGCAAATCTTGATACTCGAAGCCCCTGTCTGCTTGATTAGCTAGAAATCTAGTCTTTTTCTCAGGGTTTGCCTCCCAAAATAGTTCAAAGAGTACCTAGGTGTTAAATGCATCTGTGATTCAGTTTCGTTTGCCACCAATTTGGGAAATGAACAATCATAGGTTACTCTTTAAGACCAGACTCCTTAAGGCCTGATGCTATTGCGAACTTCTTATTGTCCTTTTATTCAGTTAAGTGCACAAGTCATAAGTGTACAGATTAGTGAATACACGCACGCACACACACATATGAAACCACAACCATGATCATACAATGATTTCAGTGCCTCTGAGACCTTTGTGAGCTTCTCCCACTTAATCCACCAAAGATAACCACTATAGTGATATCTGTCACCAGACATCACTTGGAGCTGAGAGAGAAGCTTGGGTTTTGAAGCTTAAAAGCTCACGCATCCTTTTTCTCTAGTTTCCCTGGTTATCCCTTTGTATATAGGAATTATGCATGGTATTGAAAAATGTAGCAATCTAATAAGTATAAGAGATGTTTATCAGAAAACTTGAGGGGCATGAGTCTGTCCAATTTAAAACATATATTGTTTGTGGTAAACAAACATAAAGGCACTCGAGTTAAAATTTTAGTAAAATTATGTTTACAAAAACCGTGTAATGACAGAAGAAAAGCTTAATGACATCACTCTAAAATTGTCTAAATGTCTGGGTTTGCATTCTGGTTCTGTCACTTTGCATGTATCAAAAAAATTTTTTTTATTACATTGTATGATCTGCAGTCTCCTCTTTAGTAAAATGAAGGCAACATGAGTTCCTACTTCGGGGGAGGGAGGTGTCATGAGTCTTTAATGAGGTAACATATGTGAAGTGCTCAGCCTTGTACCTGACACATAATAAGCACTACAAATTTCAGTCATTTTTATGACCATCATCATTTGTGAGTCCAACAACCATAAAACGATGCATGGAATAAAATGGAAAGGAAATGCACAATTTGAGACTAGTCCAGGAACAACGCCTAACAGCAATGAAAAAGAAATTCTAGAAATTTATAATAATATGAGGTAGACCTTTACCGTGACAGTTTAATACCTAAACTAGTTTAACATCCTAACTAAAACTAAGGCTGCTGCTGCTGCTGCTGCTGCTAAGTCGCTTCAGTCGTGTCCGACTCTGTGCGACCCCATAGACCGCAGCCCACCAGGCTCCCCCATCCCTGGGATTCTTCAGGCAAGAACACTGGAGTGGGTTGCCATTTCCTTCTCCAGTGCATGAAAGTGAAAAGTGAAAGTGAAGTCACTCAGTAGTGTCCGACTCTTAGCGACCCTATGGACTGCAGCCTACCAGGCTCCTCCATCCATGGGATTGTCCAGGCAAGAGTACCAAGGCTAAAAAATCTTAAATGTAGCGACATCTGCTGGCATAAAGGTGAATTGTTCGGCTTGTGTAGTGTACCAGTCCTAACACATCCAATTCAGCAATTTTATTGAACACAAATTTGACATCGGATGCTTTGCTAGAGTCTGTGGACAAGGTGATTCATTCCCATGCTCAAAAAGCTTAGAGTCTAGCAGATCAGTTGTAAACTACCTGTGCCTGAGAAGGGAAAAATATCAGGACACTGTCACCACAGACCTTTCAGTTTTGTTCAGAAAATGAAGTCTAGCACTAAGAAAAAATTAAATGGCCATGTAAAGCTGGTTCTGTGGTCAAATTCAAAAATTAAAACTCTCAATAGTAGAGCCATAGGAGTGTTGGGAGGGATGAAATCAACTAATGGAACACTTGGACACTCATTCAAAGGAGTGAGTCTAATTTCTTTTAAAGACAGAGGGCAGAGAGGTTCTGAATGTTTTTGAGCAAAGAAATGATAATAAAACTGGGAGAAAAATAACCTCAAACAAAATAACTGACAAAAGATCTCCAAAATATAAAAGTAGCTCATGTAGCTCAATATCAGAAAAATTAACAACATAATCAAAAAATGGGCAGAAGACCTAAACTGACATTACTCTAAAGAAGACATAGAGATGGCCAGTAAACACATGAAAAGGTGCTCACATCACTCATATTAGAGAAATGCGAATCAAAACTTCCTTGTGGTATCACCTCACACTGGTCAGAATGGTCATGATCAAAAAATCTACAAACAATGGATGCTGGAGACGTTGTGGGGAAAAAGGAATCCTCTTGCACTATTGGTGGGAGTGGAAATTGATTCAGGTACTGTGNTGTCCGACTCTGTGCGACCCCATAGACCGCAGCCCACCAGGCTCCCCCATCCCTGGGATTCTTCAGGCAAGAACACTGGAGTGGGTTGCCATTTCCTTCTCCAGTGCATGAAAGTGAAAAGTGAAAGTGAAGTCACTCAGTAGTGTCCGACTCTTAGCGACCCTATGGACTGCAGCCTACCAGGCTCCTCCATCCATGGGATTGTCCAGGCAAGAGTACCAAGGCTAAAAAATCTTAAATGTAGCGACATCTGCTGGCATAAAGGTGAATTGTTCGGCTTGTGTAGTGTACCAGTCCTAACACATCCAATTCAGCAATTTTATTGAACACAAATTTGACATCGGATGCTTTGCTAGAGTCTGTGGACAAGGTGATTCATTCCCATGCTCAAAAAGCTTAGAGTCTAGCAGATCAGTTGTAAACTACCTGTGCCTGAGAAGGGAAAAATATCAGGACACTGTCACCACAGACCTTTCAGTTTTGTTCAGAAAATGAAGTCTAGCACTAAGAAAAAATTAAATGGCCATGTAAAGCTGGTTCTGTGGTCAAATTCAAAACTTAAAACTCTCAATAGTAGAGCCATAGGAGTGTTGGGAGGGATGAAATCAACTAATGGAACACTTGGACACTCATTCAAAGGAGTGAGTCTAATTTCTTTTAAAGACAGAGGGCAGAGAGGTTCTGAATGTTTTTGAGCAAAGAAATGATAATAAAACTGGGAGAAAAATAACCTCAAACAAAATAACTGACAAAAGATCTCCAAAATATAAAAGTAGCTCATGTAGCTCAATATCAGAAAAATTAACAATATAATCAAAAAATGGGCAGAAGACCTAAACTGACATTACTCTAAAGAAGACATAGAGATGGCCAGTAAACACATGAAAAGGTGCTCACATCACTCATATTAGAGAAATGCGAATCAAAACTTCCTTGTGGTATCACCTCACACTGGTCAGAATGGTCATGATCAAAAAATCTACAAACAATGGATGCTGGAGACGTTGTGGGGAAAAAGGAATCCTCTTGCACTATTGGTGGGAGTGGAAATTGATTCAGGTACTGTGAGAACAGAATAGAGGTTCATTAAAAAAACCAGTAGTAGGACTTCCCTGGCGGTGCAGTGGATTAGAATCCACCAAGCTATGCAGGGGACAGGGGTTCAGTCATGGTCTGGAAAGATTCTGAATGCTGTAGAGCAACTAAGCCCAGGGCCCACAACTACTGATGCTGTGCTCCGCAACAAGAGAAGCCACCATAATGAGAAGCGCCTGTGCCCAGCAACGAAGAGCAGCCCGCACACTCGCTACAGCTAGAGAAAGCCCATGCAAAGAACAAAGACCCGGCACAACCAAAATTCTTAAGTAAATAAAAATTTTAAAACAACTAAGTTCAAACAAACAAACAACAACAAAAACCCCTAGGAATAAAACTACCATATGACCCAGCAGTCCCACAACTGGGCACATACCCTGAGAAAACCACAATTCAAAATGTACCCCAGTGTTTGCTGCAGCACTATTTTCAATAGCCAGGACATAGAAGCAACCTAGATGTCTAGCGACAAGTGAGTGGATAAAGAAGTTGTGCTACATATATACAATGGAATATTACTCAGCCATAAAAAGAACTATTGTGAATCAGTTGAACTGAGGTGGATGAACCTAAAGCCTGCTATACTGAGTGAAGTAGGTCAGAAAGAGAAAAACAATTATCATTTATTAATGCATATATATGGCATCTAGGAAAATGGTACTGATGAACCTATTTGCAGATAAAGAATGGAGATGAACACATAGAGAGTGGATTTGTGGACACAGTTGGGGGAAGGAGAGGGTGGCATGAATTGACAAAGTAGCATTGGTGTATATATATATACGTTACCATGTGTAAAATAGATAGCTATGGGAAGTTGCTGTGTAACACAAGGAGCTCAAGCTGATGCTCTATGATGACCTAGACGAATGGGATGGGAAGAGAGTGGGGGTGGGAGGAAGGCTGAAGAGGGAGGAGAGACATAGTTATGGCTGATTCGTGTCATCATACAGTGGAAACCAATGCAACATTGTAAAGCAATTATCCTTCAATTAAAAATGCATTTAAAATAGAATAAANTGGGGGTGGGAGGAAGGCTGAAGAGGGAGGAGAGATATAGTTATGGCTGATTCGTGTCATCATACAGTGGAAACCAATGCAACATTGTAAAGCAATTATCCTTCAATTAAAAATGCATTTAAAATAGAATAAAGAAATCATTCCATTAAAAAAAGAAACTAGTATTCTAGGAAAATTAATCTTTCAACATTGTATAAAATGTATTGGCTTGAGGGTTAGACTGGAGCAGAAAGAAATATTGAGATGTAAATATTAACAACCAGGATGATAAAAATCTCGACCCAAAGTAGAAGAATCAGTAGTCACTTTGGCAAATGTGACTGTATCAGACTTTGATTTTGAGACACACACATGAAGAAAATAAGTGTTTTTGTGAAAATGGGCAAGTGAATATGGGTGCCCATAACCAACTTCTGCTTCTATAATCAGNATCTCGACCCAAAGTAGACGAATCAGTAGTCACTTTGGCAAATGTGACTGTATCAGACTTTGATTTTGAGACACACACATGAAGAAAATAAGTGTTTTTGTGAAAATGGGCAAGTGAATATGGGTGCCCATAACCAACTTCTGCTTCTATAATCAGGCAAACTCAGTCACTCCTTTAAGTATAACTCAACTATTATGAAACCATGCTTTCAAGAACATTTATCTCTACCTACTGTTGGAGAAGACTCTTGAGAGTCCCCTAGACTGCAAGGAGATCCAACCAGTCCATTCTGAAGGAGATCAGCCCTGGCATTTCTTTGGAGGGAATGATGCTGAAGCTGAAACTCCAGTACTTTGGCCACCTCATGCGAAGCGTTGACTCTTTGGAAAAGACTCTGATGGTGGGAGGGATTGGGGGCAGGAGGAGAAGGGGACGACCGAGGATAAGATGGCTGGATGGCATCACTGGCTCGATGGACGTGAGTCTGAGTGAACTCCTGGAATTGGTGATCGGCAGGGAATCCTGGCATACTGCGATCCATGGGGTCACAAAGAGTTGGACACGACTGAGCAACTGAACTGAAAAATTGCCCTTCTGAATATAAAATGAGTTCAAAACATTGCAATTAAACATTTTACAAATAACAAGAAGTAGATATGTATAGTTCTAATCTCATACAAAGACCGATCAGAACAGAATTTTGACCCTCAACCCACAAATGAAATGGACACAGTAGGCATAAACATGAACTGAAATTTTCAAAGAGTTGCTCTGACCGATTGATCTGCTTTAAAAAGATCCAGATCTTTTGATTTTGAAACTTAGAAAATAAAAGTGTTAGTCGCTCAATTGTGTCCAGCTCTTTGCAACTCCATGGGCTGTAGCTCAACAGGCTCCTCTGTCCATGGAATTCTCCCGGCAATAATATTGGAGTAGTTTGCCATTCCCTTCTCCAGTGGATCTTCCCAACCCAGTGACTGAACACAGGTCTCCAGCATTGCAGGCAGATTCTTTACCGTCTGAGCCACCAGGGAAGACCCTTGAAACTTATGTCACTGACACTTTTCTGAAAGTTATTTTTTCTAAATATGCTTTTCTATCCTACTTATACAGAAAAAGTATATTTTTATATTCCTCAATTTATGAACTCACAATACTTCAGGTTCATATTATGAGTCAACCATACAATTTGTTGTTCAGATGGGGATAAGTCTGAATGTGAAAGGAGATGGGACAAATACTAGACAGGCTGGATTGCAGCAGTTTTCAGACCTGTGGGCCA
Source organism: Raphicerus campestris (assembly GCA_006410735.1). Lineage (NCBI taxonomy): Eukaryota > Metazoa > Chordata > Mammalia > Artiodactyla > Bovidae > Raphicerus > Raphicerus campestris. Next base: position 22,466 of record SJYW01045036.1, on the reverse strand, counting down.
TCATGAGGTACACTAGTCATGATTGTGAGTGGAACTCACCTGGGACCCCTTTGATTACATCCACCCTCAAGCACTATATTGCATCCCATCTTCTTTTGGTTTGTCTCTTCTTTGATCCAGTTTGTCCCAGCATTCTTACCACTTTTCTCTGTCCCTGTGTTCTTACTGCTTTCCTCTGTCGTCCAAGGTTTGCTATAATAAAAGCTTCCTGAACTTGCAAAATTTCAAATTAGCNTTGTTTTAAGCCCTATGGACAGTAGCCTGCCAGGCTTCTCAGTCCATGGGATTCTCCAGGCAAGAATTCTGCACTGGGTTTCCATGCCCTCCTCTAGGGGATCTTATCCAGGGATCAAACCCATGTCTCCTGCATTGCAAGTGGATTCTTTACCACTGAGCCACCAGTCTTAACAATTTTATATTCGCCACATAATTCATAACACCTAAAATGATCAAACAGGTCACCTTTGAATATGAACACTCCTTATAAAACAGTACAGTGATAATTATAATTGAGTTCCTACTCTACCACACATTTTACATACATTCTTTTTTCATTTAATTGTCACAACCTCATTATAAGGTAGATATGATAAACCTCTTTTGCCTATGAGGAAAGTCTTAAAGAGATTATATAACTTGTTTACAGACATAGAATTACAATTTCAACACACCTTTGATTCCCAAGCTCATGCAATTTCTTTTTTACTCATAGTATTTATCTTACCTTTTCTCTCTCATTTCTTCTGCGATTTTTAAAATTACTGTATCAGAATATACGCAGTGCTATAATCATACTTCTGAGATCTTGATTCAGTTGAATAATAGCTAATACATTTTTGGTGTTTCAATCTAAATTTTTCAATTTAAATTTTAGTACAAAAATATTCATTATCTATTTTAACTCCTCCTTTACCTCGATATCTTAAACTACATCCTCTTAAGTCTATAGGACACCTGGGAGAACACTTCTAGGAAAAATTCTGTTTGAATTTTTCTGGTGGCACGTGTACAACCACCTTCAACTCTGAGCCAGCCACTCTTAGTGTCCACAAGACTGTAAGAATCTTTGAAACTTCCAGATGTTTTACAAGTCCTGGTCATTTTGCCTGTGGTTGCAATGCTACCAGGCCTAGTTGAGAGGTAATTTGAGGAAGCCAGTTTTACCACGGAAAGGTCATCTTAACACTACATTTTATCATCCCTTCAGGAGATGCTAAGGTAGGAGATGGGGAAGGTTTAAAGTGAAATGTAGGCTCCCCAGCTGACAAGTATTCACTGGTTATCATTTTTTAATATATCTTTAGATCAAACTGGCTTAACTAGTGTGTTTGTGGGGGGACAAAAAGAGAATTTCATGTAACTGGAAAAAACCTCATCAAATAGGGCTTGAATCAGAAGCTTAAAGAATGTCTTAAGACTGAATCTCTCTAACACTGAGCCCTGCTTCTGGCTGTGCGGGGTTTATTTTAACTAACATTTCTTCGAGTATGATGGAGATTCAGGGTTAATTGCTTTGAGCTCCAGATGCAGAGAAAGGAAAGAACGTTTATTCTCCCAAATGCAAAGAAAAGTCTGGTTCCAATAGGTCCATATTGCCAGCATACCAATGAGCAAATTGCTGCAGCCAGAAATTGTGATGGCTTAAGCAGGCACTTCTCTTGGCCTCTTATGTTGGCTTGCAGTATATATTAAAGGGCGGCAATGCACAAAATATAGAAAGGCCATGAAGCCATCCTGAGAGATAACATTAACTTTAAAATCTCCTTTAAGGTTCTCTCTCAAGGTGGGCATATGGCCTTTGTACAGAATGGTCTTCAGGGCCCCCCTCGGGACCCCACCAGGGGACAAACCATGGGGCTTGGGCTNCTGAGAGATAACATTAACTTTAAAATCTCCTTTAAGGTTCTCTCTCAAGGTGGGCATATGGCCTTTGTACAGAATGGTCTTCAGGGCCCCCCTCGGGACCCCACCAGGGGACAAACCATGGGGCTTGGGCTCAGCAGTGGGACGGGGAGCTTGGTGGCTAAGCTTTAGAAGGTCCTCTGAACTTCAGGATGCTTTGGAGACAATGGAGGCACCAGCGGGTGTAAACTAATAGTTGTACCCTAGAGACTACAATAAAAGCTGTAATAATATCCTGAACCCTAGAGTTCGCAATGGATTGAATTGCATCTTGTGTCAAATTCGATAAAATTTTAATACCCAGTACTTTTCAGAAAGTGAACTTATTTGAAAATAGGGTCATTGCAAATGTAATTTGTTAAGGTGAAGTTATACTGGAGTAGGGTATCCCCTAATTCAATATGACTGGCATCCTTATAAAAAGAAGTTTAGAAATGGATGCAAACGTAGGGAGGCTTTACACACAACCCAGAAAATACCAGGCCCAGAGCAGAGTCTTCCTCATGGCTTATAGAGGGAGCACGGCCCTGTCAACCCCTTGATTCTAGACTTCCAACCTTCATAACTATGAAATATCCATTTCTAAGCCACTCAATTTTGTGGTAGTCTCAGGAAACTATTACAGAAGCCAAAGTTGGGGCACCTCTGGGACCTGTGAGAGACTGAGATTTGGAATCAGTGGGCATCATTGCCTTAGGGGACAAAGGTCCTGTAAACCATGCAGGATTGGAGCTTCACAGGTAAGAAAATCTATGGCACCTGTGGGCTCACCATCACCATCTGGCGTTTGAAAAACTGATAACTTCTTTTACAATGAATTAAAAAGGAAAGCGATTTTATAGGATTACAGTGCTAGTTGGGAAAATGCTTTGCTTATTTATCAAATAATTTTTGAATATCTAATAGGAATCAAAAAATTTTCCAGGTCGAGAATATAGTATTGAACACAATTGATAAGGTTTCTGCTCTGGTAGTGCTTAAGAAATGGAACCTTATTTTCCCAGGAAATTATAAGGTAGGTGGTATGTTATCTGGATCCCTCTAACTCCATAGCTGATGAGCCAAGACAACTGTACTTATCTCACAAGCCTAGTCATACGACCTCAGTCATAGTGGTATTTGTTCAAAATTAAAATCTGTTTTGAAAAAACAAGAATACTGTATGGACTGTGAGGAACAGTATTGGTTATTGATGAATGTATGAATGTATAGCTCAGATTTCAGCAAAACAATGTTTGGGACAAGATGATCATCCAAGAAACTTTTTTGAGTTTGATATTGGGAATTTTACTCCTTTGGCAGAAATCAAACCAAAATGCACTAACATTATAGCAAAACATTTTTATATAAAAATAAACATTCATGCCATGTATTATTATATATCACTTAGGAGATGAAATACAAAATCAAGCGATTAAAGTTATAGTGATGTGATGAATAAAACNTCTGGTAGTGCTTAAGAAATGGAACCTTATTTTCCCAGGAAATTATAAGGTAGGTGGTATGTTATCTGGATCCCTCTAACTCCATAGCTGATGAGCCAAGACAACTGTACTTATCTCACAAGCCTAGTCATACGACCTCAGTCATAGTGGTATTTGTTCAAAATTAAAATCTGTTTTGAAAAAACAAGAATACTGTATGGACTGTGAGGAACAGTATTGGTTATTGATGAATGTATGAATGTATAGCTCAGATTTCAGCAAAACAATGTTTGGGACAAGATGATCATCCAAGAAACTTTTTTGAGTTTGATATTGGGAATTTTACTCCTTTGGCAGAAATCAAACCAAAATGCACTAACATTATAGCAAAACATTTTTATATAAAAATAAACATTCATGCCATGTATTATTATATATCACTTAGGAGATGAAATACAAAATCAAGCGATTAAAGTTATAGTGATGTGATGAATAAAACACTTTTAATATTTTATTCAAAACAGTGTAGTAAAAATAACATAATATATACATGCTGTGTGTTCAGTCCTTCATTCGTGTCCGACCCTTTGTGGCCCCATGGAATGTAACCTGCCTGGTTCCTTTGCTGTGGAATTTTCCAGGTGAAAAATACCAGAGTGGGGTTCCATTTCCTACACCATAGGATCTTCCGAACCCAGGGATCAAGCCTGTGTCTCCTGAATTGGCAAGCAGATTTGTACCACCAGTGCCACCTGGGAAGCCTGTATATACATGTTAAATTGCTTTAGATAAATAATTCTTGATATAAGAATGTCTTATAATCCAGAAGATTATGTTTGGGTTTGTGAATTACTAAACTGCAGATGGTGATTGCAGCCATGAAATTAAAAGACGTTTACTCCTTGGAAGGAAAGTTATGACCAACCTAGGTAACATATTGAAAAGCAGAGACATTACTTTGCCAACAAAGGTCTGTCTAGTCAAGGCTATGGCTTTTCCTGTGGTCACGTATGGATGTGAGAGTTGGACTGTGAAGGAAGCTGAGCATCGAAGAATTAATGCTTTTGAACAGTGGTGTTGGAGAAGACTCTTGAGAGTCCCTTGAAAACTGCAAGGAGATCCAACCAGTCCATCCTAAAGGAGACCAGTCCTGGGTGTTCATTGGAAGGACTGATGCTGAGGCTGAAACTCCGATACTTTGGCCACCTCATGCGAAGAGTTGACTCATTGGAAAAGACTCTGATGCTGGGAGGGATTGGGGGCAGGAGGAGAAGGGGACGACAGAGGATGAGATGGCTGGATGGCATCACCGACTCAATGGACCTGAATTTGGATGAACTCTGGGAGTTGGTGATGGACAGGGAGGCCTGGCGTGCTGCAATTCATGGGGTTGCAAAGAGTTGGAGACGACTGAGTGCCTGAACTGAACTGAAAGTGTAAAAATGTCTGTATTTGAACATTTGGGGAATTTTGTCAAGTAGATAACAGAATTAATAATACGATGTTTTTATATTCTCATAATTGTTTCAAGTTCAGCGACGCTCTAGAAAGACTCACCTGACTCAATAGCAGATTATGCTCATGAATAAGGTTTCTTACAGCAATGAACACAGATCCAAAACAGCAGGGGGAAAGTGCTGCACTGGTGGACTACAGCTAAGCTAAGGGGCTTCTTGAGTCTTTTTGCATCTGAGACCACATAGGTTGTGCCTTTATCTGGTGGAGAGCTGTAGTGAAACAATGTTCAGGAAAGCTTGTTAAAGTCTCAGAACCTGAGGCTTTCATGGGATGCTGATCACACAGGCATATCCTGCTACTCAACCAGCCATGGAAACTGAAACTCGGAGCCCCAACAGTGAAAATAGGCATGCTTTATCAAGCTTGATGTTTGCACAAGGCAGCCTGATGAGCTGGTACAGAATGATCCATTAATCCAGATGGAAACAACAAAATCATCAATCACCAGGCGAAAGAAACCCCCCACCCCAAGGGCCACATTCCCAGGGGTTGGCCAAGGGTCAGCCACCCTTCCAGGTTTGCTTGGAAGCAATAAGATCTGCGATAACTTGTTCCTCATATTGCAGTCATATGTGTGTGTGCGAGCGTGCGCGCGTGCGTGTGTGTGTGTGTGTGTGTGTGTGTGTGTGATAAGCTGGAAATAAAAAATTCCAGCAGGACGTCTCTTTAAAATTATTGATTTTAGGCTACGATGAAATGATAGATTGCATGTAAAAGCACTTAAAAGACATACATTTGAACACTTTATGTAAAACACAATTTGGCAAATCAACACTGACACTCAAAGAGTGGCACTATGCAATGATCTTTTAGAAATTATTGATATATTAATAGGTTTTAGAATACAAGCAGAAAATAACATTTGAGAAAATGTTATTCAATTTATTTGATCTGTTTTAATTTTACGTGCTATCTTAAGTGAAATTAGTGTCATGAGTAAAAGAAAACAGGCAACAAGATTCAATGTAATAAAGACTTTGAAATCATCAAGGGTACAAGAAAGTCTTTGAAGAAAAATAAATTGTGTTTCTGAAAAGTGGATGATTAATATTAAATAAATGACAGGGTGCATTGATATCAATGCCAACTTTACAGAGAAAACATTAGAAATACTAGTAAAATTTATCTCATCTGTAACTTACAAGAGCTGTCTGTTCTATGAGCCAAAATTAAATTTTAAAATTATTTTTTTTCTTATATTGAATATAACAACACTATCTTTGAAAGAAAAGGTCACTGAGTCAAAAGATGTCATGACTTTAGTGATGTCCAATGACCAAAGTAATTTGCAGATCTACTATCCCTATGTAAATGCTTCCAATTTAAACGGAATGCTGATCATAGTAAGGAAAGTGCTATTGATGGGCAGCCATGTGTAGCTCTTTTCCCCTAAGATCTATTTTAAGTCTAGTAATAAAGCCAAAACAATTTAATTGAGTTATATTTGACATACAACATTATACAGGCTTAAGATGTACAATCTATTGGTTTTATGCATTTATATCACCTAATATAGCAAAAGTTTAAGGAATAACTTTCTGGATGCATTTCTGAAAAACTTCTTTTATTTTTATAGAATGTAACTTTGCCAAAATTGATCAGCAGTGAAGAATGTAGCTCCTCAAAATTAAAATTAATTAAAAAGTGACATAATGTCTACAGTGTCACATGAACGTCCAATCTAGTAATCATTTCTGTATAAGAAGACTCTTGGGGCAAATAATCATTGACCCTATCGAAAAGAATGTCCTTTCTGTGAAAGGAATATATGTAATAATTTTATAGCAAATCACCATATTCTGGTGGGACTTTGAGTCCCTCCTAATTGCAAATAAAATTTAGATTTTCTAGTAACTGACTTTATTTGCATAAGATATACAGAATGACTTCGTGGGTTTTTGTGATTAATATCATCCCTTCCTCCAGGCTCTGGTCCTCACCTTCTATGCTCACAACCACGGCAGCTCAACTTAATTCTTTGATACACCTAATCTTTCAAACTAAACAAGACAGGGTTTTCTTCAGCAAAATTCCTAGAAAATAAGGAGTTCAAGAGTAGTTTTGTGTTCAGGAGTAGTTTTGTGTTTGTTGAGAAGTTCAAAAGTAGTTTTGCCCCACTGCTCTGGGAGGCAGTGCAGAAGAACGTATCTCTTAGGAACCAGAGCCTTGACTTTTTTCCAAGCCCTAGCAATAAGGGTGGAAAACTACTGTTTCTTCTTTTCATTCTGGTACAAAGAACACTGCTGGTTATCATGGAACCAAGATACTTAGCTTCACTCACTACAAAAATGCCATCAAAACAACAAAAAAATAAGAACACAATAGAAAAAGGGTATCATCGATGGAACAGAAATTTCAAGGAATTTCTAAAAGATAAAAATCAGTTGAGCTTACACTGATGAAGCGCTTAGTGAAGAGAAGCCACGAAGCAAAATAGATGTAGTTATGAGAAAGAGCATCCACGGAGATTGGAGCTGTTTTTCCAAAGGGTGCCCTGGGGGAAGCTACAGCTCCCAGCCCCTATGGACAGAGTCAGGAACAGCAAAGGGCATGAAAGAAGCCAGCACTGGACAGCCACCTCAACCTACTCCTCCACTACCCCAAGAGACAATATTTAAATGACAATGAGCAGATAGTATTTAAAAATAGAATTCTGGCTCACAACCTGCAACAACCTGCCTGGAAAACCAACCCCCTTATCTGCAGTGACCAGCCCAGAAAGTCAGTCTGCTAGATGGCAAATGTGGAAGAAGTCTGACTACTATCTCTAGTCACAATCCAAGAAGCTAAACAATAACTTCTGAACAAATTGGCCCCTAATGGCCATGACTTAATAACTGACCACTTCCCTAATTTTTGTCTTCACTTTCAACTTCAGTTCAGTTCAGTCGCTCAGTCGTGTCCGACTCTTTGCGACCCCATGAATCACAGCACGCCAGGCCTCCCTGTCCATCACCAACTCCCGGAGTTCAATCAGATTCACGTCCATTGAGTGAGTGATGCCATCCAGCCATCTCATCCTCTGTTGTCCCCTTCTCCTCCTGACCCCAATCCCTCCCAGCATCAGTCTTTTCCAATGAGTCAACTCTTCGCATGAGGTGGCCAAAGTACTGGAGTTTCAGCTTTAGCATCATTCCTTCCAAAGAAATCCCAGGGCTGATCTCCTTCAGAATGGACTGGTTGCATCTCCTTGCAGTTTCCAAAGGTCTCTCAAGAGTCTTCTCCAGTACCACAGTTCAAAAGCATCAGTTCTTCAGCGCTCAGCCTTCTTCACAGTCCAACTCTCACATCCATACATGACCACTGAAAAAACCATAGCCTTGACTAGATGGACCTTAGTCGGCAAAGTAATGTCTCTGCTTTTGAATATACTATCTAGGTTGGTCATAACTTTTCTTCCAAGGAGTAAGCGTCTTTTAATTTCATGGCTGCAGTCACCATCTGCAGTGATTGACACCAACAACTAAGAATCATGGCCCTGGACACCTAAGGAACAGATCTTCCTGTCCACTGTAAGTAATCATTCATTTACTTATTCAACAAACATTGACTACCCATCATGTGCTAGGCACAGTTCTCAGTAGTAGGAATGTAACGGGGCGGGTGTCTCAACCACAACAGTGATGTGGTGAAAACTAGAAACTGTTCTTGTTGATGCACAATATGAGTCTTCAGATCCTTCAGACAACCCCCCCCACCCCATCCCATAAAACATAGCTGACGTATTTAATTTAGAATAATTCAGTCTTTCCCACATGTAAATACTGTAGCTCATATTCATAACTGCTACTAGTTTGTTTGTTTTGAAAAGGTAGCTGTTACTGAGAGATTTGGAGGGTAGGATAGGAAGCAGAAAACTAAGGCTTTCCTTCAATCTAGTTACACGGACAGTGTAAAAGTTTTTTTTTTTCCGCAAAACTATTCTATTATTTGGGCAAAAAAAAATCCTAAACTGGAGTAAATGAGGCTCAAAGAGAAGAAGTTTAAAATACTAAATAATGGGAAAAAATAGAAATGAAGCAAACAGAAATCAGGCTTTTCTAACAAAAGCCCAGACTCCTAAATAATTTTTCAGAAAACAAACCAAAAGAGCTACACAAAATGTTAAAAGCAAAATAAAAAGCTAAATTTAGCCTTCTCTTCTCTCCATACAAAAATTGTTAAAATTATTGTACAGAATGTGTGTGCGCTAAGTCACTTCAGTTGTGTCCAACTCTGTGACTCCATGAACTGCAATCCGCCACGCTTCTCTGTCTATAGGATTCTCCAGGCAAGAAAACTGGAGTGGGTTGCCATGCCCTCTTTCCAGGGGATCTTCCCAACCCAGGGACTGAACCCACATCTCTTAGATCTCCTGCACTGGCTGGAAGGTTCTTTACCACTAGTGCCACCTGGGAAGCCCACTGTACAAAGAAGGAAATCCAAAAACATTCATTTAAGGGTGGTCAGATTTAGTGTAACATCTAAATAGCTGGATGAGCAAAACACCATATTTCTGAAGAGTGAATATTACTTAATATGACAGAATAAAGACAAAATAATTATCTTCCTCAAGACTTTTGAAAAATACACTACAGTCCCTATTCCTCACTTAATTCAGAACTCCAAGAAAAAAGACTTGAAGATCCTAAAATCATAAAAATTATTCTTATTGTCACTTCTAATTCTTATGTTTGACTAGGGCCAAATGCCAAAAGCATTTAAAATGTTTCCATATTCTTGTCATTTACCATAATGTTTGCCAAACCTAAAAAGGGAGTGAGAAATAATTTTAGTTTAGTTTTTTTTTGTTTTAACATGTGGGGAAAGAAAAGAAGGCATATGACTATGCCAGTTCCTATCATGCTTTAATCACAGAATATTGGGTTTAATTTGCATAATAGTTGTTGCAAAACTTGTCCCTTAGCAAGTAACTCTGACTCAGCAAAGTTGTGAAGTGAGCAAATAGTCTTCTGGCCGAACCTTTTTATGGCCTGGGCCCTTCTCCGCCCTTCTTCCACCGTGGTCTCTGAAATTCCTAATTTAGGATTAGTGGATCTCCCAAGTAAATTTTTATTCTGAATATATGCAAATAAGAAATGCAAATGAGCAGCCTGAATTAGGAGATTTCTTCTATATAATTCTGTATCTATGTCTGTATTATGAGGTCACACTGTGCTATATTTGTTTGTGCTTCTGACTCTCCCATTGGACACAGTAGGTAATCAATTTATTTTTGATGAATTAATAATGAGTGAATGTTTTCATATTTGGACACGCTGACAATATATGGTCTGTCTTTATTCATCTCAACTGCTATCTCTAATTCTATTTTCATCTTTCCTTAAAAAGTACATTTAAAAGTTGGATCTGAGTAAGCAAAATGGAAATGTAATTTTCACAAAGTATAAGCAGAAAGCAACTTCATTCTTCCTCTTCACTGCCTTTCAGACCTGCCCTGAGGAGGTATTCCTTCTCTGTCTGTTGAATAAAACTTAAGGCAGGTCCTAAGAATCTTATAATAACTCTCAGAAATTTTTTTCAAAAAGAAGATCTCTAGTTACTTCTAAGTATAGCAACAGCTTTAATACCAATATTTTTGTTTCCATGTATAGTAAGAACTCCAAAACTATTAAGTGAAGCCTTCTTCTTTATGCAGCTCAAGCTGCCCTCAGGCTGGAAACTTGCAATGGGGAGGAGGGGCATGGTCATAGAGTTTCCTTTCTATTTCCTTGAACTTCTGTCTCCTCTCTACCAGCTGATCTGAGGCTGTAACTGGGGATGGGTAATGGAGGTTCCTGGAGAAGGCAACCCACTCCAGTATTCTTGCCTGGGAAGTCCCATGGACCGAGAAGCCTCGCGGGCTACAGTTCATGGGGTCACTAAGAGTCAGACACAACTGAACAACTGAACAACCAACAATGGAGGTTCCAAGCAGATAGTTTTCTTTGAGCACCCTAAGGGTCTCAGAGGCCTCTCATGAGACCCTACATCCAGCCCTCTGATGTGGGTGATGTATATTCTAAATAAACAGTTGTGACAGCCACCATCCTCATCACCAGACCCAGAGGGCTTCCCTTCCCCTGATACTGATGGGATTCCATCATTGGGTTGACCTCTTGTGTAGACTCCAGATGGATTTAGTTACAAACCTCACGGTCCCCTTGGTCTAGAGTATACTCAAGCATCCTTGAGTATACCACCTGTCCCCATCGCAGCCCTCTTCCCTTTCCCTGTCTTCACACATGGCTTCAGCTTAGCCTTTTAGCTTTGTCTTCTTATGTATAGCCTCAAAATATTCCCACACACTAAGAAACACTCGTCAAGCTTTGCATATGTGTCTCTGAAGCCTTTCTCACTAGGCCTGAGTAAAGAGGAAGTAGTCCTCTCCTTTCCATATGTCTGGTGTTAGGGGAAGAAAAGAGACTTGGCTTGACAGCATTTTTTTCAAAGGAGCTCTCTCTTCTGCCTTACCTTTTTACACCCTCTGGTGGATGTTAAGATGGAAGGGTCACAGAAATAGCTTTCTTAAAAAATACATTTATTTATTTTAATTGGAGGAAACTTTTAATATTGCGATGGTCAGGGAGGCCTGGCATGCCACAGTCCGTGGAGTCACAAAGAGTCAGAAATGACTTAGCAATAAAACAAGGACAAATTGTGATGGTCTCTGTCACACATCCACATGAGTTGGCCACAGGCTGATGTGACCCCTCCCACCTCTCTCCCCACCCCATCCCTCCAGGTTGTCACAGATCACCAGCTTTGGGTTCCCTGCATTATACATCAAGCTCTCACAGGCTATCTGTTTTACAGATGGTAATGTTTATGTTTCAACGATATTCTCTCAAATTATCCCACCCTCTCCTTCTCCTGATCATCTCCCTTGTTAGCCCCATGTAGGAGGTGTAGCACCTCACTGAGGAATGTGGAAATATTTGCTACCTATGATATTTGAATCAACCTTTTGAAGCTGTAGTCAAAATTGAGAGCAAAAGTGCCTATTTTAATTAGCTACTCAGCTGTGTCCAACTCTTTGCTACCTCATAGACTGTAGCCCACCTGGCTCCTCTATCCACAGGGATTCTCCAGGCAAGAGTATTGGAGTAGGTTGCCATGCCCTCTTCCAGGGGATCTTCCCAACCCAGGGATCGAACTCAGGTCTCCTGCATTGCAAATGGATTCTTTACCATCTGAGCCACCAGGAAAGTACAAGAATACTGGAGTGGGTAGCCTATCCCTTACCCAGGAGATTTTCCAAAGCCAGGAATCAAACCGGGATCTCCTGCAGTGCAGGTGGATTCCTTACCAGCTGAGCTATCAGGGAAGTCCATTTTAAATTCTATCCAAACACAAATGACAGGGTTTAACAGTCACCTGTTGTTTCAAATCCAGACTCTTTTTAAAATAAAAGGATTAGGTTTCTGGTTCAAAATGTTAAGTGAGTATGAAGTGAAGTGAAGTTGCTCAGTCATGTCCAACTCTTTGCGACACCATGGACTGTAGCCTACCAGGCTCCCCTGTTGATGGGATTTTCCAGGCAATAGTACTGGAGTGGATTGCCATTTCCTTCTCCAGCGGATCTTCCCGACCCAGGGATCAAACCCGGGTCTCCCG
>SJYW01045035.1:0-13996 GCA_006410735.1 Raphicerus campestris | reverse complement strand
ATTTCCCAGACAAGAATACTGGAGTGGGTTGCCATTTCCTTCTCCAAGGGATCTTCCTGACCCAGGGATCGAATCTGCATCTCTCACTCCTCATGCATTGATAGGCAGGCAGGTTCTTTACCACTAGTGCCATCCATGAAATTACCCAAAACAGATTAGTGGTTGCCCCAGGAGAGGGGAGGGAAAAATGGGAAATGACTGTTAACAGGCATAGGGTTTCTTTTTCGGGTGATGAAATGTTCTGGAATTAGTGATGATGGTTGAATAACTGTGAATTTTCTAAGACCATTGTATACTTTAAATGGGTGAATTGTCTGAAATATAAATCATATTGCAATGACTATGTTAAATGTACTAAAATACCAATGTCACCAGAAGTCTAACTTCTGACTTACACAGAATTCCTTTCTTGGAAAGCAGATAATATGCAAAGACATGTGGTCTAATTTTACTTACAAATTCCTTACATACCTAGGTGTCAGGTTACTATTTTAAGTAAGTAGCAGAAAAAAAAAAATGTGGCTCTTTTAATTTTGGAATGCAATTTTTTCTTGCCTGGAGAATCCCAGGAACGGGGGAGCCTGGTGGGCTGCTGTCTTTGGGGTTGCACAGAATCGGACACGACTGAAGTGACTTAACAGCAGCAAACCATCCCAAACAGTATATTCTTCATACAAGGCAAAATTTGTAGTTTCATGATACTGTTAAACATTGACTGCTGTTTAGATTTGTATATTATAAAATATTTGCATTCTTCAGAGACCAGATTGATGGTGGCCAGAGAGAGACAGTGCCTGGGCAAAATGGAGGTCAAAGGGTACAAACTCAGTTATAATAGTCCCTGGGGATGTTATGTACAGCATGGAGACTATAATTAGCAATACTGTAGCATACATTTCGGAGAAAGTAATGGCAGCCCACGCCAGTACTCTTGCCTGGAAAATCCCATGGACGGAGGAGCCTGGTGGGCTGCCATCTATGGGGTCGCACAGAATCGGACAGGACTAAAGAGACTTAGCAGCAGCAGCAGCATACATTTGTGGAGAAGGCAATGGCACCCTGCTCCAATACTCTTGCCTGGAAAATCCCATGGATGGAGGAGCCTGGTAGGCTGCAGTCCATGGGGTCGCTAAGAGTTGGATACGACCGAGCAACTTCACTTTCTTTTTCAAGCATTGGAAGAAATGGCAACCCACTCCAGTGTTCTTGCCTGAAGAATCCCAGGGACGGGGAAGCCTGGTGGGCTGTCGTCTATGGGGTCACACAGAGTCGGACACGACTGAAGTGACTTAGCAGCAGTAGCAGTAGCATACATTTGAAAATTGTTAAGAGAATAAGTCTTTAAACTGCTTATTACAAGAGAAAAAAACCCCCACAAAACTATGTGGTGATGGATGTTAAACATGTGTTTATTATTTCCCAAAATATACGTGTCAAACAAATCATTGTTGTACACCGAAAAACATAGTATGTTGCTATGTCACTTACATTTATTTCAATTAAAAATTTCTGCATTCTTGTTCAGGTAAGGACAATGGTTTCCTTTTCTTGGCTCCACAAGTCTGCCTTGTATATGCACTTCATAATTTTCTTGGTCGCAGACTGATTTAGACTTTCAAATTTGCCATCACTTTGAAACACACCTTTTTATTTAAAATCTGAAACTCCCTAAAAGGACAAAGCAAAATGAAGTTCTATTTGTGTTAAAGTTTTCTTCTAAATGGGCTTTCTCTGGGGAGGTGTAAGAGTCTACGTTTAAGTTTTTCAAAATGTGAGCGGTTAGGGTGATAGTGAACGCTCGCCCCAGAAAGCAGACATTTTTCGTTTTCATTTCGTTTGGGCAGCATAATGTATAGTCCAGGCGTTTGTGAGACTCTAAAGGGAAGAACCTGTAAACTGAGGAGCCGCTGCGGGCCGGGGTCACCGAAAGGCGTCCCCTTCTGGCCAATCTCCCCGTTGTTGGTGCAGCCACCCAGCCCCGCGGCCTCCGCCATCGCCCGCCCGCGTGGCGGTCCCGGCAATCTACCTGGGCCCGGCCCGCCGCACCCCTGCCCGCGCCGTCGCCATGGCACCACGCCGCCCCGCCCCCTCGGCGCTCCGCCGGCCCTCCCGCGGCCCCACTTGCCCCTCCCTCTGCTCCGCGCTGCTGCGGGGGAGAGGGTGGGGTGGAGGCGGGAGGAGACGCAGGCGAGAGGAAATAGGCGGCGCGACGCCCGCGGCCCATTGGCTGCCTCATGCTAGGGCCAGAAGCCCCGCCTCACTGGAGAGGTCACGTGATCCCTTTCAAAGATGGCCGCCCTGTTGTTTTGATGAATAATACTTGGTGGGGCGAGGGGTAAGAGTAGGGGTGGAGGGGTAGGCGGATTTACTCTACCAGCGAAAGCTTCGAGAGTCCGGTCCTCCCCCTCCCCCCTGCCCAAGCTCCGCCGTGGAGGAGGGGCGTGGCCGGCCTGCTTTGGGAGGGGAGGAGCTTCCCTCCTCTGTGCTGGGCTCTGCCTGGGCGGCTGTGGGGTCGCCTTACCTCGGGGCACCCACTCTGCAGTTGAACACTTCCCGCCAGGGTCAAAGGGTAGGAAGGAGAGCAGGATCTGCTGAGGAAGCGCAGCTGCCGCGCCACCACCACGAAGACCCAGCAGGCTCCGGGCACGAGGCGAGCTGGAGACCGAGCTCCTTAGTCTGGGTAACCTGGGAAGCAGAGGGTAAATAAGTGGCGCCTTAAGATAAACCCTGTAGCAGCAGCAGTGGCGGTCAAAGGAGGCTGCTGGAGGCGGCAGCAGCTATAGGAGTCTCTGGGGCGATTGGAGTGACCGACGCCAAGGCATTTCAGTGCCTCTCGTGTTCTTATTTTTTAACCTCTGACTATGCAATTCTGAAACCTCCCCCATTCGGGGGACCAGACAGCCCGATTAGACACCTACCACTCTTCTCCCGCCCTGGTCTCAAAGAACGGAAGATCTCTCCCTAACGCCTTTCACCATTAAGAGGAAAGCGATGGAGGAGCTGAGCGCTGATGAGGTGAGGAGGTTGGGGGACACCTTGGGAGATTAGTTGGCAACTCTTTGGCGCTTTGGGTAGGCATGATACTGCGCCAGTGGTGCCTGGCCTTTGGTCAGCAATAGAGATGACATCTAAGAATAAAATGAGTCCTTAAGAGGGTCTCCGATTGTATTCTCTTACATTTCTTTGCCTTCTTTTTGCATCCTGCACTCCATTTGCCTCTTTTCGAGTTTTCTTTTAGAGTCTAAAGAAGAGGAGAATATANTAGAGATGACATCTAAGAATAAAATGAGTCCTTAAGAGGGTCTCCGATTGTATTCTCTTACATTTCTTTGCCTTCTTTTTGCATCCTGCACTCCATTTGCCTCTTTTCGAGTTTTCTTTTAGAGTCTAAAGAAGAGGAGAATATACTGAGGTTTTTATTCTTTTTTTCAGGGTATTTAAGCTAGAAGGGTTAGATTTACATCAAGTTGTGTGTGTGTGTGTGTGAACGCGCCCGCGCGCGCATGTACGTGTGCGCGCGCGCGCCTTACTGCAGAGATTGAAAGAATAATTTTGGGTGGAATCAGAATGTATGGGTGTATGTTTTTAAATGGATTTGAAATCCCGAGTATGTGTGGACACTTCATTGTATAAGTTGATTAAACATTGCGTGTGTGTTTGGGGGTGGCCTACAAAGAGATTCTTTGATATTTAATAAAATGTGTATCTTCTCAATAGCTTAGTGAATTACAGTTAAAATTTAGCAGTTTAACAGACCAGTAATGGCTTCTGGCGTACTTCTCTTGCAGAGTGATTTTTTTCTAGTTTTTGTCCCTTTCAAACTAGTGTTTTGCTGTAGCAGACACTGAGCAGGAAGCAAGTGGAAGCAAATAACTTTGAAAATTTCCTGTATTATCATTTCTGAAAGGATTCTTACAGATCCCTTTCTGGATGTTTTCTAGATTATTTAATAATCTTAAAAACTGGCATTTAGGGTACAGGGAATTTCCTGTGATTCTTTTGACTCCCCCCCACCTCTTAAAAAAACAACAACAAATTGAGTTTCTCTTTCAGGACCCCTTCCACCTACCATTTCTTCCACTGGTTCTTGTAAAACTTCTGTTTGTACAGTATTGGAAAAGTAGTTGTCAGTCAGGTTGGTTGTACTGTAAAACTTCCATGCTTTAGTTTTTGCTACAGAGTAGTCAGTATGTTTACCTAGCGACTAAAATTCTCAGAGTGAGGCAGGTGAGTGGTGGGCTAAGGGTCAGGTAGGAAAGGAAGCAAATAAATTTGACTGTTTAGAAAAAGTCAGGATTACCCATTCTGTCTTACTGACTTTGTTTTCTAAATGCATCAGTAATGTAATCTTTAATCAGAAAAAATTGAACAACTTCTTTCATGTAGGAACTATCAAGAGATCCTCTTAGAGGCACTCCGTTTTGTGTAGTTTTTTTTTAAAGTGCAACCCCCCTCCTTAAAAAAATATTAATCCTCATGGATCATTTCTCTTAAGGCCAAGAGTTTTTAAGTAGTAGAAATTACATTTTTCTTGACATTCTCTAAATAGTTTCTGGTTTAGAAGTTTTTACATTCTTCAGTTTTCACCAAGAAATTGTTTTCAAACCATTAAAGCATACAAACCAGTTAAAGAGCTGTATAATCTGAACTGCAGCTTTTCACTTTACCCAGTCCTTGAGGGAAAGTATTAACTTTTTTGACCATATAAGGAACAAATGTAATCATTGTGGAGGAGATAGACATTTTTCAAGGTCAACAGAATATTAAATGTGAAAATTTTAATTCACTAATACAAGATCAGTATAAAATTATGTTCAACAAATTGGTTGGCCTGACCACACAGGGACAGTTCAGTAATTTTACTCTCAACAGAATCTAGAACAAATCTTTTTTGGGAAAAAAAGTTTAAATTAAAAAAAAAATCCATTTCCTTTAATTCTGGGATTAGGTGAACAGTTCTTAACAGAGATATTTCTGAAGCTTTTGCCTTATTGTTACTCTGTTGGTGGAAACTTGTGTCATAGGTGTGGTAGGCGACATTGATTTGGTTAGATAATACATTTATGTTGTTGAAAATTCAAACATGCATCTCAGGGTGTAAAACAGTCAACACAGTGACCTTTCAATCTAAATTAGGGAATCAGGTAAGATAGGATTTTTTATTTTAGCAAAATGGAAATAGATGAGAATGTAATCCATGAAAAATAGAGGCTGCTATAACCAGGCTAGGGCTTCCCTCGTAGCTCAGTCGGCTAAGAATCTGCCTGCAGTGCAGGAGACCTAGGTTTGATTCCTGGGTCGGGAAGATCCCCTGAAGAAGGAAATGGCAACCCATTCCAGTATTGTTGCCTGGAGAATTCCATGGACAGAGGAGCCCGGTGGGCTACAGTCCTTGGAGTCATAAGAGTCAGACATGACTTAGCTACTTCATCATCATCATCACCATAGCCAGGCTAGTAGCTTTAGAAGATTGTACATTATGGCTACTTTTTAGTCCCTCTCATTGATCACCTTGAATTCTTGTACTTTTCCTTTCTTGGGCTTTCTAAGTAGAGTATTTCTTTAACTTCATTACTGTTTCTATAGCACATTACAGTGAGTCCTTTGCTCTATAGAGCAGATCCATGACTAAGTTTATTCTCTCCAGGAACCGCATTTCACGGCGTTATTATTTACAGTGCATTCATTCTGTAGCCTGCTCATGTTTGTTTATTTGTTTTAATGTCAAAATAATGCTGTGATTAGAGCAGGTATTTTAAACTGTTTGCAACTGTGGTGATGATGTGTTTTCATGGAAATGATGTGCTTTGCTTTGCTTTGTTTTTTTTCTGGTTTTTTTTTTTTTTGGCAAAATCTTTATGACCTAGTTCATCTTCAAGAGGGCTGGCTGGGATTCAGGGTGTGGTAAAGGTTTTAGAAGTTGTCTTCCTTCCCAAATGCAGAATGTGTGACCTTGAATATTTTAGCAGTTTTTTCAGTGGAAGGGGACTGATATTTATTAGCAGTCTTAGAAGCTTGCTCTGTGCCAGTCACTTTACAACCATTGTTTCATTTGATAAAACAGAGCAGTTCAGCAGGTCCTTCAAATTTCCTTGTTTTATAGGTGAAGCAACTGAGATTTAGGTTAAGTTCTTAGTGCCCTGGCTTAGAAGTGGCAGAATTGGAGTTCATACCCAGGGTTCCTGATCTAAGAGCTCTTTTTACTGTATTTTACTGCCTAACAACTGGCAATAAATTCACCACAGCTTCTCTATAAATATCCTACTAACATGCTTGATCTGTATAACTTTTCTGTAAAAGTGTTGTTCTTCATGAATTCATTCGTGATGTTATCAAGTTTATAGTCTTTTTGGTGCTGACTCTCATCACACTCTTCCAATAATCATTCACTCAACAACTGTTTCTTAAAAAGATGCTGTACATCCCCAGCAATGTTTTAGGTATTTTAAGAGAAACAGTCTTTTTCTTAAAGAAATTATTATGGGATTGGGGAATGGGTAGGGCTAGCTAGGAGTCCAACAATTACAATACAGGGTGCTAAGATTTATTTTGGACATGTACACAGTAAGACTCTTAAGAAAATCAAGAAGGGAACCCTGGTGGGATAGCCTCTTAGTGAAGACTTTAAAGAAAAAGTGATGCTTGGGGACTTCCCTTGTGTTCCAGTGGTTAAGACTCTGCCGTCCCACCACAGAGGGCACAGATTTGATCCCTGGTTGGGGAACTAGGTACCCGGATGACTCATGAGTGCCCCCTCGGCCCCTGTGGAAAAAAAAAAGGAAAACTGGTCTTTATATTGAGCAGTAGTGTCAGGCAAACGGCTCTTGGAATGGACTGTGAAACTGGGGAGCTCAGGAGGTCAGGAAACTGCAAGTAGTGGGCCTGGAGATAGGATTTGTGGAGGGGTGGCTACAGGCAGACAGGCACCAGATCTCAGACAGTATTCAGAAATGCTCAGGCCTTTGAACTTTCTCAGTAACAAGCCTTTAAGGGGTTTTAAGGGATTAGATTACTGGCAAGGTGTCGAAGGTAGGTGGAAAGAAGGTGGCTGCAGGCTGGGAGATGCATTCAGAGATTTCTGTTGCTATTGAGAAGCCGAGCAATGGAGTCCAAAGGCCTTGGCAGTGGGAATGGAGGAGCACAGACAGGAGAAATATTGAGGATCTAAGTTAAGCCACTTCTGATGCTCAGGTTGATGTGAAGGAAGTGGAGGCAGGGGAGGAAAGAAAAAGATAACCCCTTGATTTCTAGTTTGAGAGAAGGATGGATTGGAGGAGAGAAGAAATTCTAGACAACGAGCAGATTGTGGAGAAAGAAGATACTTGTTTGGGTCACTGAAAGATGACCCAACATAGAGGCCCCTATCCTTGGCCTTTCTATTCTAGCATCTCCATTTCTGAGAATTTCTTCTAACAGGCCTCATGACCTAAGCTTACTTTTTTCCCCAGTAGATAATTGCTGCTCCTCACTTTATAAGCAGGATTCTCCTGAAGCCTGGTAGGAGAGTGGAATGTTAACTCTCCAGACCCTTTCTCAACTCTTTTTGGTTCATTTTAGCTAAGAGACAGAGAATGGTAATGATGTTAGCTGATATTTATGAATTCTTAATATGTGCTAAGCACTTAAATTGCTCAATAAAGTTGGTATTCTTATCCTCTTTTTACAGATAAGAAAATTGAGGCTGATAGCAATTAAGCAGTTTGCCAAAAAGTGCACAACTAGGAAGTGGTAGGACCTGGGTTCTAATCCAGAGTCAGCCAGAGTTCTTAATCCCATTACTAAACTTCCTCCAAAAGAATAATCTGAGCAAGTTGTAATGGTTACGGCATTTTTATTTTCCCTTTTGAAATGGAAGCTGGAAGCAGTAACCCTTTGTTATCGTGAAGAGTGGAGCTCATCAAGTTGCCTTCTACTCTTTTAGGGGAAAAAGATGGCAAGATTTCTGATGAGGGGGTCCTTGGATCTTCAGGCCTTTGCTTCTTGCACAGAGCATTTTCTGAGGTGGTACTTGGGGTGTATCTAGGTGGAGACAGCTTCTTGTAGCAGCTCCTTCAATGATATTTGCTGTTTACTTGCTGCATGTCAGACACCACATGAGACTTGCTGGTATGGGGCTTCTTTCTGGTGGGAGGAGATGTGATAAATATCCACATAAGGTGTCATTTGGTGATCTTCCCTACTGGTCCAGTGGTTAAGAATCCTCCTTGCTGTGCAAGGGACACCAGTTTGATCCTTGGTCCAGCCATATCCCACATGCCTCGGAGCAGCTAAGCCTGTGAGCCCCAACTGCTGAAGCCTGTGTACCCTAGAGCCTGTGCTCCACAACAAGAGAAGCCACTGTAATGAGAAGCGCTCACATCGCAACTAGAGAAAAGCCCGCTTGTCAGCGAAGACCCAGTGCAGCCAAAAATAAAGAAATAAATATTTTTAAAAGATGTCATATGGTGATGGTACCATGGAGAAAGATAAAATAGGCCATAAAGGGATGGAGAGCAGTAAGGATAAGAGAAGTGTGTGCAGTTTTGGGAGATGACTTATGGAAAAAAATTTAAAAGATGATGGAGCCATCTTGGGGGAAGAGTGTTCGAAAGAATAGGGGACAGCAGAAACCAGGGGCACGTCCCTTGCTGCTTCAGGAACACCATGGGGGTCAAATGTGGTTGGAGATGAGCAAGGACACAGTGGCAGGAGGTGAAGTCATTCATTTACTCCAGAAACCTTTACTGAGTTCTCACTGGGTTTCAATCAGTTCTAAGACACTCCCCGTGCCGTGCTACCGTGCTAAGTCGCTTTAGTTGTGTCTGACTCTCTGTGACCTTATGGACTGTAGCCCACCAGGCTCCTCTGTCCATGGGATTCTCCAGGCAAGAACGGAGTGGGTTGCCATTTCCCTCTCCAGGGGATCTTCCTGACCCAGGGATTGAACTCACATCTCTTAAGTCTTCTGCATTGAAGGAGGGTCCTTACCACTAGCACCACCAGTTTTAGTCAGTTCTGAGATGCTCCCCACCCCCTTTTTTTCCTTTACCTTTTTGAATCGTTGAGCTTGGGATGCTTCTTGGTGTAATCGCGGCTGACCAGGTGGCAGTTATGACACAGTTGTCATTTCCTGTTTTTGTGCAAACCTGGTCATACCTGTTCCTGTTGTTGGCCTTCAGTTGAGCACTATGCATGATCCATTTAGTTGCCATGTTAAATGCACACGTGTTCAGTCACTCAGTTGTGTCTGATTCTATTGTGATCTCATGGACTATAACCTATCCGGCTCCTCTGTCCCTGGGATTTCCCTGGCAAGAATACTAGAGTGAGTTGCCATTTCCTCCTCCAGGGGATCTTCCTGACCCAGGGATCAAACCCGGGTATCCTGCATTGCTGGTGGATTCTTTACCACTACTCCACCTGGGAAGCCTGCCATGAGCCTTCCCCCGAATTATACTTTGATCAGCAGTGAAAGCAAATGTTACTTTGTATGAAAAAGAGAAATGAAAATGGCAGTGGGAGGGGGTGGTCTCAATTCCATATTAGTAAAGAAAATGGTTGAAAGAATGACCACAATTTCATATTTTGTTTTTAATTTTGGCTTCTGTGGATTCTTTGTTGGGGCCCTGGGGCTTCTCTAGTTGTGATATGTGGGTTCCAGAGCTTGAGGGTTCAGTAGCCACGCACGTGCAGTCTTAATTGCTCCATGATGTGTGGGATCTTAGTTCCTTGACCAGGGATGGAACCTGAGGCCCCTGTGTTAGAAGGCAGATTCTTAACCACTGGACCACCAGAGAAATGCCAAGTTCATATTTTATTGCCAGGCAGCAACCAAGTGCATTAGGGAGCCGTAGAAAGGCAGAAATCCACAAATCTCTGAAACTGTGTCACGTTTTGAAATTGAACATACAGGTAGAGGGCTTCCTCAGTGGCTCAGTGGTAAAGAATCCACCTGCAGTGCAGAAGCTGTGGGAGATGAGGGTTTGATCCTTGTGTTGGGAAGATCCCTTGAAGGAGGAAATGGCAACGCACTCCGGTATTCTTGCCTGGAGAATCCCACAGACAGAGGACCCTGGCAGGTTACAGTCCATGGGGTCACAAAGAGTTGGATATGACTGAAGTGACTTAGCACAAAGCACATACAGTTAGCAGGATTGCCTTTCACATCCAAGCAATGCATTTGAAGATCAGAGATACATCACCTTTTCAGAAATTTCAAAGCAATGAAAGGCTGATACAACTGATTACTACTTTGGTCTGTTAAGATATTTTGTTGTGATTTAATAGGTAGTAGGTTTTTTTAACCCCCTTGGTAATGCAAAAATAATGTTGCAGTTTACAGTCAGTGACATTTTGTATATGATGATATATCATACATGCCCAGCTTTCTTCTAGATTATGAGGCTATAGGAATGAGCAGTGTAAGCAGAAATCCCTGCCTAAGGGGCTTACATTTTGATTTCTGTTTTAAGAGAATCATTTTAGAGGCTTCTGTGAGGAGAAAAGATGAAGGGGGAAAGAGTGAAAGTGGAGAAGAAAGGTCAGGAGGCCCGCACAGGAGTCCCAGGACCAGGGTCAGTGGTGGAGAAGGTGAGAAAAGGTCAGACCAAGAATGGTCAGATATTTTGTGGGTAGAGCCAGTAGGGTTGGGTAATGGGATGGATGTGAGGTGTGAAAGAATGGAGTCAAGTATGGCCGTTTGAGTTGAGATGTCATCAAGTGGATTGATATAACAGAGTGACATGAAATAGCAGCTGCTTACACCAGCTAGATGGTTATTTCTCTCTAAATCGAAGTCTGGGTGGGAGGCTGGGGCCACTGTAGTAGGTGCCTTCTGTCCAGTTGTTCCAAGTCTCCTAACATATGGCTTCCATCTTTGGTCTACGTCTGTCTGCACTGTAGCCAGAGGGAAGAGAGGAGAGGGGAAGGAGAAATCATGTTCCTCTTTTTTTCTTTCTTGATTGTACAGCATGTGGGATCTTAGTTCCCCAACGGGATTAAGCATTAGGAGCAGCATGCAGTCTCAGCCCCTGGACCACCAGGGAAGTCCCATCATGCTCCTCTTTAATGGCACAGCTTGGAAGTTGCACCAGTCACTTCTGCTTGCTTCCCATTGGCCAGAACCTAAGTCACATGGCCACAGCTCCTAGCTGGGAGGCTTAGAACTGCAGTTTTTGCTGGGTTAGCCATGTGCTTATCTAGAAGTTCTGTCACGTGGGAAGGGGTACTGTCAGGGCATTACTGTGTAAACCCTTCTTCTGAGATATAAAACACACTCCATGCCTTCCCTCTATCAGCCTCCAGAATCTCTGGATGTTAAACAGTCCAAGAACCTTTAGATTAAAATGCAAGTTATCAGCTGCTCTCCGCTCTCCGCTCTCTGCTCCCCACCCCCATGTGCTGTGGTGGAGTTGGATAGAAGCATGGAAATAAGTCCCCTTTGGCAAAGGGAAGAACGGGGAGTACACATCCCCCACTGGTCCATGGCTGTCGTCAGCGCCTGCCAGGCCGAGGTGCGGAGGCCCCTTGCCTTGGCAGCTGTGGGTGTTCCTGTTGCAGTCCACTTAGCAGCCCTGCCTACAGTCCACAGGCCCGCAAAGAGAACTGAAGCACGCACACGCTGTGCTTTCTTGGAGGAACTGCCCTGTCCTGGTCCTCCGTGGTAGCTTTTCAGTGTCTGTCTTCCTCTGGGGCCAGGTCATGGAGAATATCCCCTTCCTGGGGCTGAATAGTGTCTCCCAGCTTGTCTCCTTTAGAGTTGACTTCTTCAATCCTACTTGGTCTCCAAATTACCATACTGAGCAAACTTAGACTAGACTGTGGCCGTGACTTAGGCAGACCTGTCTTCCCTTTTATCTCTGTGTGCAAATGGGCAAGCTGCGGCTTGAGTATGTCTTGTTCTTGTGGGACTTCTTGCTTAAATTGGCAAGAGGCCAGTAGGCACCAAACTCTGGATTGTTCAACCAGTTCCCCTAGAATTACAGTCCAGATAGACATGCAGGGTATTTTCTGAGGTGTCACAGGTTTTACCAAACATTTTATTGTGGCCTAAGAAGGGTTACAAACTTTCCATTCTGCAATATCTGTGCCCATGTTGAGCCCTAAGTCATTGCCACCTATTTGTATTCTATCTAGGTTGATTGCTTCCAGGTTCCAAATTCTGTGCGTTACTTAGGATACTGGTTTGGCTGCTGCAGCAGAGAGATCCAAAATAATCATGGTGTAAATATGCAAGAAGCTAATTTTTTTTCTAAGTAGAAATCTGGGAAGGTGATTGAGAACTGGTTTAGTAATTCCTTGACTTCTAGGGAGCCAGACACATTCTGTCTAGTGCTGTCATCCTCTGTAAGAGGCCATCTAGTTTGTAATCAAGATGACTGCTCCAGCACCTGCATGCACATCTGCATTCCAGTCTTCAGGAAGGAACTAAAGGGGAGGGCATGTTTTTGTCCATNTTTGATTCCTGGGTCGGGAAGATCCCCTGAAGAAGGAAATGGCAACCCATTCCAGTATTGTTGCCTGGAGAATTCCATGGACAGAGGAGCCCGGTGGGCTACAGTCCTTGGAGTCATAAGAGTCAGACATGACTTAGCTACTTCATCATCATCATCACCATAGCCAGGCTAGTAGCTTTAGAAGATTGTACATTATGGCTACTTTTTAGTCCCTCTCATTGATCACCTTGAATTCTTGTACTTTTCCTTTCTTGGGCTTTCTAAGTAGAGTATTTCTTTAACTTCATTACTGTTTCTATAGCACATTACAGTGAGTCCTTTGCTCTATAGAGCAGATCCATGACTAAGTTTATTCTCTCCAGGAACCGCATTTCACGGCGTTATTATTTACAGTGCATTCATTCTGTAGCCTGCTCATGTTTGTTTATTTGTTTTAATGTCAAAATAATGCTGTGATTAGAGCAGGTATTTTAAACTGTTTGCAACTGTGGTGATGATGTGTTTTCATGGAAATGATGTGCTTTGCTTTGCTTTGTTTTTTTTCTGGTTTTTTTTTTTTTTGGCAAAATCTTTATGACCTAGTTCATCTTCAAGAGGGCTGGCTGGGATTCAGGGTGTGGTAAAGGTTTTAGAAGTTGTCTTCCTTCCCAAATGCAGAATGTGTGACCTTGAATATTTTAGCAGTTTTTTCAGTGGAAGGGGACTGATATTTATTAGCAGTCTTAGAAGCTTGCTCTGTGCCAGTCACTTTACAACCATTGTTTCATTTGATAAAACAGAGCAGTTCAGCAGGTCCTTCAAATTTCCTTGTTTTATAGGTGAAGCAACTGAGATTTAGGTTAAGTTCTTAGTGCCCTGGCTTAGAAGTGGCAGAATTGGAGTTCATACCCAGGGTTCCTGATCTAAGAGCTCTTTTTACTGTATTTTACTGCCTAACAACTGGCAATAAATTCACCACAGCTTCTCTATAAATATCCTACTAACATGCTTGATCTGTATAACTTTTCTGTAAAAGTGTTGTTCTTCATGAATTCATTCGTGATGTTATCAAGTTTATAGTCTTTTTGGTGCTGACTCTCATCACACTCTTCCAATAATCATTCACTCAACAACTGTTTCTTAAAAAGATGCTGTACATCCCCAGCAATGTTTTAGGTATTTTAAGAGAAACAGTCTTTTTCTTAAAGAAATTATTATGGGATTGGGGAATGGGTAGGGCTAGCTAGGAGTCCAACAATTACAATACAGGGTGCTAAGATTTATTTTGGACATGTACACAGTAAGACTCATAAGAAAATCAAGAAGGGAACCCTGGTGCGATAGCCTCTTAGTGAAGACTTTAAAGAAAAAGTGATGCTTGGGGACTTCCCTGGTGTTCCAGTGGTTAAGACTCTGCCGTCCCACCACAGAGGGCACAGATTTGATCCCTGGTTGGGGAACTAGGAACCCGGATGACTCATGAGTGCCCCCTCGGCCCCTGCGGAAAAAAAAAGGAAAACTGGTCTTTATATTGAGCAGTAGTGTCAGGCAAACGGCTCTTGGAATGGACTGTGAAACTGGGG
>SJYW01045032.1:0-16586 GCA_006410735.1 Raphicerus campestris | reverse complement strand
CTGGTATTCCCATCTCTTTCAGAATTTTCCACAGTTTATTGTGATCCACACAGTCAAAGGCTATGGCATAGTCAATAAAGCAAAAATAGATGTTTTTCTGGAACTCTCTTGCTTTTTCCATGATCGAGCGGATGTTGGCAATTTAATCTCTGGTTCCTCTGCCTTTTCTAAAACCAGCTTGAACATCAGGGACTTCACGGTTCACATATTACTGAAGCCTGGCTTGGAGAATTTTGAGCCTTACTTTACTAGCATGTGAGATGAGTGCAATTGTGCAGTAGTTTGAGCATTCTTTGGCATTGCCTTTCTTTGGGATTGGAATGAAAACTGACCTTTTCCAGTCCTGTGGCCACTGCTGAGTTTTCCAAATTTGCTGGCATATTGAGTGCAGCACTTTCACAGCATCATCTTTCAGGATTTGAAACAGCTCCACTGGAATTCCATCACCTCCACTAGCTTTGTTTGTGCTATGCTTTCCAAGGCCAACTTGGCTTCACATTCCAGGATGTCTGCTTAGGCACCTGTAATTATGTTAAGTAATTGTATAGTTCTTGAAAAAATTAAGAACTAAACTCAAAACTCCAAGATCTTCCCTATTGATAACTGCATCAGAACCACAGTTAACTGAGCCAACTGAGAAGCCAAAAAACAAAAACAAACAAACAAGAAAAACTGATGAACATGTGGCAGGTACTTCTTCATATGAGTTCACATATTAGATGTTCTATATTCATTTTCTCAATTAATTTGAAGCTGGTGGAGTATATACTAGGCTTCTCTGGTGGCTCAGATGGTAAAGAATTTGCCTGCAGTGTGAGAGATCTGGGTTTGATCCTTGGTTTGGGAAGATCCCCTGGAGGAGGGCATGGCAACCCACTCCAGTATTCATTCTTGCCTTGAGAATCCCCATGGACAGAGGAGCCAGGCTCCATATGGTCACAGGACACAATTGAGCGACTAAGCACAGCACAGCACAGAGTGCATACTATCTCCATTTTCCATATAAGGAAGCAGAGAGACTTTAGAAGGCAAATGATTTTTCCTGACCACATTTTTATCTGTGACTAACCTAGATAGCATATTGAAAAGCAGAGACATTACTTTGCCAACTAAGGTCAGTTTAGTCAAGGCTATGGTTTTTCCAGTGGTCATGTATGGATGTGAGAGTTGGACTGTGAAGAAGGCTGAGCGCTGAAGAATTGATGCTTTTGAACTGTGGTGTTGGAGAAGACTCTTGAGAGTCCCTTGGACTGCAAGGATATCCAACCAGTCCATCCTGGAGATCAGCCCTGGGATTTCTTTGGACGGAATGATGCTGAAGCCGAAATTCCAGTACCTGGCCACCTGGGTAGAAATGACTCAGTGGAAAAGACTCTGATGCTGGGAGGGATTGGGGGCAGGAGGAGAAGGGGATGACAAAGGATGAGATGGTTGGATGGCATCACTGACTCGATGGACATGAGTTTGGGTAAATTCCAGATGTTGGTGATGGATGGAGAGGCCTGGCATGCTGCAATTCATGGGGTCACAAAGAATCAGACACAATTGAGCGACTGAACTGAACTGAACTGGAGATAAAATCTGAGCTAACATCTGATCATCTTTAAAGCATGTGTTTTCTCCAGCCAGAAAGAACAAAGAAATGGGATTAAGCAGCAGAGGAATAGACATAAGAAAGAGAGAAAAACCGTAAAGAAATTTCCATTGTAGGCTTCACTGAAATTAAGACATTTCTAGGAGAAATTGTTGTGCTGAGTTAAAATGCAGAGAATAGGGGCTATGGTGTATTTCATAGGCATGGTAGTGTTCCAGTAAAATATGTTGTAATGGTGTCCATAAGTATCTGGTATCCTTAAGAAAGAGTAGCGCTCTGGCATCCATTCTAGTTTGAACCCCACATGGCTACAGTAATTTATCAGAATGCCTTTACTCATTAGTGTAACAGAGAGAGAACAAAAATATCTGATAGCCGGCCACTTTTGCAAACAAAGCAAAAGTGTCTTACAACAAAGTTCTTTTCTTACAAATAATGTCAACTGGAGACATTTTGGGTGTCTATCACAACATTGTCACTAAATGTTTTCAGTTAAACGTTTTTCTTTCTCTTGTCTAAAAATAGTTAAAAAGTCTAAAGAAAGTAGAAATTATTTTAAAATGTAAGTCTCCAAATAGGTGAAAACTTTATACATAAAAATGTTCATTATGAAATGTCAAAAATTCTGAAATTGCAATCAGAGCTCATGACTTTTCCTACATTGTTAATAAAGGATAGAAATCCATGTGTACATTTCATATTTCAAAAAGGCTATATAGATCCTTCAAAGTTTTTTTTCTTTTAGGCTTTAGAGTTTGGGGTAGAATAATTATTATTAAGAGAGAAAATATATATGAACTTGATTCAGAGGTAGCTGTGTAAGTTTTAGCCAGAAAATTACCCACCCAAACTTTGAATTAAAATTTTATAAAATATCATTAATATTTTTATAGAGATCTTTCTTCCTAAGAATCATCATAGTATCTGTGAGAAAAGTTTCTATTAATATATTGATAATTTTCAAAATATAATGAAATGGGAATCATCAATAGTATCAACCTTAGAATTTAATAATCCAAAAAGGTCTAATCTAATGAGTTATGGTCAGGCCCTAGGACAGAATGTCCAGAAGAGACACTTTCTGAGGGCAAAGTGATTACAGAACTGACTATTCAGGAGCTAATTCACAAGCAAATATGTTCTTCTACTGCAGTGAGCTATTTCTGAGTTCGCTGCAATCCTAAAGTTCTTCTTGGTTGCATTATTAGCTACACGAAGAAGGCAGAAAGGAGAGAAATAAGGAAGTCAGGGGAACAAAGATCTATCAGCCCATACTCCAAAAAGCATGACCACTCATATAGATTATATTTGGGATTTCCATAAGATTTTTTTAAAGGGCTTCCATGGTGAAGTTAGGTATATCAGATCAATGTTACAAATATTTGCTCTATAGCACCACTGCATTAACACCTTCAGTATTCTAGGTACCTCACATCATATTCTTTTGCTTCTATCCAACTGACTTAGACTAAGTAGCAATCTCCTTCTTAGGAATGTCTATTGGGCCTTCTCCCCTCTCTCCTTACTGAACAAAACTGTGCTCAATATTTGCTATGAGAGAAAATATTCAAACAGATATATGCTGACATCAAATAGAACTACTCTTTGTCCCTTCTGCTATGAGAATATTTTCTATCATCAACTAGCCTTCTTTCAAAGCATAGAGTATGGTGAGGAAAATGAGAAAAGGGGATAGATAGCAAAGGAACTTACTAAACATTTATATTTGTGAGTAACAAAAATCTCTAACTACAAACCATAGTGAGGTAGCACTCTTAACATATTCAATTGGCAATAAGCAACAGATAAAACTGAAAACATCAATTTTAGTATCAAAAAAATTAATTTGAAGGACAAAGTTTAGTATGAGAATACTGATTATAATCTATGAATTAGGCAGAATTCCCCTTTCAGTTACTTGAAATACTGGACAAGGACATCTATATTCGTTTGTCAGGAAAATCTTTTTCCTTCAGGCAGTTGTGTCTCAAAATAAAAAGAATGAAATTAATCTGAACATGCCTAATTCATACTCTCCAAATNGACAAAGGATGAGATGGTTGGATGGCATCACTGACTCGATGGACATGAGTTTGGGTAAATTCCAGATGTTGGTGATGGATGGAGAGGCCTGGCATGCTGCAATTCATGGGGTCACAAAGAATCAGACACAATTGAGCGACTGAACTGAACTGAACTGGAGATAAAATCTGAGCTAACATCTGATCATCTTTAAAGCATGTGTTTTCTCCAGCCAGAAAGAACAAAGAAATGGGATTAAGCAGCAGAGGAATAGACATAAGAAAGAGAGAAAAACCGTAAAGAAATTTCCATTGTAGGCTTCACTGAAATTAAGACATTTCTAGGAGAAATTGTTGTGCTGAGTTAAAATGCAGAGAATAGGGGCTATGGTGTATTTCATAGGCATGGTAGTGTTCCAGTAAAATATGTTGTAATGGTGTCCATAAGTATCTGGTATCCTTAAGAAAGAGTAGCGCTCTGGCATCCATTCTAGTTTGAACCCCACATGGCTACAGTAATTTATCAGAATGCCTTTACTCATTAGTGTAACAGAGAGAGAACAAAAATATCTGATAGCCGGCCACTTTTGCAAACAAAGCAAAAGTGTCTTACAACAAAGTTCTTTTCTTACAAATAATGTCAACTGGAGACATTTTGGGTGTCTATCACAACATTGTCACTAAATGTTTTCAGTTAAACGTTTTTCTTTCTCTTGTCTAAAAATAGTTAAAAAGTCTAAAGAAAGTAGAAATTATTTTAAAATGTAAGTCTCCAAATAGGTGAAAACTTTATACATAAAAATGTTCATTATGAAATGTCAAAAATTCTGAAATTGCAATCAGAGCTCATGACTTTTCCTACATTGTTAATAAAGGATAGAAATCCATGTGTACATTTCATATTTCAAAAAGGCTATATAGATCCTTCAAAGTTTTTTTTCTTTTAGGCTTTAGAGTTTGGGGTAGAATAATTATTATTAAGAGAGAAAATATATATGAACTTGATTCAGAGGTAGCTGTGTAAGTTTTAGCCAGAAAATTACCCACCCAAACTTTGAATTAAAATTTTATAAAATATCATTAATATTTTTATAGAGATCTTTCTTCCTAAGAATCATCATAGTATCTGTGAGAAAAGTTTCTATTAATATATTGATAATTTTCAAAATATAATGAAATGGGAATCATCAATAGTATCAACCTTAGAATTTAATAATCCAAAAAGGTCTAATCTAATGAGTTATGGTCAGGCCCTAGGACAGAATGTCCAGAAGAGACACTTTCTGAGGGCAAAGTGATTACAGAACTGACTATTCAGGAGCTAATTCACAAGCAAATATGTTCTTCTACTGCAGTGAGCTATTTCTGAGTTCGCTGCAATCCTAAAGTTCTTCTTGGTTGCATTATTAGCTACACGAAGAAGGCAGAAAGGAGAGAAATAAGGAAGTCAGGGGAACAAAGATCTATCAGCCCATACTCCAAAAAGCATGACCACTCATATAGATTATATTTGGGATTTCCATAAGATTTTTTTAAAGGGCTTCCATGGTGAAGTTAGGTATATCAGATCAATGTTACAAATATTTGCTCTATAGCACCACTGCATTAACACCTTCAGTATTCTAGGCACCTCACATCATATTCTTTTGCTTCTATCCAACTGACTTAGACTAAGTAGCAATCTCCTTCTTAGGAATGTCTATTGGGCCTTCTCCCCTCTCTCCTTACTGAACAAAACTGTGCTCAATATTTGCTATGAGAGAAAATATTCAAACAGATATATGCTGACATCAAATAGAACTACTCTTTGTCCCTTCTGCTATGAGAATATTTTCTATCATCAACTAGCCTTCTTTCAAAGCATAGAGTATGGTGAGGAAAATGAGAAAAGGGGATAGATAGCAAAGGAACTTACTAAACATTTATATTTGTGAGTAACAAAAATCTCTAACTAGAAACCATAGTGAGGTAGCACTCTTAACATATTCAATTGGCAATAAGCAACAGATAAAACTGAAAACATCAATTTTAGTATCAAAAAAATTAATTTGAAGGACAAAGTTTAGTATGAGAATACTGATTATAATCTATGAATTAGGCAGAATTCCCCTTTCAGTTACTTGAAATACTGGACAAGGACATCTATATTCGTTTGTCAGGAAAATCTTTTTCCTTCAGGCAGTTGTGTCTCAAAATAAAAAGAATGAAATTAATCTGAACATGCCTAATTCATACTCTCCAAATTCATCTAGCAGAGCAAGTCATTCCACTTCCCAGGAGGCTAATTAATAACAATATTTTTTTTAAAGAAAGGCAAAAAAAATAGCAGGATTTGAGGCAAGAATCTCCCCCTAAAAATCCCCATACAGCAAACTTTCACCTTTTTGTCTATCATGGTTTCTGAAAATTCACTAGTTCACTACCAGAGATTCATTCCTTTGAGTAAAGATGCCTTAAGTAGAGTTTCTTTTTAATTTAAATGACCCTTAGAGGCAAAATACCATTAACTCCTAAAATCTTTACTATACTGGCAGAGATTAGAATAATTTTAAGGAAGAAAGGAATCACAGAGAATGACTCATTTTTCTCTGAGTATCTCTCATATATACATGAGGTATAGATGTTAATGAACTTGTTTCTCTCTTTGAAAGAAAGAAAGAAAGAGATCAGAGTGGGAATGGAAAAAGGAACAAGATTACAGGTAAAGACCAGAAAAAGTAGTGTAATAACTAGATCACAGGGCTGGGTCAGGAGCACTAGTTCCAGTTTAGATTGCTTCCTTACATCTCAGAAACTTGATCACTGCTGTAAAAATTAATGGGTTGAACACATTGAGATCTAGAGTCGCATCCAATACTATCAATTATGGCATAACTGGAAGCAAATATAGAGATGGAACCATAGCCTAAGTTGCTGAGGGTAACAGTAGAGGGAGAAATGTAAAAGGAGTTCATAACATAAGACAAAACAACGATTTTCCACTTCCTTAGAGAAACTCAGCTGCTTAAAATTAAATCCAGATTTATTTCTATTTTGCTTCACCCATCAGTATAAAAATGCAATATAAAAATACTGTCTTGAATGGTATAGACAGTTTACTCTCTTATAATCAAAATATAAAACCTATGGAAATGTAAGTAAAAATCTTTAAATGTATGTTCTAAATATTTTTATAGACATATTAATACATATTCTACCCTTAAGCCAGGATCAAAGTCCCACTCTTCAGTCCCACTTCAGTCTCTTCAGTCCCACCTCACTTAGAGGAACAAAAACTAAAAGACCAAGAGGGCAGACTGTGATAGAAGACTCGTTTTAAGCTGAAACCCAAATCATTATAATTACACACAGTTCATAAGTGCAAATGGTACCCATTTCTTGGCAAATTAAAAAGCCAAGTGATGAGAAATATTGCTGAGCTAAACATGTCTGTTTAATAAGCCATGCAAATAAACACTCCTATTATCCCTTGACACACACACACAAATTGTATCTGTAAGTCTAATAAAATCTCATTTGTTTTACCTAAAGGTCCTATGAACCACCTGGTGCTTATCTGTGTGCTTCTTATTCTCTATTAACTTATGCTTGGTAGGAATTAAGGCTTTTATATAATTATTCTTTCCACTGGCTTTAAATTATTAGGTCAATGCATGCAGCTAGAGCCAGTGGTACAATATGAAACTACTAGAAAAAAATATTGAAGATCAAATGATATTAGCAATTTTATATTGTAAAATTAAGACTGTAATTAGGCCTATGGGTTTTTGTAATGACAGCTTTTTGGAAATACTGTACAATGCTAAGTTATATTCACAAAACACTTTTTCTTAGTTTCAGATTTTTATTATAAACTTTTTATTCCTCTGGCTGCTATATCTATAAACTTTTCAGCATGTCATATCACTACATGTCAATATAAGATCTATTCTTAGCTTTAAGTTTAATGATATATAACCAATTAAAAAACATCATAGAATAAGACAAATATCTTCAAATTTAAAATACTACTGCTAAGAAGTAAAGAAACCTGAAGTGCCAAAGAATTGATGCTTTTGAACTGTGGTGTTGGAGAAGACTCTTGAGAGTCCCTTGGACTGCAAGGAGATCAATTCAGTCAATCCTAAAGGAAATCAACTCTAAATACTCATTGGAAGGACTGATGAAGCTGACGCTCCAATACTTTGGCCACCTGATGCAAAGAACNCTGAGGGTAACAGTAGAGGGAGAAATGTAAAAGGAGTTCATAACATAAGACAAAACAACGATTTTCCACTTCCTTAGAGAAACTCAGCTGCTTAAAATTAAATCCAGATTTATTTCTATTTTGCTTCACCCATCAGTATAAAAATGCAATATAAAAATACTGTCTTGAATGGTATAGACAGTTTACTCTCTTATAATCAAAATATAAAACCTATGGAAATGTAAGTAAAAATCTTTAAATGTATGTTCTAAATATTTTTATAGACATATTAATACATATTCTACCCTTAAGCCAGGATCAAAGTCCCACTTCACTTAGAGGAACAAAAACTAAAAGACCAAGAGGGCAGACTGTGATAGAAGACTCATTTTAAGCTGAAACCCGAATCATTATAATTACACACAGTTCATAAGTGCAAATGGTACCCATTTCTTGGCAAATTAAAAAGCCAAGTGATGAGAAATATTGCTGAGCTAAACATGTCTGTTTAATAAGCCATGCAAATAAACACTCCTATTATCCCTTGACACACACACACAAATTGTATCTGTAAGTCTAATAAAATCTCATTTGTTTTACCTAAAGGTCCTATGAACCACCTGGTGCTTATCTGTGTGCTTCTTATTCTCTATTAACTTATGCTTGGTAGGAATTAAGGCTTTTATATAATTATTCTTTCCACTGGCTTTAAATTATTAGGTCAATGCATGCAGCTAGAGCCAGTGGTACAATATGAAACTACTAGAAAAAAATATTGAAGATCAAATGATATTAGCAATTTTATATTGTAAAATTAAGACTGTAATTAGGCCTATGGGTTTTTGTAATGACAGCTTTTTGGAAATACTGTACAATGCTAAGTTATATTCACAAAACACTTTTTCTTAGTTTCAGATTTTTATTATAAACTTTTTATTCCTCTGGCTGCTATATCTATAAACTTTTCAGCATGTCATATCACTACATGTCAATATAAGATCTATTCTTAGCTTTAAGTTTAATGATATATAACCAATTAAAAAACATCATAGAATAAGACAAATATCTTCAAATTTAAAATACTACTGCTAAGAAGTAAAGAAACCTGAAGTGCCAAAGAATTGATGCTTTTGAACTGTGGTGTTGGAGAAGACTCTTGAGAGTCCCTTGGACTGCAAGGAGATCAATTCAGTCAATCCTAAAGGAAATCAACTCTAAATACTCATTGGAAGGACTGATGAAGCTGACGCTCCAATACTTTGGCCACCTGATGCAAAGAACCGACTCACTGTAAAAGACCCTGATGCTGGGAAAAAGTGAAGGCAGGAGGAGAAGGAGATGATAGAGGATAAGATAATTGGATGGCATCACCGACTCGATGGGCATGAGTTTGAGCAAGCTCTGGGAGATGGTGAAGGACAGAGAAGCCTGGCATACTGCAGTCCATGGGGCCACAAAGAGTCAGACACATCTGAGTGACTGGACTAAAGGAGTAAAATAAATTTAGTGACTAAAAAAGTTGAGAAATTTCTCAAGGGATAAATTTGTGACCTTTCATTAATAAGTGTTTTTAGAATGGAAAATTAGTAGCCAACTATCTGCATATAAATCCTTTAACAGTTGGGCTTTATATAACTTGTTAGGAAGGAAAATTCTTCTTTTTTCATACCGTTAAAAAAAACACTAAGAGAAAGCTTTGTAAATAAGGCAAAGAAGGGTTGCCCCTATCACAAGCTCATTTATGGTGCCTCTATGGGAAGCTGTTCAAGGGTAGAAAGATATGACAGATGT
Organism: Raphicerus campestris; assembly: GCA_006410735.1. Classification (NCBI taxonomy): domain Eukaryota; kingdom Metazoa; phylum Chordata; class Mammalia; order Artiodactyla; family Bovidae; genus Raphicerus; species Raphicerus campestris. The sequence goes on along the minus strand of SJYW01045032.1, from coordinate 6,994 downwards.
AATTCCAGATTCTGTCAATGTATGAGCAGGAAAATGTATGAGCAATGTATACTACTGCCAAGTATATTTGTCAAGTAATCAAAGTTTGGTTTCATAATCTGTTTTTCTTTTTTCATTCTGCAATGTCCTTTCATCTTGGAATATGGATGTTCTCTGACTTCTGCTCTAACTTTTCATCAATCCTTAACTGTCAGGAGGAAACTGACATAACTATATAACTACAGGCTCTTCCTTGACATCTTTTCTGGTCTAATCTGTTGCTGGATCACCTTTCTGTAACATCATTGCCTTACTGCTTTCCAGAATATGAGTTGATCCACAAAGAGCTCATTGCTTCCCAAGACTGTTCATTTCTGATTTAGATAATATTATTACATTTCTTTTCAAAAAATTATTCCTTGTGTTAAGCCAAAATCATCATCCCTTCATTTTCTTTCCAGGTTCTGGTTCTGCTACCTATTTTTCACACAATAGCCCTTTAAAAATATTAAAGGTCAAATATTTTATATCTGAGTTATTTTAATGTCCGACTCTGTGCAACCCCATGGACTGTAGCCCACCAGGCTCCTCCATCCATGGGATTCCCCAGGCAAGAATACTGCAGTGGGTTGCCATTTCCTTCTCCAGGGGATCTTCCTGACCCAGGGATTGAACCCAGGTCTCCTACATTGCAGGCAGACATTTTAACCTCTGAGCCACCAGGGAAGCCCATTATTTTAATTTACTCCGCAACACATATCAATAGTGCTTTATACCATTCCTCATATAAGACACTGTTTATTGTTACTGAGACACACCATGGTTTCTGCATAAAAAAAGAAGAAACTATGCAAGTGAAAGATAGTAAAAAATAAAACAAATTGAGTGTGGGAGGTAAAGGTGAATGAGTGAGAGGAATCCAGTTGTTATAATAATTATGAAGAAATATTAATGTTAAGACGATATGGTCAAAGAAAACATTCTTAGATCTCACTGGAGTCAATACAGACTTCTTGCTTCTCTGGAATGTATTTAAAAGNAGTTCATAAGTGCAAATGGTACCCATTTCTTGGCAAATTAAAAAGCCAAGTGATGAGAAATATTGCTGAGCTAAACATGTCTGTTTAATAAGCCATGCAAATAAACACTCCTATTATCCCTTGACACACACACACAAATTGTATCTGTAAGTCTAATAAAATCTCATTTGTTTTACCTAAAGGTCCTATGAACCACCTGGTGCTTATCTGTGTGCTTCTTATTCTCTATTAACTTATGCTTGGTAGGAATTAAGGCTTTTATATAATTATTCTTTCCACTGGCTTTAAATTATTAGGTCAATGCATGCAGCTAGAGACAGTGGTACAATATGAAACTACTAGAAAAAAATATTGAAGATCAAATGATATTAGCAATTTTATATTGTAAAATTCAGACTGTAATTACGCCTATGGGTTTTTGTAATGACAGCTTTTTGGAAATACTGTACAATGCTAAGTTATATTCACAAAACACTTTTTCTTAGTTTCAGATTTTTATTATAAACTTTTTATTCCTCTGGCTGCTATATCTATAAACTTTTCAGCATGTCATATCACTACATGTCATATCACTACATGTCAATATCACTACATGTCTTAGCTTTAAGTTTAATGATATATAACCAATTAAAAAACATCATAGAATAAGACAAATATCTTCAAATTTAAAATACTACTGCTAAGAAGTAAAGAAACCTGAAGTGCCAAAGAATTGATGCTTTTGAACTGTGGTGTTGGAGAAGACTCTTGAGAGTCCCTTGGACTGCAAGGAGATCAATTCAGTCAATCCTAAAGGAAATCAACTCTAAATACTCATTGGAAGGACTGATGAAGCTGACGCTCCAATACTTTGGCCACCTGATGCAAAGAACCGACTCACTGTAAAAGACCCTGATGCTGGGAAAAAGTGAAGGCAGGAGGAGAAGGAGATGATAGAGGATAAGATAATTGGATGGCATCACCGACTCGATGGGCATGAGTTTGAGCAAGCTCTGGGAGATGGTGAAGGACAGAGAAGCCTGGCATACTGCAGTCCATGGGGCCACAAAGAGTCAGACACATCTGAGTGACTGGACTAAAGGAGTAAAATAAATTTAGTGACTAAAAAAGTTGAGAAATTTCTCAAGGGATAAATTTGTGACCTTTCATTAATAAGTGTTTTTAGAATGGAAAATTAGTAGCCAACTATCTGCATATAAATCCTTTAACAGTTGGGCTTTATATAACTTGTTAGGAAGGAAAATTCTTCTTTTTTCATACCGTTAAAAAAAACACTAAGAGAAAGCTTTGTAAATAAGGCAAAGAAGGGTTGCCCCTATCACAAGCTCATTTATGGTGCCTCTATGGGAAGCTGTTCAAGGGTAGAAAGATATGACAGATGTAATTCCAGATTCTGTCAATGTATGAGCAGGAAAATGTATGAGCAATGTATACTACTGCCAAGTATATTTGTCAAGTAATCAAAGTTTGGTTTCATAATCTGTTTTTCTTTTTTCATTCTGCAATGTCCTTTCATCTTGGAATATGGATGTTCTCTGACTTCTGCTCTAACTTTTCATCAATCCTTAACTGTCAGGAGGAAACTGACATAACTATATAACTACAGGCTCTTCCTTGACATCTTTTCTGGTCTAATCTGTTGCTGGATCACCTTTCTGTAACATCATTGCCTTACTGCTTTCCAGAATAAGAGTTGATCCACAAAGAGCTCATTGCTTCCCAAGACTGTTCATTTCTGATTTAGATAATATTATTACATTTCTTTTCAAAAAATTATTCCTTGTGTTAAGCCAAAATCATCATCCCTTCATTTTCTTTCCAGGTTCTGGTTCTGCTACCTATTTTTCACACAATAGCCCTTTAAAAATATTAAAGGTCAAATATTTTATATCTGAGTTATTTTAATGTCCGACTCTGTGCAACCCCATGGACTGTAGCCCACCAGGCTCCTCCATCCATGGGATTCCCCAGGCAAGAATACTGCAGTGGGTTGCCATTTCCTTCTCCAGGGGATCTTCCTGACCCAGGGATTGAACCCAGGTCTCCTGCATTGCAGGCAGACATTTTAACCTCTGAGCCACCAGGGAAGCCCATTATTTTAATTTACTCCGCAACAAATATCAATAGTGCTTTATACCATTCCTCATATAAGACACTGTTTATTGTTACTGAGACACACCATGGTTTCTGCATAAAAAAAGAAGAAACTATGCAAGTGAAAGATAGTAAAAAATAAAACAAATTGAGTGTGGGAGGTAAAGGTGAATGAGTGAGAGGAATCCAGTTGTTATAATAATTATGAAGAAATATTAATGTTAAGACGATATGGTCAAAGAAAACATTCTTAGATCTCACTGGAGTCAATACAGACTTCTTGCTTTTCTGGAATGTATTTAAAAGAAGAGATGCTATGATTAGAACCCTCAGTTTCAAATGTAAGGTCCACAATAGCATAGACATGTTATGGTGAGCCAATTTCACCACATTTGAGTATCATTATCTGAAAAATGTAAAAACAGTAGTGAATCTGAAGTTTAATGAGATAATATGTGTAAATTTTTCAGTAGTAGTCTCAAAGGCTCATAGTAGTTCAATAAATAGTTTATGCTTTATGTTTTCACTGGAACAAAACTGATAGTTTTCCAGTGCAAACTAAATGAAAAATAATGATTTTATCATTTTTGCTGAGAAAGAGAACATACTACCTGTAACGTTAATGAATACATCCCCAGAGTTCTGTAGTTGGGATGTTTGGCTAGCAAAGGGAGATACTTAGCATTTATTGGTACTTTTTGGAGAGGAGGTTGGTCCAAGATGGTGGAGTAGAAGGACATGTGCTCATCTTCTCCTGCCAGAGCACTAAAACTGCAACTAGCTGTTGAACAACCATTGAAAGGAAGACGGTGGAACCCACCAAAACAAGATACCCCACATCCAAGGACAAAGGAGAAGCTGCAACAAAACGGATCTCCACAGGACTTCGGAAAAAGAGACTCCACTCTTCGAGGGTACAAACAAAACCTTGTGCACATCAAGACCCAGGAAAAAGGAAGAGTAGCCCCACAGCAAACTGAGCCATACCTACCTTTGAGTGTTTGAGGGTCTCCTGTAGAGGCATGGGTCAGCAGTGGCCTGCCATGGGAAAAGAGGCACTGGTAGCAGAAATCCTGGGAGATTAATCTCTGAGTAAGTCCTTTAGGAGGTTCCCAGTAGTCAGACACGACTGAGCGACTTCACTTTCANGAAAAGACCCTGATGCTGGGAAAAAGTGAAGGCAGGAGGAGAAGGAGATGATAGAGGATGAGATAATTGGATGGCATCACCGACTCGATGGGCATGAGTTTGAGCAAGCTCTGGGAGATGGTGAAGGACAGAGAAGCCTGGCATACTGCAGTCCATGGGGCCACAAAGAGTCAGACACATCTGAGTGACTGGACTAAAGGAGTAAAATAAATTTAGTGACTAAAAAAGTTGAGAAATTTCTCAAGGGATAAATTTGTGACCTTTCATTAATAAGTGTTTTTAGAATAGAAAATTAGTAGCCAACTATCTGCATATAAATCCTTTAACAGTTGGGCTTTATATAACTTGTTAGGAAGGAAAATTCTTCTTTTTTCATACCGTTAAAAAAAACACTAAGAGAAAGCTTTGTAAATCAGGCAAAGAAGGGTTGCCCCTATCACAAGCTCATTTATGGTGCCTCTATGGGAAGCTGTTCAAGGGTAGAAAGATATGACAGATGTAATTCCAGATTCTGTCAATGTATGAGCAGGAAAATGTATGAGCAATGTATACTACTGCCAAGTATATTTGTCAAGTAATCAAAGTTTGGTTTCATAATCTGTTTTTCTTTTTTCATTCTGCAATGTCCTTTCATCTTGGAATATGGATGTTCTCTGACTTCTGCTCTAACTTTTCATCAATCCTTAACTGTCAGGAGGAAACTGACATAACTATATAACTACAGGCTCTTCCTTGACATCTTTTCTGGTCTAATCTGTTGCTGGATCACCTTTCTGTAACATCATTGCCTTACTGCTTTCCAGAATAAGAGTTGATCCACAAAGAGCTCATTGCTTCCCAAGACTGTTCATTTCTGATTTAGATAATACTATTACATTTCTTTTCAAAAAATTATTCCTTGTGTTAAGCCAAAATCATCATCCTTTCATTTCTTTCCAGGTTCTGGTTCTGCTACCTATTTTTCACACAATAGCCCTTTAAAAATATTAAAGGTCAAATATTTTATATCTGAGTTATTTTAATGTCCGACTCTGTGCAACCCCATGGACTGTAGCCCACCAGGCTCCTCCATCCATGGGATTCCCCAGGCAAGAATACTGCAGTGGGTTGCCATTTCCTTCTCCAGGGGATCTTCCTGACCCAGGGATTGAACCCAGGTCTCCTACATTGCAGGCAGACATTTTAACCTCTGAGCCACCAGGGAAGCCCATTATTTTAATTTACTCCGCAACAAATATCAATAGTGCTTTATACCATTCCTCATATAAGACACTGTTTATTGTTACTGAGACACACCATGGTTTCTGCATAAAAAAAGAAGAAAATATGCAAGTGAAAGATAGTAAAAAATAAAACAAATTGAGTGTGGGAGGTAAAGGTGAATGAGTGAGAGGAATCCAGTTGTTATAATAATTATGAAGAAATATTAATGTTAAGACGATATGGTCAAAGAAAACATTCTTAGATCTCACTGGAGTCAATACAGACTTCTTGCTTTTCTGGAATGTATTTAAAAGAAGAGATGCTATGATTAGAACCCTCAGTTTCAAATGTAAGGTCCACAATAGCATAGACATGTTATGGTGAGCCAATTTCACCACATTTGAGTATCATTATCTGAAAAATGTAAAAACAGTAGTGAATCTGAAGTTTAATGAGATAATATGTGTAAATTTTTCAGTAGTAGTCTCAAAGGCTCATAGTAGTTCAATAAATAGTTTATACTTTATGTTTTCACTGGAACAAAACTGATAGTTTTCCAGTGCAAACTAAATGAAAAATAATGATTTTATCATTTTTACTGAGAAAGAGAACATACTACCTGTAACGTTAATGAATACATCCCCAGAGTTCTGTAGTTGGGATGTTTGGCTAGCAAAGGGAGATACTTAGCATTTATTGGTACTTTTTGGAGAGGAGGTTGGTCCAAGATGGTGGAGTAGAAGGACATGTGCTCATCTTCTCCCGCCAGAGCACTAAAACTGCAACTAGCTGTTGAACAACCATTGAAAGGAAGACGGTGGAACCCACCAAAACAAGATACCCCACATCCAAGGACAAAGGAGAAGCTGCAACAAAACGGATCTCCACAGGACTTCGGAAAAAGAGACTCCACTCTTCGAGGGTACAAACAAAACCTTGTGCACATCAAGACCCAGGAAAAAGGAAGAGTAGCCCCACAGCAAACTGAGCCATACCTACCTTTGAGTGTTTGAGGGTCTCCTGTAGAGGCATGGGTCAGCAGTGGCCTGCCATGGGAAAAGAGGCACTGGTAGCAGAAATCCTGGGAGATTAATCTCTGAGTAAGTCCTTTAGGAGGTTCCCAGTAGTCAGACACGACTGAGCGACTTCACTTTCACTTTTCACTTGCATGCATTGGAGAAGGAAATGGAAACCCACTCCAGTGTTCTTGCCTGGAGAATCCCAGGGATGGGGGAGCCTGGCAGGCTGCCATCTATGAGGTCACACAGAGTCGGACATGACTGAAGCGACTTAGCAGCAGCAGCAGCAGCAATAGCCTTAGCATAGAGCCCGTAGACTCCAGGCCTAGGTCGCCTCAGGCCAAACTAACAGGGAGAGAATGCAGCCCCACCCAGCAACAGACAACTGGATTGAAGTTTTACTGAGCATGGCCCTATCCACTAGAGCTTGACCTATCCACTAGAGCTTGACCCAGTTTTCTCCACAGTCAGTCCCTTCCATCAGGAAACTTCCACAAGCCTCTTATTCTC
>SJYW01045030.1:0-32804 GCA_006410735.1 Raphicerus campestris | reverse complement strand
TCGAGGTCAAGCCACTGATCCCTGTATCCACTCGACAGGGACCCGGACACTGTTGCTACAGTTGGGGAGGAAAGCAGCTGTGCACCTCCCCAGGCGAGACGAGGCCTGACTCTCCTGTGGGGGTTCCACGGGATCCCCAAGACGTGTGTCAGCATGGGCGATGCAAGCACAGGCTCCGGCCTCAGCACCAGACTAGGACTGTGTACCCGGTGACGTCTCGGGAGGAATCCCCACAGGTGCCTCGCAACTCGCATGGAGACTGGCCTCTCCTGAGGCCACAGCGGCGCATCCCTGTGGTCCCTGTCTTAATTTGAGAGGACGCTGCTGCAATTCGAGAGAAACCATGAAGCTTCTCCCCTGCAGGGAGTGCAAGTCCCTTGTCCGCTGCAGCATCTCGTGGAAAATGACCTCTTCCCTCTTGGACCTCGAAAAACACCTTCATACCCTTGTTGTGACCTAGGAAGTTCCCTGCCCCACCCGACCCCACTTGAGAGGAACCCCAAGGGTCCTGCTGCGACTCAAGAGGAGCCCCGTTTTCCCCTGCTGAGCTCCAGAATTAGGGGCCCTTTCCCTATTCCATCACGGAAAAATTTCCGGCACTCCCCTCGCATCCAAAGAGGTGGCCTCACAGCAGAAGAGTTGGCAGGAGCCTCAGGTATCCGACCACCACTCCCCAAGACCCCCAAATTCCGCGTCCACTCCAGGTGAACATGACTGCCCTGCACTGCTTTGACTGTCACCTGAGGCTAGATTCCCAACACACTGGCATGTGAGACAGCCCTGGAGTACCTCGATGGCAAACCACAGATCCCTGTGTCTGCTTTACAGGGAGTTGCACACTGCGCTGCAGTTGGGGAAAAAAGAGTCCGTGTAAGTCTCCAGGCGAGAAGAGGCCTGACTCCNAGTACCTCGATGGCAAACCACAGATCCCTGTGTCTGCTTTACAGGGAGTTGCACACTGCGCTGCAGTTGGGGAAGAAAGAGTCCGTGTAAGTCTCCAGGCGAGAAGAGGCCTGACTCCCCTGTGGGGACTCCAGAGTAACCTCAAGTCCTATGAAAGCACGAGCGAGGAAATCATAGGCTCGACCTCAGCACCAGACGAGGACTGAGGACCAGACGACAACTGGGTTGGTATCCCCAGAAGCGCCTCCCAAGTAGTACTGAGAATGGCCTCTCCTGAGGATACAGGGGTGCGTCCCTGGGTTCCCCGTTGTAAAGCGATTGGACCTCGCCGCAACTCCAGGAAAACCAGATGCTTCTCCCCTGCAGGAGTGGTTTGGCCTTGTCTGGGGTGGCATCTCAGGGGATTTCATCCCGTCCCTCGTGGACCTCGACAGGCTCCATCACAACCTAGCTGTGATCCAAGAAGTTCCCCGCCCCATCCATCCCCATTAGAGAGGAACCCGGAGGGTCCCACCAAGACTCAAGAGGAGCTCAGTTTTCCCATGCTGAGCTCCAGATGAGGGGCCCTTCTCTGCTCCATGCGGAAAGGTTTCCCTGTGTTCCCCTCCCATCCCAAGATGAGGTGCTCACACCTGCAGAGTCGGAAGGAGTCTCACAGATTGGGCCCCATTTCCCTAAGACACCCAAATGCCTCGTCCACTCCAGATGATCCTGACTGCTCTACACTGCCTCGACCGTCACCCCCAGGCTCGACTCCGGCACACTGGCACGTGTGACAGTCCTGGGTACCTCGATGGCAAGCCACAGATCCCTGTGTCCGCTCGACAGGGACCCAGAACTTTTGCTGCAGTTGGGGAGGATAGCGGCCGTGCACGTCTCCCAATACAAATGTCAGCATGGGCGAGGCAATCTCAGTCTGCAACCTCAGCACCAGAAGGGGACTGAGGACTTGACGCCACTGGGGAGGAATCCCCATATGTGCCTGACCCCTCGCACGGAGTCTGGCCTATCCTGGAGCCACAGAGGCAGATCACTGTGGTTCCTGACATAACTTGAGAGGACCCCCCCCCCCGCAACTCGAGAAAAACCATAAGTTTTTCCCTTGCTGGTGTAGTAAGGCCCTTGTCCCCTGCGGCATCCCGGGAAAAACACCTGTTCCCTCTTGGACCTCGAAATGCTCCTTCACACCCTTGATGTGAACCAAGAAGTTCCATGCCCCACCCGTCCCCACTGGAGAGGAACCCCGAGGGTCCCGCCATGACTCAAGATGAACTCGATTTTCACATGCTCAGCTCCAGATGAGGGGCTCTTTCTCTGCTCCATCGGGAAAGAGTTCCTGGCTCTCCCCTCGCATCCCAAGAGGAGGCCCTCATACCAGGTGAGTCCAGAGAATCCTCAGGCAACGGGTCACATTTCCCCAAGACCCCCAAATGCCTAGTCCACTCCAGATGAATCTGACTGTCTTGCACTGCCTCGACCGTCAACCCGAGGCTCGACTCTGGCACATGGCACGTGTTACAGCCCTGGCGTATCTAGAGGTGAAGCCGCTGATCCCTGTATCCGCTCCACAGGCACCAGGACACTGTTGCTGCAGTTTGGGAGGAAAGCGGCTGTGCACGTCCCCAAGCGAGACGAGGCCTGAGTCCCCTATGGGGGCTCCAGGGGAACCCCAAGACATATGTCAGCATGGGCGAGGCAAGCACAGGCTCCGGCCTCAGCACCAGACGAGGACTGAGGACCCGGCGACGTCTCAGGAGGAATTCCCACAGGTGCCTCGCAACTCTCATGGAGACTGGCCTCTCCCGAGGCCACAGGGTCGGGTCTCTTGGGTCCCCATCATAACTCGAGAGGACCCCACTCTAACTCAGGAAATACCAGAAGCTTCTCCCCCGCAGGGAGCGTGAGTCCCATGTCCGCTGCAGCATCTCGGGGGAAATCACACCTTCCCTCTTGGACATTGAAAGGCTCCTTCATTCCCTTGTTGTGACCTAGGAAGCTCCCCGACCCAATTGTCCCCTCTCGAGAGGAAACCCGAGGGTCCCGCCGTGACTCAAGAGGAGCCCCCTTTTCTCCTGCTGAGCTCCAGATGAGGGTCCCTTTCGTGCTCCATTGGGAAAAGTTTTCAGGCACTCCTCTGGCAACGCAACAGGTGGCCTCGCATCAGGAGAGTCAGGAGGAGCCTCAGCTTTCCGACCACCACTCCCCAAGATCCCAAATGCCTCGTCCACTCCAGATGAACATGACTGCCCTGCACTGTCTCGACTGTCACCCCGAGGCTCGACTCCCAACACACTGGCACTTGAGACAGCCCTGCAGTACCTCGATGGCAAGCCACGGATCCCTGTGTGCCTGTTACGGTGAGCCGGACACTGCCGCTGCAGTTGGGGAAGAAAGAGGCCATGCAAGTCTCCAGGTGAGAAGAGGAATGACTCCCCTGTGATGGTTCCAGAGTAACCTCAAGACCTATGAAAGCATGAGCGAGGAAATGTCAGGCTCGACCTCTGCACCTGAGTAGGAGTGAGGCCCCGGGGATGACTGAGGAGGAATCCCCAAAGGAGGCTCGCAGCTTGCACTGAGAATGGCCTCTCCTGAGGATACAGCACGGCTCCCTGGGATCCCAGTCATAAGTTGAGAGGACCCCACCACAACTGGAGAACAACCAGAAACTTCTCCACTGCATGCTTGGTGTGGCCCTTGTCTGCAACGGCATTTCAGGGGAATTCATCTCGTCCTTCGTGGACCTCGAAAGGCTCTTTCACACCCTTGCTGTGACCCAAGAAGTTCCCTCCACCCGTCCCCACTCGAGAGGAACCCCAAGCGTCCCGCCAAGAATCAAGAGGGGCCCCGTTTTCTCCTGCTGAGCTCAATATGAGGGGCCATTTCCCTACTCCATCTGGAAAGGTTTCGCAGTGTTCCCTTCGGATCCCAGGAGGAGATGCTCGCATCGGCAAAGTCGGGAGGAGTCTCTGAGGTTGGGCCACCATTCCCCAAGACCCCCAAATACCTCGTCCACTTCAGATGAACCTGACTGCCCAGCACTGCCTCGACTGTAACCCCGAGGCTCGACTCCTGCACACTGGCATGAGTGACAGCCCTAGGGTACCTCGAGCTCAAGCCAAAGATGCCTGTTTCCACTCGACAGGGACTCAGACTCTGTTTCTGCATTTGGGAAGGAAGGCGGCCGTGAACTTCTCCAGTCGAGACGAGGCCTGCCTCCCCTCTGCATGCTCCAGAGGAAGCCCAATACAAATGTCAGCATGGGCGAGGCAATCTCAGGCTGCAGCCTCAGAACCAGAAGGGGACTGAGGACTTGGTTCCACAGGGGAGGAATCCCCAGATGTGCCTTGCCCCTCGCACAGAGACTGGCCTATCCCAGGGCCACAGGGGCGAATCCCTGGGGTCTCCATTGTAACTCGAGAGGACCCTCCCGCAACTCGAGAAAAACCAGAAGCTTCACCCTGCTGGCGGAGTGAGGCCTTTGTCCGCTGTGATGTCCCAGGAGAAATCACCCATTCACTCTTGGAACTCAAAATGCTCTTTCACACCCTTGCTGTGCCCCAAGAATTTCCCTGCCCCACATGTCCCCACTCGAGAGGACCACCGAGAGTCTTGCCGTGACACAAGAGGAGCTCCATTTTCCCATGCTCAGCTCCAGATGAGGGGCCCTTTCCCTGCTCCATCGAGAAAGGGTTCCCGGTTCTCCCCTCACATCCCAAGAGGAGGCACTCACAACAGGCTAATCCAGAGAAGCCTCAGGCTTCGGGTCACATTTCCACAAGACCCCCAAATGCCTAGTCCACTCCAAATGAATCTGATTGTCCTGCACTGCCTCGACTGTCACCCCGAGTCTGGACTCTGGCTCACTGGCACGTGTGATAGCCCTGCGGTACCTCAAGGTCAAGCCACCGATCCCTGTTTCCGCTCGACAGGGACCCGGACTGTGTTGCTGCAGTTAGGGTGGAAAGTGGCTGTGCACGTCCCCAGGCAAGACGAGGCATAACTCCCCTATGGGGGATCCAGGGGAACCCCAAAACCTATGTAAGCATGGGCGAGTCAAGCACAGGCTGCGGCCTCGGCACCAGTCTAGGACTGAGGACACGGCAACGTCTCGGGAGGAATCCCCACAGGTGCCTCGCAACTCGCATGGAGACTGGCCTCTCCTGAGGCCACAGGGGTGAACCCTGGGGTGCCCATCATAACCCGAGAGGACTCCACCCCAAATGGAGAAAAACCAGATGCTTCTGCCCTGCAGGGAGGGTGAGTCCCTTGTCCGCAGCAGCATCTAGGGGGAAATCACCCCTTCCCTCTTGGACCTCAAAAGGCTCCTTCATACCCTTGTTGTGACCTAGGAAGTTTCCTTCTCCAATGGTCCGAACTCAAGAGAAACCCCGAGGGTCCCGCTGCAACTCAAGAAGAGCCCTGTTTTCCCCAGCTTAGCTCCACATGAGGGGCCCTTTCCCTCCTCCATAGCGAAAGGATTTCCGGTGCTCCGCTCGCATCCCAAGAGGTGGCCTTCCATCAGGAGATTCGGGAGGAGCCTCAGGTGTCCAACCACCACTCCCCAAGACCCCGAAATGCCTAGTCCACTCCAGATGAACATGACTGCCCTGCACTGTCTCTACTGTCACCCCGAGGCTTGACTCCCAACATACTGGCATGTGAGACAGCCCTGGAGAACCTCAATGGCAGGGCACAGATCCCTGTGTCTGCTTTACGGGGAGCTGGACACTGCCGCTGCAGTTGGGGAAAAAAGAGGCCGTGCAAGTATCCAGGTGAAAAGAGGTCTGACTCCCCTGTGGGGGCTCCAGAGTTACCTCAAGTCCTGTGAAAGCATGAGCGAGGAAATCTCAGGCTCTGACGTCAGCACCAGAGTAGGACTGAAGACCCGGTGATGACTGGGGAGGAATCCCTAGAGGTGACTCGCAACTCGCACTAAGCATGGCCTCTCCTGAGGATAGAGGGGCGGGTCCCTGGGGTCCCCGTCATAACTTGAGAGGACCCCAATACAACTCTAGAAAAACCAGAAGCTTCTCACCTGAAGGCGTGGTGCAGCCCTTGTCCGCAATGTCATCTCAGGGGAATTCACCCTGTCCCTCCTGGACCTCGAAATGCTCCTTCATACCCTTGCTATAACCAAAGAAGTCCCCCGCCCCAGACGTCCCCTCTCAAGAGGAACACCAAGGGTCCCGCCAAGACTCAAGAGGAGCCCCGTATTCCCCTGCTGAGCTCCAGATGAGGGTTACCTTTCCTGCTCCCATGGGAAAGATTTTAATGTGTTCCCCTCACATCCCAACAGGATGTGCTGGCACCTGGAAAGCCAGGAGGAGTCTAACAGGTAGGGCCACCATTCCCCAAGACTCCCATATGCCTCGTCGAATTCAGATAAACCTGACTGCCCTGCACTGCCTCGACTGTAAACCCGAGGCTCGACTCCAGCAGACGGGAATGTGTGACAGCCCTAGGGTACTTCGAGTGCAAGCCATAAATCCCTGTATCCGCTCGACAGGGACCCGGACACTCTTACTGCAGTTGGGAAGAAAGCGGCCGTACACATCTCCAGTTGAGACGAGACCTGACTCCTCTCTGTGGGCTCCAGGGGAATCCCAATACAAATGTCAGCATGGGTGAAGCAATCTCAGGCTGCAGCCTCAACACCAGAATGGGACTGAGGACTTGACGCCACTGTGGAAGAATCCCCAGATGTGCCTCGCCGCTCGCACGGAGACTGGCCTATCCTGGGGCCACAGGGACGGATCCCTGGAGTCCCCATCGTAACTCGAGTGGACCCCACTACAACTAGAGAAAAACCAGAAGCTTCACCCTTGCAGGCGGAGTGAGGCTCTTGTCTGCTGCGGCATCCCAGGGAAAATCACCCGTTTCTTCTTGGACCTCGAAATGCTCTTTCACACTCTTGCTGTAACCCAAGAAGTTCCCCTCCCACAAGTCCCCACTCGAGAGGACCGCTGATGGTCCCGCCCCGACTCAAGAGGAGCTCCATTTTTTCATGTTCAGCTCCAGATGAGGGGCCCTTGACCTTCTCCAGCGGGAAAGGTTTCCTGGCTCCCCTCTCGCATCCCAAGAGGAGGTACTCACACCAGGCGAGTCCAAAGAAACCTCAGGCATCAGGCCACATTTCTGAAAGCCCCCTAAATGCCTAGTCCACTCCAGATGAATATGACTGTCCTGCACTGCCTCGACTGTCACCCCGAATCTCGACTACGGCACACTGGCAGGTTTGATAGCCCTGGGGTACCTCGAGGTCAAGCCACTGGTCCCTGTATCCACTCGACAGGGACCCAGACACTGTTGCTGCAGGTGGGGAGGAAAGCAGATGTGCACGTCCCCAGGCGTGACGAGACCTGATTCCCCTATGGGAGCTCCAGGGGAACCCAAGACTTATGTTAGCATGGGCGAGGTAAGCAGAGGCTCCGGCCTCAGCACCAGACGAGGACTGAGGAACTGGCGACATCTCAGGAGAAATCACTACAGGTGCCTCGCAACTGGCATGGAGACTGGCTTCTCCTGAGCCCACAGGGTCGGGTCCCTGGGGTCCCTGTCGTAACTCGAGAGGACCCCGCCGCAACTCGAGAAAAACCAGAAGCTTCTGCCTTGCAGGGAGGGTGAGTCCCTCGTCCGATGCAGCATCTCAGGGAAAATCACACCTTTCCTCTTGGACCTCGAATGCCTCCTTCTTACCCTGTTGTGACCTAGGAAGTTCCCCGCCCTAACAGTCCCCACTCGAGAGGAGCCCCAAGGGTCCCGCCAAGACTCAAGAGGAGCCCCGTTTCCCCTGCTGAGCACCAGATGAGGGGCCCTTTCCCTGCTTCATCGGGAAAGGTTTCGTGGTGTTCCCCTCGCTCTCCAAGAGGAGGTGTTCGCACCTGGAAAATCCAGACAAGTCTCACAGTTTGGGCCACAATTTCTCAACACCTCCAAATTCCTGGCCACTTCAGGTGAACCTGATTGCCCTGAACTGCCTCGACTGTAACCCCGAGGCTTGGCTCTGGCACAATTGCACAGGTGAAAGCCCTAGGGTACCTCGAGTGCAAGCCATCCATTCCTGTACCCGCTTGACAGGGACCCAGACTCTGTTGTTGCAGTTGAGGAGGAAAGTGGCTGTGCACGTCCCCAGGTGAGATGAGGACTGACTCCCCTGTGGGGGCTCCAGGAGAATCCCAAGACCTATGTCAGCATGGTCGAAGCAAGCACAGGCTCCGGCCTCAGCACCAGACGAGGACTGAAGACCCGGCTACGTCATGGGAGGAATCGCCACATGTGCCGTGCAACTTGCATGGAGACTGGCCTCTCCTGAGACCACAGGGGCGGGTCCCTGGGGTCCCCGACATAACTCGAGAGGACCCTGCCACAACTCGAGAAAAATTAGAAGCTTCTCCCCTGCAGGGAGGGTGAGTCCCTTGTCCAGTGCAGCATCTTGGGGGAAATCACCCCTTCCCTCTGTGACCTCAAAAGTCTCCTTCATTCCCTTGTTGTGACCTACGAAGTTCCCCGCCCCTACTGTTCCCACTCAAGAGTAACCCTGAGGGACCCACTGCGACTCAAGAGGAGCCCCGTTTTCCCCTGCTGAGCTCCAGATGAGGGGCCCTTTCCCTGCTCCATCGTGAAAGGGTTCTCGGCTATCCCCTCGCATCCCAAGGGGTGGCCTCACATCAGGAGGGTCGGGAGGAGCCTCAGGTAACCGACCACCATTTCCCAAGGTCCCCAAATGCCTCATCCACTCCAGATGAAGATGACTGCCCTGCACTGTCTCGACTTGCACTCCGAGGCTAGACTCCCAACACACTGGCACGTGAGACAGCCCTTGAGTACCATGATAGCAAGACACAGATCCCTGTGTCCGTTTTTCGGGGAGTCAGACACTGCCGCTGCAGTTGGGGAAGAAAGAGGCCATGTAAGTCTCCAGGCGAGAAGAAGCCTGACTCCCCTGTGGGGCCCCAGAGTAACCTCAACACCTATGAAAGCATGAGCGAGGAAATCTCAGGCTCGACCTCAGCACCAGACGAGGACTGAGGACCCAGCAATGACTGGTGAGGAATCCCCATAGGCACCTCGCAACTCGCACTGAGAATGGCCTCTCCTGAGGATACAGGGGCGGTTACTTGGGGTCCCCCTCGTAATTCGAGTGGACCCCGCCGCAACTCGAGAAAAACAGGAAGCTTCTACCCTGCAGGCATGGTGTGGCCCTTGTCTGCAATGGCATCTCAGGGGAATTGACCTTGTCCCTTGTGGACCTCGAAAGGCTCCTAAACACCCATGCTTTGACCCAAGAAGTTCCCCGCCCCACCCGTCCCCACTCTAGAGGAACACTGATGGTTCCGCCAAGACTCAAGAGGAGTCCCGTATTCCCCTGCTGAACTCCAGAGGACGGTCCCTTTCCCTACTCCTTTGGGAAAGGTTTTGCAGTGTGCCTCTCGCAGCCCAAGAGGAGGTGCTCGCACCTGAAAAGTCGGGAAGAGTCTCAAGGTTGGGCCACCATTCCCCAAGACCCCCAAATGCTCGTCCCCTCCAGATGAATCTGACTGTCCTGCACAGCTTCGACTCTCATCCCAAGGCACGAATACGACATGCTGGCACGTGTGACAGCCCTAGGGTACCTCGAGCGCAAGCCACTGATCCTTGTACCCTCTGGACAGGGACCAAGACACTGTTGCTGCAGTTGGGGAGGAAAGCGGCTGTGCACATCCCCCGTCGAGACGAGGCCTGTCTCCCCTATGGGGACTCCAGGAGAATGTCAATACATGTGTCAGCATGGGCGAGGAAAGCACAGGCACCGGCTTCAGCACCAGACGAGGACTGAGGACTTGGCGCCACTGGGGAGGAATCCCCACAGGTGCCTCGCTCCTCGCACTGAGACTGGACTATTCTGGGGCCACAGGGACATATCCCTGGGGTCCCCTTCGTAACTCGAGAGGACCCCGCCGCAACTCGAGAAAAACCAGAAGCTTCTCCCCCACTGGGAGGGTGAGTCCTTTGTCCGATGCAGCATCTCGGGGAAATCACCCCTTCCCTCTTGAACCCCAAAAGGCTCCTTCATACTCTTGTTGTGATCTAGGAAGTCTCCCCCCAACCGTCCCCACTCGAGAAGAACCCAGAGGGTCCCTCTGTGACTCCAGAGGAGCCCCGTTTTCCCCTGCTGAACTCCAGATGAGGGGCCCTTTCCCTGCTCCTTTGGGAAAGGTTTTCTGGCGCTCTCCTCACATTCTAAGAGGTGGCCTTGCATCAGGAGTGTCCAGAAGTGCCTCAGGTGTTCGACTACCATTCCCCAAAATCCCCAAATGCCTCGTCCAATCCAGATGAACCTGACTGCCCTGCACTGTCTTGACTGTCACCCCGAGCCTCGACTGCTGAACCACTGGCACATGTGATAGCCCTGGTGTACAAAGAATGCCAACCACAGATCCCTTTGTCCGTTTGACAGAAGCCAGATACAGCTGCTGCACCCTGGAGTAAAGCAGCCCAGCACGTCTATGGGAGAGACCACGCCTGGCTCCCAGGAGGGTTCTCCAGGGGAACCCCAAGACCTACGTAGATACGGG
Source organism: Raphicerus campestris (assembly GCA_006410735.1). Classification (NCBI taxonomy): domain Eukaryota; kingdom Metazoa; phylum Chordata; class Mammalia; order Artiodactyla; family Bovidae; genus Raphicerus; species Raphicerus campestris. The sequence continues at coordinate 22,347 of SJYW01045030.1, read as the reverse complement.
TCAGGAAAGCTCAGGCTCCGGCCTCAGCACCAGAATGGGACTGAGGACTTGGCACCACTGGGGAAGAATCCCCAAATGTGCCTCGCCCCTGGCACTGAGACTGGACTCTCCTGGGGCCACAGGGGTGGGTCCCTGGGGCCCAGTCATAACTTGAGAGGACCCCTTTGCAACTCGAAAAAAACCAGACACTTCCCTGCAGGCGGATAGTAGCCCTTGTCCAATGAGGCATATCGGGGGAATTCACCCCTACCCTCTTGGACCAGGAAAGGCCGCTTCACACCCTTGCTGTGAACCATGAAGTTCCCCGCCCCACCCGTCCCCACTCAAGAGGAACCCCGAGGGTCCCGCCAAGACTCAAGAGGAGCGCCGTTTTCCCCTGCTGAGCTCCAGATGAGGGGCCCTTTCCCTGCTCAGTCAGGAAAGGTTTCCCAGTGTTCCCCTCCCAAGTCAAGAGGACGTGCTCGCACTTGGAGCGTCTGGAGGAGTCTCACAGTTTGGGCCACCATTCCCCAAGACCCCCAAATGCCTGGTTCACTCCAGATGAACCTGAGAGCCCTGCGCTGCTTCGACTGTCACCCCGAGGATCGACTCAGGCACACTGGCACGTGTGATAGTCCTGGGGTACCTCGAGGGCAAGGCACTGATCCCTGTATCCGCTCGACTGGGACCCGGACACTGCTGCTGCAGTTGGGGAGGAAAGCCACTGTGCACGTCCCCAGGCGAGACAAGGCTTGACTCCCCTGTGGGGGCTCCACGGGACCCCAAGTCCTATGTCAGCATGGGCGAGTCAAGCACTGGCTCCTGACTCAGCACCAGATGAAGACTGAGGTCCTGGTGACGTCTCGGGAGGAATCCCCACAGGTGCCTTTCAACCTGAATGGAGACTGGCCACTCCTGAGGCCACAGGGGCGGGTCCCTGGGGTACCCACCATAACTCCAGAGGACCCACCGCAACTCGAGAAAAGCCAGAAGTTTCTCCCCTGCAGGGAGGGTTAGTTCCTTTTCCACTGCAGCATCTCGGGGGAAATCACCTATTCCCTCTTCGACCTCGAAAGCCTCCTTCATACCCTTGTTGTGACCTAGGAAGTGTCCCGCCATAATTTCCCCACTGGAGAGGAATACCGAAGGACCTGCTGCGACTCAAGAGGAGCCACTACTGAGATCCAGATGAGGGGTCCTTTCCCTCCTCAATCGGAAAAAGTTTTCCAGCGCTCCCTTCGCATCCCAAGAGGTGGCCTCGCTTCAGGAGAGTCAGGAGGAGCCTCAGGTGTCCGACCACCACTCCCCAACATCCCCAAATGCCTCATCCACTCCAGATGAACATGACTGCCCTGAACCCCGAGGCTCCATTCCCAACACAGTTGCATGTGAGACAGCCCTGGAGTACCTCGATGGCAAGCCACAGATCACTGAGTCCGCTTTACTGGGAGCCGAACACTGCTGCTGCAGTTGGGAAAGAAAGAGGTTGTGCATTCTCCAGTCGAGAAGAGGCCTGAATCCCCTGTAGGGGCTCCAGAATAACCTCAAGACCTATGAAAGCATGAGTGAGAAAATCTCAGACTCTCACCTCAGCACCAGACCAGGACTGAGGACCCGGCGATGACTGGGGAGGAATCCCCAGAAGTGCATTTCAACTCGCACTGAGAATGGCCTCTCCTGAGGATACAGAGGCGGGTCCCTGGGGTCCCCGCCTTAACTCGAAATGACCCCACCGCAACTCGAAAAAAACCAGAAGCTTCTTCCCTGCAGGCGTGGTGAGACCCTTGTCCGCAACGGCTTTTCAGGGAAATTCACCCCGTCCCTCGTGGACCTCGAAAGGCTCCTTCACACCCTGCTGTGACTCAAGAATTTCCCCGACCCACCCATCCCCACTCGAGAGGAACCTCAAGGATACCGCCAAGATTCAAGATGAGGCCCGTTTTCCCCTGCTGAGCTCAAGATGACGGGCCCATTCCCTGATCCATCAGGAAAGGTTTTGCGGTGTTCCCCTCGCATCCCAAGAGGAGATGCTCGCACCTGGAAAGTAAGGAGGAGTCTCACATGTTGGTCCACCATTTCCCAAGACCCCCAAATGCTTCGTCCACTTCAGATGAACCTGACTGCCCTGCACTGCCTCGACTGTAACCCCGAGGCTCGACTCCGGCACACTGGCACATGTGACAGCCCTAGGGTACCTCGAGCGCAAGCCATTGATCCCTGTATCCGCTCGACAGGGACCCTGACACTGTTACTGCAGTTGGGAAGGAAAGCGGCTGTGCACTTCTCCAGTCGAGAAGAGGCCTGACTCCCCTCTGTGGGTTCCAGGGGAAGCAAATTCAAATAACACGGACCAGGCAATCTCAGGCTGCAGCCTCAGCACCAGAAGGGGACTGAGGACTTGGCGCCACTGGGGAGGAATCCCCAGATGTGCCTCGCCCCTCGCTCGAAGACTGGCCTAACCTGGGGCCACAGGGGCGGATCCCTGTGGTCCCCGTCTAAACTCGAGAGTACCCAGCTGCAACTCGAGAAAAACCAGAAGCTTCACCCTTGCAGGCGGTGTGAGGCCCTTATCCTCTACGGCGTCCCGGGGGATATCACCCGATCCCTCTTGGACCTCGAATGCTCCTTCACACCCTTCCTGTGACCCAAGAAGTTCCCCGCACCACACGTCCCCACTTGAGACGACTGCCAAGGGTCCCGCCATGGCTCAAGAGGAGCTCCACTTTCCCAGGTTCAGCTCCAGATGAGGGGCCCATTCCCTGCCCAATAGGGAAAGGGTTCCCAGCTCTCCACTCGCATCCCAAGAGGAGGCACTCACAGCAGGCGAGTCCAGAGAAGCCTCAGGCGTCAGGTCACATTTCTGCAAGACCCCCAAATGCCTAGTCCACTTCACATGAATCTGACTGTCCTGCACTGCCTCGACTGTCACCCCAAGGCTCGATTCCAGAACACTGGCACGTGTGATAGCCCTGGGGTACCTCGAGGTCCCACCACTGATCCCTGTCTCCGCCCGACAGGGACCCGGACACTGTTGCTGGAGTTGGGGAGGAAAGCTGCTGTGCACGTCCTCAGGCGAGATGAGGCCTGACTCCCCTCTGGGGGCTCCAGGGGAAGCCCAAGACCTATGTCAGCATGGGCGAGGCAAGCACAGTCTTCATCCTCAGCACCAGACGAGGAGTGAGGACCTGGCAACGTCTAGGGTGGAATCCCCACAGGTGCCTCGCAACTCCCATGGAGTCTGGCCTCTCCTGAGGCCACAGGTGCGGGTCCCAGGGGTCCCCGTCGTAATTCAAGAGGACCCCGCCGCAACTTGAGAAAAATCAGAAGCTTCTCCCCTGCAGGGATGGTGATTACCTTGTCCTCTGCAGCATCTCGGGGGAAATCACTCCTTCCCTCTTGGACCTCGAAAGGCTCCTTCATGCCCTTTTTGTTACCTAGGAAGTTCCCTGTCCCAACCGTCCCCACTCAACAGGAAACGCAAGCGTCCCGACGCAACTCAGAGGAGCCCCGTTTTCCCCTGCTGAGCTCCAGATGAGGGGCCCTTTCCCTGCTCCATCGGGAAAGATTTTCTGGCACTCCGCTCACATCCCAAGAGGTGGCCTCGCATCTGGAGAGTCGGAAGGAGCTTGAGGTGTCTGACTACCATTCCCCAAGATACACAAATGCCTCGTCCACTCCAGATGAACATGACTGCCCTGCACTGTCTCGAATCATCCAGAGGCTCGACTTTCAACACACTGGCACGTGAGACAGCCCTGGAATACTTCGATGGCAAGCCACATATCCCTGTGTCCACTTTACAGGGAGCTGGACACTGCCGCTGCAGTTAGGAAAGAAAGAGACCGTACCAGTCTCCAGGCGAGAAGTGTCCTGACTCCCCTGTGGGGGCTCCATAGTAACCTCAAGAACTAAGAAAGTGTGAGCGAAGAAATTTCAGGCTCCCACCTCAGGACCAGACTAGGACTGAGGACCCAGAGATGAATGGGGAGGAATCCCCAGAGTGCCTCGCAACTCGCACTGAGAATGGCCTCTTCTGAGGATACAGGGGCGGGTCCCTGGGGTCCTGTTCGTAACTCGAGAGGACCCCGCCGAAACTCGAATAAAACTGGAAGCTTCCTCACTACAGGTGTGGTGTGGCCCTTATCCGCAACTGCATCTCCGGGGAATTCACCCCGTCCCTCGTAGATGTCGAAAGGCTCCTTCACACACTTGCTGTGACCAAGAAGTTACCTGCCCCAGCCGTCCCCACTAGAGAGGAATCCCATAGGTTCCAACAAGACTCAAGATGAGCCCCGTTTTCCCCTGCTGATCTCCAGATGAAGGGCCCTTTCCCTGCTCCCTCGGGAAAGAGTTCCCGGCTCCCCCCTCGTATCCCAAGAAGCAGAACACAAACCAGGCGACTCCAGAGAAGCCTCAGGCATTGGGCCACATATCCTCAACACCCGCAAATGCCTAATCCACTCCAGATGAAACTGACTGTCCTGCACTGCCTCCACTGTCACCCCGAGGCTCGACTTTGGCACACTATCACGTGTGATAGCCCTGGGGTACCTCGAGGTCAAGCCACAGATCCTTGTATCCGCTCTACAGGGACCCGTACACGGTTGCTTCAGATTGGGAGGAAAGTGGCTGTGTACTTCCCCAGGCGAGAAGAGGCCTGACTCCCCTACGGGGCCTCCAGGGGAACCCGAATATTTATGTCAGCATGAGCAAGACAAGGACAGGCGGCAGACTCAGCACCAGAGGAGGACTGAGGACCCTGGGGAGGAATCCCCACAGGTGCCTCGCAACTCGCATGGAGACTGACCTCTCCTGAGGCCACAGCAGTGGGTCCCTGGGATCCCTGTCGTAACTCAAGAGGACCCCACTGCAACTCGAGATAAAACAGAAGCTTCTCCCCTGCAGGGAGGATGAGTCCCTTGTTTGCAGCAGCATCTCATGGGAAATCACCCCTTCGCTCTTGGACCTCGAAAGACTCCTTCATACCCTTGTTGTGAACTATGAAGTTCCCCGCCCCATCTGTCCTCACTCGAGAGGAACCCCGAGGGTCTTGCCACGACTCAAGAGGAGCCCCGTTTTCCCCTGCTGAGCTTCAGATGCAGGACCCTTCCCCTGCTCCATCGGGAAAGATTTTCCGGTGCTCTACGTGCATCCCATGTAGTGGCCTCACATTAGGAGAGTCGGAAGGAGCCTCAGGTTTCTGACCACCACTCTCCAAGATCCCCAAATGCCTCGTCCACTCCAGATGAACATGACTGCCCTGCACTGTCTAGACTGTTACCCCGAGGCTGGACTCCCAACACACTGTTACGTGAGACAGCCCTGGAGTACCTCGATGGCAAGCCACAGATCCCTGTGTGCGCTTTACCGGGAGCCGGACACTGCCGCAGCAGTTGGGGAAGAAAGAGGCCGTGCAAGTCTTCAGGCGAGAAGAGGCCTGACTCCCCTGTGGGGGCTCCAGAGTAACTTCAAGAGCTATGAATGCATCAGCGAGGAAATCTCAGGCTTGACCTAAGCACCAGGCGAGGTCTGAGGACCCGGTGATGAATGGGGAGGAACTCCCAGAGGAGCCTCGCTACTCACACTGAGATAAGCCTCTCCTGAGGATACAGGGGTGGGTCCCTGGGTACGCCGTCGTAACTCGAGAGGACCCGGCCGCAACTTGAAAAAAACCAGAAGTTTCTCCCGTACATACGAGGTGCAGCCCTTGTCCCCAATGGCATCATAGGGGAATACACCCCGTCCCTCGTGGACCTCAAAAGGCTCCTTCACACCCTTTCTGTGACCCAAGAAGTTCCCCGCCCCACCCATCCCCACTCGAGAGGAACCACAAGGGTCCCGCCAAGACTGAAGAGGAGCCCCGTTTTCCCTACCAAGCTCCAGATGAGGGTCCCTTTCCCTGCTCCATCGGGAAAGGTTGTGCGATGTTCCCCTCGCATCCCAAGAGGAGGTGCTCGCACGTGGAAAGTCGGGAGCAGTCTCACAGTTTGGGCCTCCATTCCCCAAGTCCCCCAAATGCTTCGTCCACTTCAGATGAACCTGACTGTCCTGCACTGCTTTGACTGTAACACTGAAGCTCGACTCCGGCACACTGGCACATGTGCCAGCCCTAGGGTACCTCATGCACAAGCCATACATCCCTGTATCCACAGGACAGGGACCTGGATACTGTTACTGCAGTTGGGAAGGAAAGCGGCAGTGCAGGCCTCCAGTCGAGACTAGGCCTGACTCCCCTCCTTGGGCTCCAGGGAAAGCCCAATACAAATGTGAGCACAGGCGAGGCATTCTCAGGCTGCAGCCTCAGCACTAGAAGGGGACTGAGGACTTGGGGCCACTGGGGAGGAATCCTCAGATGTGTCTCGACCCTCACAAGGAGACTGGCATATCCTGGGGCCACAGGGGCGGATCCCTGTGGTCCAACAGGACAGGACCACGCCGCAACTCGAGAATAATCAGAAGCTTCACTCTTGCAGGCAGAGTGAGGCTCTTGTCCGCTGCGGCATTCCAGAGGAAATGACCCGTTCCCTCTTGGACCTCGAAATGCTCTTTCACACCCTTTCTGTGTCCCAAGAAGTTCCTCGCCCCCCACGCCCCCCCCCCCGAGAGGACCCCAGAACGTCCCGCTGTGTCTCAAGAGGAGCTCCATTTTCCCTTGCTGATCTCCAGATGTGGGGCCCTTTGCCTGCTCCATCAAGAAGCAGGGGGTTCCCGGCTCCCCCCTGGCATGCCAAGAGGAGGCACTCACACCAGGTGTGTCCAGAGAAGCCTCAGGCGTCGTGTAACATTTCCGCAAGACCCCCAAATGCCCGGTCCAATTCACATGAATCTGACTGTCCTGCACTGCCTCGACTGTCACCCCGAGGCTCGATTCCGGCACACTGGCACATGTGATAGCCCTGCGGTACTTCGAGGTGAAGCCACTGATCACTGTATCCACTCAACAGGGACCCGGACACTGTTGCTGAAGTTGGGGGGAATGCGGCTGTGACATACCCATGTGAGAAGAGGCCTGACTCCAAGATGGGGGCTCCAGGGGAACCCCAAGACTTATGTCAGCATGGGCGAGGCAAGCACAGGCTCCGGCCTCAGCACCAGGCGAGGACTGAGGACACGGCGACGTCGTGGGAGATATCCCCACAGGTGCTTTGCAACTCGCATGGAGACTGGCCTCTCCTGAAGCCACAGGGGCGGGTCCCTGGGGTCCCCGTCAAAACTCGAGAGGACCCGCCACAACTCAAGAAAAACCTGAAGATTCTCCCCTGCAAGGAGGATGAGTCCCTTGTCCTCTGCAGCATCTCGGGGGAAATCACCCCTTCCCTTGTGGACCTCGAAAGTCTCCTTCATACCCTTGTTGTGACCTAGGAAGTTCCCCTCCCGAACCGACCCCACTGGAGAGAAACCCCGAGGGTCCCACTGAGAGTCATGAGAAGCCCCGTTTTCCCCTGCAGAGCTCCAGATGTGGGGCCCTTTCCCTGCTCCATCGGAAAAGGTTTCGGGCGCTCCCCTCGCCTCCCACGATGAGGCCTCGCATCAGGAGAGTCGGGAGGAGCCTCAGGTGTCTGACCACCACTCCCCAAGATCCCCAAATGCCTCTTCCACTCCAGATGAACATGACTGCCCTGCACTGTCTCGACTGTCACCCCAAGGCTCGACTCCCAACACACTGACACGTGAGACAGCCCTCGAGTACCTCGATGGCAAGCCACAGATCCCTGTAACCGCTTTATGGGGAGCTGGACACTGCCACTGCATTTGGGGAAGAAAGAGGCTGTGCAAGTCTCCAGTCGAGAAGAGGCCTGAATCCCCTGTGGGGGCTCAAGAGTACCCTCAAGACCTATGAAAGCATGAGTGAGAATATCTCAGACTCCCACCTCAGCACCAGACGAGGACTGAGGACCCGGAGATGACTGGGGAGGAATCCCCAGAGCGCCTCGAAACTCGCACTGATAATGGCCTCTTCTGAGGATACAGGGGCGGGTCCCTGGGTTCCCCGTGGTAACTTGAGAGGCCACCGCCGCAACTGGAGAAAATCCGGAAGCTTCTCCCCTGCAGGCATGGTGTGGCCCTTGTCTGCAACGGCATCTCAGGGGAATTCAACCTGTCCCTCGTTGACCTTGAAAGGCTCCTTTACACCCTTGCTGTGACCCAAGAAGTTCCCCGACCCACTCGTCCCCACTCGAGAGAAAACCCAACGGTCCCGCCAAGATTCAAGAGGAGCCCCGATTTAACTTGCTGAGCTCCAGATGAGGGGCTCTTTCCCTGCTCTGTCTGGATAGGTCTTGCGGTGATTCCCTCGAATCCCAAGAGGAGGTGCTCACACCTGGAAAGTCGGGAGGAGTCTCACAGGTTGGGCCACCATTCCCCAAGACCCCAAATGCCTCGTTCACTTCAGATGAACCTGACTGCCCTGCAATGCCTCGACTGTAACCCCGAGGCTAGAATCCAGCAAACTGGCACGTGTGACAGCCCTAGTGTACCTCGAGCGCAAGCCATCATTCCCTGTATCCGNAGGCCTGACTCCAAGATGGGGGCTCCAGGGGAACCCCAAGACTTATGTCAGCATGGGCGAGGCAAGCACAGGCTCCGGCCTCAGCACCAGGCGAGGACTGAGGACACGGCGACGTCGTGGGAGATATCCCCACAGGTGCTTTGCAACTCGCATGGAGACTGGCCTCTCCTGAAGCCACAGGGGCGGGTCCCTGGGGTCCCCGTCAAAACTCGAGAGGACCCGCCACAACTCAAGAAAAACCTGAAGATTCTCCCCTGCAAGGAGGATGAGTCCCTTGTCCTCTGCAGCATCTCGGGGGAAATCACCCCTTCCCTTGTGGACCTCGAAAGTCTCCTTCATACCCTTGTTGTGACCTAGGAAGTTCCCCTCCCGAACCGACCCCACTGGAGAGAAACCCCGAGGGTCCCACTGAGAGTCATGAGAAGCCCCGTTTTCCCCTGCAGAGCTCCAGATGTGGGGCCCTTTCCCTGCTCCATCGGAAAAGGTTTCGGGCGCTCCCCTCGCCTCCCACGATGAGGCCTCGCATCAGGAGAGTCGGGAGGAGCCTCAGGTGTCTGACCACCACTCCCCAAGATCCCCAAATGCCTCTTCCACTCCAGATGAACATGACTGCCCTGCACTGTCTCGACTGTCACCCCAAGGCTCGACTCCCAACACACTGACACGTGAGACAGCCCTCGAGTACCTCGATGGCAAGCCACAGATCCCTGTAACCGCTTTATGGGGAGCTGGACACTGCCACTGCATTTGGGGAAGAAAGAGGCTGTGCAAGTCTCCAGTCGAGAAGAGGCCTGAATCCCCTGTGGGGGCTCAAGAGTACCCTCAAGACCTATGAAAGCATGAGTGAGAATATCTCAGACTCCCACCTCAGCACCAGACGAGGACTGAGGACCCGGAGATGACTGGGGAGGAATCCCCAGAGCGCCTCGAAACTCGCACTGATAATGGCCTCTTCTGAGGATACAGGGGCGGGTCCCTGGGTTCCCCGTGGTAACTTGAGAGGCCACCGCCGCAACTGGAGAAAATCCGGAAGCTTCTCCCCTGCAGGCATGGTGTGGCCCTTGTCTGCAACGGCATCTCAGGGGAATTCAACCTGTCCCTCGTTGACCTTGAAAGGCTCCTTTACACCCTTGCTGTGACCCAAGAAGTTCCCCGACCCACTCGTCCCCACTCGAGAGAAAACCCAACGGTCCCGCCAAGATTCAAGAGGAGCCCCGATTTAACTTGCTGAGCTCCAGATGAGGGGCTCTTTCCCTGCTCTGTCTGGATAGGTCTTGCGGTGATTCCCTCGAATCCCAAGAGGAGGTGCTCACACCTGGAAAGTCGGGAGGAGTCTCACAGGTTGGGCCACCATTCCCCAAGACCCCAAATGCCTCGTTCACTTCAGATGAACCTGACTGCCCTGCAATGCCTCGACTGTAACCCCGAGGCTAGAATCCAGCAAACTGGCACGTGTGACAGCCCTAGTGTACCTCGAGCGCAAGCCATCATTCCCTGTATCCGCTTGACAGGGACCCGGACACTGTTACTGCAGTTGGGAAGGAAAGCGGCCGTGCATGTCTCCAGTCGAGACGAGGCCTGACTCCCCTCTGCAGGCTCCGGGGGAAGCCCAATACAAATGTCAGCACGGGCGAGGCAATCTCAGGAAGCAGCCTCAGCACCAGAAGAGGACTGAGGACTTGGCTCCACTGGGGAGGAATCCCCAGATGTGCCTCGCCCCTCGCATGGAATCTGGCCTATCCTGGGGTCACAGGGGCGGATCCCTGTGGTCCCCGTTGTAACTGGAGAGGACTCTGCCACAACTCGAGAAAAACCAGAAGCTTCATCCTTGCAGGCGGAGTGAGGCCCTTGTCTGCTCCAGCATCCTGAGGGAAATCACCCATTCCCTCTTGGACCTCGAAATGCTCTTTCACACCCTGGATGTGACCCAAGAAGTTCCCTCCCCCCACACACGTCCCCACTCGAGAGGACCGCCAAGGGTTCCGCCGCACCTCAACAGAAGCTGCATTTTCGCATGCTCAGCTACAGATGAGGGGCCCTTTCTCTGTTCCATTGAGAAAGGGTTCCCGGCACCCCCCTTGCATCCCTAGTGGAGGCACTCACACCAGGCGAGTCAAGAGAAGCCTTAGGCATCGGGTCACATTTCCACAAGACCCCCAAATGCATAGTCCACTCCAGATGAATCTGACTGTCTTGCACTGCCTCGAGAGTCTTGCACTCGCCCCTTGCGTGGAATCTGGCCTATCCTGGGGCCACAGGGGCGGATCCCTGTGGTCCCCATTGTAACTGGAGAGTACTCTGCCACAACTCGAGAAAAACCAGAAACTTCTCCCCTGCAGGGAGGGTGAGTCCCTTGTCCACTGCAGCATCTAGGGGGAAATCACCTGTTCCCTCTTGGACCACGAAAGTCTCCTTCATACCCTTGTTGGAAAATAGGAAGTTCCCCTTCTCAACTGTCTTTACTCGAGAGGAACCCCCAGGGTCCACCACAACTCAAGAGGAGATCCATTTTCCCATGCTGAGCTCCAGAAGAGGAGCCAATTCCCTGCTCCATCGCGAAAGGTTTCCTGGCCGTGCAAGTCTCCAGGCGAGAAGGAGCCTGACTCCCCTGTGGGGTCTCCAGAGTAACCTCAAGACCTAAGAAAGCATGAGCGAGGAAATCTCAGACTTGACTTCCGCTCCAGAGGGATTGAGGACCCAGAGATGACTGGGGTGGAATCCCGAGAGGCGCTTCGCAATTCGCACTGAGAATGGCCTCTCCTGAGGATACAGCGGTGGGTGCCTGGGGTCCCCATTGTAACTTGAGAGGACCCCGCCGCAACTCAAGAAAAACTGGAAGCTTCTCCCCTGCAGGCGTGGTGTGGCCCTTGTCAGCTACGGTATCTCAGGGGAATTCATGCCTTCCCTTGTTGACCTTGAAGGTCTCCTTCAGACTTTTTCTGTGAACCAAGAAGTTCCCCTCCCCACACGTCCCCACTGGAGAGGAACGCCAAGGGTCTTGCCAAAAATTAAGAGGAGCCCCGTGTTCCGCTGCTGACCTCCAGAACACGGGCCCTTTCCATACTCCATCAGGAAAGGTTTTGCCGTGTTCCCCTTGCATCCCAAGAGGAGGTGCTCGCACCTGGAAATTCGGGTGGAGTATCCCAGGTTGGCCACCATTCACCCAAGACACCCAAATGCTTGTCCACTTCAGATAAACCTGACTGCCCTGCACTGCCTCGACTGTAACCCCAAGGCTCGACTTCGGCATACTGGCACGTGTGACAGCCCTAGTGTACCTCGATCGCAAGTATAGATCCCTGTATCCGCTCAACATGGACTCGGACACCGTTACTGCAGTTGGGAAGGAAAGCAGCCGTGCATGTCTCCAGTCGAGACGAGGCCTGACTCCCCTCTGCGGGCTCCAGGGGAAGCCCAGTAGAATGTCAGCATGGGCGAGGAAATCTCAGGCTGCAGCCTCAGCACCGGAAGGGGAATAGAACGTAGCGCCACTGGGGAAGAATCCCCAGATGTGCCTCGTCCCACGAACGGAGAATGGCCTATCCTGGGGCCACAGGGGCGGATCCCTGTGGTCCCCATCGTAACTCGAGAGGACCCCGCCGCAACTCGAGAAAAACCAGAATCTTCACCCTTGCAGGCGGAGTGAGGCCCTTGTCCTCTGCGGTGTACCGGGTGAAATCACCCATTCCCCCTTGGACCTCTAAATGCTCTTTCACACCCTTGCTGTTACCCAAGAAGTTCCCCGCCCCACAAGTCCCCACATGAGAGAACAGCTGAGGGTCCCGCCACACCTCAAGAGGAGCTCCATTTTCCCATGCTCAGCTCCAGATGAGGGGCCCTTTCCCTGCTCCATCAGGAAAGGGTTCCCAGCTCCTCCCTCGAATCCCAAGAGGAGGCACTCACATCATGCAACTCCAGAGAAGCCTCAGGCATCGGGTCACATTTCCGAAAGACTCCACAATGCCTAGTCCACTCCAGATGAATCTGACTGTCCTGCAATGACTCAACTGTCAGCCCGAGGCTCAACTCCGGCAACTGGCACATGAGATAGCCCTGGGGTATCTCGAGGTCGAGCCACTGATCCCTGTATCCGCTCGACAGGGACCTGGACATTGTTGCTCCCATTGGGGTGGAAAGTGGCTGTGCACGTCCCCAGGTGAGACGAGGCCTGACTCCCCTATGGGGGCTCCAGGAGAACCTCAAGACCTGTGTCAGATGGGCGAGGCAAGCACAGGCTCAGGCCTCTGCACCAGACGAGGACTGAGGAACTGGCGATGTCTCGGGAGGAATCCCCACAGTTGCCTCGCAACTCGCATGGAGAGTGGCCTCGCCAGAGGCCACAGTGGTGCCTCCCTGGGTTCCCCATCGTAACTCGAGTGGATCATGCCGCAACTCGAGTAAAACTAGAAGCTTCTCCCCTGCAGGGAGGGTGAGTCCCTTGTCCGCTGCAGCATCTCATGGGAAATCTCCCCTTCCCTCTTGGACCTCAAAAGGCTCCTTCTTACCCTTGTTGTGATCTAGGAAGTTCCCCGTCCCAACTGTCCCCAATACAGAAGAACCCTGAGTGTCCCACTGCGACTCAAGAGGAGCCCCTTTTTTTCCTGCTGAGCTCCAGATGAGGGGCCCTTTCCATGGTCCATCCTGAAAGGTTTTCAGGCGCTCTCCTCGCATCCCAAGATGTGGCCTCCAATCAGGAGAGTGGGGAAGAGCTTCAGGTATCTGACCACCACCACCCAAGATCCCCAAATACCTCGTCCACTCCAGATGAACCTGACTACCCTGCACTCTCTCAACTGTCACCCCGAAGCTCGACTGCTGACACACTGGTACGTGTGATAGCCCTGGGGTACCTCGAGTGCCAGCCATAGATCCCTTTATCCGTTTGACAGAGAGCCGGACACGGCTGCTGCACCCTGGAGTAAAGCAGCCCTGCACATCTATGGGCGAGACATGGCCTGACTCCCCTGAGGGGGCTCCAGGGGAACCGTAAGACCTATGTACGCCCGTGTGAGGAAAGCTCAGGCTCCAGCCTCAACACCAGAATGGGACTGAGGACTTGGCGCCATTGGGGAAGAATCCCCAGATGTGCCTCACCCCTGGCATTAAGACTGGCCTCTTCTGGGGCCATATGGGTGCATACCTGGGGCCCTGTCGTAACTTGAGTGGACCCCTCCGCAAGTCGAAAAAAAAACAGACACTTCCCTGAAGGCGGATAGAGGCCCTTATCCGATGCGGCATCTCGGGGGAATTCACCCCTTCCCTCTTGGACCTTGAAAGTGCCGCATGACACCCTAGCAGTGCACCAAGAATTTCTGCGCCCCACCATTCCCCACTCGAGAGGAAACCTGAGGGTCCCGCCAAGACTCAAGAGGAGCCCCGTTTTCCCCTGTTGAGCTCCAGATGAGGGGCCCTTTCCCAGCTACATCGGGAAAGGTTCTCCGGTGCTCCCCTGGCATCCCAAGAGGTGGCCTCACATCAGGAGAGTTGAGAAGAGCCTCAGGTGTCCGACCACCACTCCCCAAGATACCCAAACGCCTCGTCCACTCCAGATGAACATGACTCACCTGCACTGTCTCGACTGTCACCCCGAGGCTCCACTCCCAACACACTGGCACTTGAGACAGCCCTGGAGTACCTCGATGGCAAGCCACAGATCCGTGTGTCCATTTTATGAGGAGCCAGACACTGCCACTGCATTTGGGGAAGAAAGAGGCTGCTGCAACTCTCCAGGCGAGAAGAGGCCTGACTCCCCTCTGGGGGCTCCAGAGTAACTTCAAGACCTGTGAAAGCATGAGCGAGGAAATCTCAGGCTCGGACCTCAGCACCAGAAGAGGACTGAGGACCCGGCGATGACTTGGGAGGAATCCCCACAGTTGCCTCGCAACTCTCATGGAGACTGGCCTCTCCTGAGGCGACAGCGGTGCATCCCTGGGGTCCCCATCATATCTCAAGAGGACCACGCTGCAACTCGAGAAAAACCAGAAGCTTCTCCCCTGCAGGGAGGTTGAGTCCCTTGTCGCTGCAGCATCTCGGGGAAAATCACCCCTTCCATCTTGGACCTTGACAGGCTCCTTCATACCCTTGTTGTGATCTAGGAAGTCCCCTGCCCCAACCGCCCACACTTGAGAAGAACCCTGAGGGTCCCACCGTGACTCAAGAGGAGCCCCTTTTTTTCCTGCTGAGTTTCAGATGAGGGGCCCTTTACCTGGTCCATCCTGAAAGGTTTTCAGGCGCTCTCCTTGCATCCCAAGAGGTGGCCTCGCATGAGGAGAGTGGGGAGGAGCTTCACGTATCTGACCACCACTACCCAAGATCCCCACATTCCTCATCCACTCCAGCTGAACCTGACTGCCCTGCACAGTCTTGACTGTCACTCCTAGTCTCGACTGCTGACACACTGGTATGTGTCATAGCCCTGGGGTACCTCGAGTGCCAGCCACAGATCCCTTTGTCCGTTTGACCGAGAGCCGGANAGGAGAGTTGAGAAGAGCCTCAGGTGTCCGACCACCACTCCCCAAGATACCCAAACGCCTCGTCCACTCCAGATGAACATGACTCACCTGCACTGTCTCGACTGTCACCCCGAGGCTCCACTCCCAACACACTGGCACTTGAGACAGCCCTGGAGTACCTCGATGGCAAGCCACAGATCCGTGTGTCCATTTTATGAGGAGCCAGACACTGCCACTGCATTTGGGGAAGAAAGAGGCTGCTGCAACTCTCCAGGCGAGAAGAGGCCTGACTCCCCTCTGGGGGCTCCAGAGTAACTTCAAGACCTGTGAAAGCATGAGCGAGGAAATCTCAGGCTCGGACCTCAGCACCAGAAGAGGACTGAGGACCCGGCGATGACTTGGGAGGAATCCCCACAGTTGCCTCGCAACTCTCATGGAGACTGGCCTCTCCTGAGGCGACAGCGGTGCATCCCTGGGGTCCCCATCATATCTCAAGAGGACCACGCTGCAACTCGAGAAAAACCAGAAGCTTCTCCCCTGCAGGGAGGTTGAGTCCCTTGTCGCTGCAGCATCTCGGGGAAAATCACCCCTTCCATCTTGGACCTTGACAGGCTCCTTCATACCCTTGTTGTGATCTAGGAAGTCCCCTGCCCCAACCGCCCACACTTGAGAAGAACCCTGAGGGTCCCACCGTGACTCAAGAGGAGCCCCTTTTTTTCCTGCTGAGTTTCAGATGAGGGGCCCTTTACCTGGTCCATCCTGAAAGGTTTTCAGGCGCTCTCCTTGCATCCCAAGAGGTGGCCTCGCATGAGGAGAGTGGGGAGGAGCTTCACGTATCTGACCACCACTACCCAAGATCCCCACATTCCTCATCCACTCCAGCTGAACCTGACTGCCCTGCACAGTCTTGACTGTCACTCCTAGTCTCGACTGCTGACACACTGGTATGTGTCATAGCCCTGGGGTACCTCGAGTGCCAGCCACAGATCCCTTTGTCCGTTTGACCGAGAGCCGGACACAGCTGCTGCACCCTGGAGTAAAGCGGCCCTGCACGTCTATGGGCGAGTCAAGGCCTGACTCCCCTGAGGGGGCTCCAGGGGAACCCTAAGACCTACGTAGGCATGGGTCAGGAAAGCTCAGGCTCCGGCCTCAACACCAGAATGGGACTGAGGACTTGGCACCACTGGGGAAGAATCCCCATATGTGCCTCGCCCCTGGCACTGAGACTGGCCACTCCTAGAGCCACATGGGTGCATCTCCCTAGGGCCCCGTCATAACTTGAGAGGACCCCTCCGCAAGTCGAAAAAAACAAGACACTTCCCTGAAGTCGGATAGAGGCCCTTGTCCGATCAGGCATCTCAGGGGAAGTCACCCCTTCCCTCTTGGACCTCAAAAGGCTGCTTCACACCCTTTCGGTGAACCAAGAAGTTCCCCGCCTGACCCGTCCCCACTCGAGAGGAAACCCGAGGGTCCCGCCAAGATTCAAGAGGAGCTCCGTTTTCCCCTACTGAGCTCCAGATGAGGGACCCTTTCCCTGCTCCGTGGGGAAAGGTTTCCCGGTGTTCCCTCACATGTCAAATGGAGGTGCTCACACCTGGAGAGTAGAGAGGAGTCTCACAGTTTGGGCCATCAGTCCCCAAGACCCCCAAATGCTTTGTCCACTCCAGATGAAACTGACTGCCCTGCACTGCCTCGACTGTCACCCTGAGACTCGACTCAGGCACACTGGCACGTGTGATAGCCCTGGGGTACCTCGATGGCAAGCCACTGATCCCTGTATCAGTGGACAGGGCCCTGGATACTGTTGCTGCACTTGGGGAGGAAAGCGGCTGTGCATGTCTCCAGGCAAGACAAGGCCTAACTCCCCTGTGGGGGCTCCAAGGGTACCCCAAGATCTATGTCAGCATGGGCGAGGAAAGCACAGGCTCCTTCCTCAGCACCAGACGAGGGCTAATTCCCGGCGACGTCTGTGGAGGAATCCCCTGAGGCTCCTGGCAACTCCCAATGTGAATGGCCTCTCCTGAGGATACAGGGGCGGTTCCCTGGAGTCCCCGTCATAATTCTAGAGGACCCCGCTGCAACTGGAGAAAAACCAGAAGCTTCTCCCCTGCAGGGAGGGTGAGTACATTGTCTGCTGCAGCATCTCAGGGGAAATCAACCCTTCCCTCTTGGAAGAGGTTAGGGTTCCCTCTTGGACGTCGAAAGGCTCCTTCATACCCTTGTTGTGGCCTAGGAAGTTTCCCACCCCAACCGTCCCCACTCGAGAGGAACTTCAAGGGTCCTGCCGCGACTCAAGAGGAGCCCCGTTTTTCCCTGCTGAGTTCCAGATGATTGGTCCTTTCCATGCTCCATCAGGAAAGATTTTGCAGCGCTCCCCTCACATCCCAAGAGGTGGCCTCGCATCAGGAGTTTCGGGATGGTCCTCAGGTGTCCGACCACCACTCCCAAATATCCCCAAATGCCTCATCCACTCCAGATGAACATGACTGCCCTGCACCATGTCAACTGTCACCCCGAGGCTCGACTCCCAACACACTGGCACGTGAGACAGCCATGGCGTACGTCGATGGCAAGCCACAGATCGCTGTGTCCGCTTTACAGGGAGACGGACACTGCCGCTGCATTTGGGGAAGAAAGAGGCCGTGCAAGTCTCCAGGCGAGAAGAGGCCTGACGCCCCTCTGGGGCCTCCAGAGTAACCTCAAGACCTATGAAAGCATGAGCGAGGAAATCTCAGGCACTGACCTCAGCACCAGACGAGGATTGAGGACCCGGCGATGACTGAGGTGGAATCCCGAGAGAGACCTAGAAACTCGCAGTGAGAATGGCCTCTCCCAGGTTCCTGGGGTCCTTGTCGTAAATCGAGAGGACCCCACCGCATCTCGAGAAAAACCAGAAGCTTCTCCCCTGCAGGTTTGGTGTGGCCCTTGTCTGCAATGGCTTCGCAGGGGAATTCAACCCGTCCCTTGTGGACCTTGAAAGGCTCCTTCACACCCTTGCTGTGACGCAAAAACTTCCCCGCCTCATCCTTCCCCAATTGAGAGGAACCCCAAGGTTCCCGCCAAGACTCAAGAGGAGCTCCGATTTACCCTGCTGAGCTCCAGATGACGGACCCTTTCCCTACTCCGTTGGAAAATGTTTTGCGGTGTTCCCTTAGCATCCCAAGAGGAGGTGCTTACACCTGGAAAGTCGAGAGGAGTCTCACAGGTTGGGCCACAATTTCCAAAGAGCCCCAAATGCCTCGTACAATTCAGATGAATCTGACTGCCCTGCACTGCCTTGACTATAACCCTGAGTTCGACTCCGGCACACTGACACGTGTGACAGCCCTAGGGTACCTAGGGCAAGCAATAGATCACTGTATCCACTTGACAGGGACCCGGACACTGTTACTGCAGTTGGGAAGGAAAGTGGCCTTGCACGTCTCCAGTCTAGATGAGGCCTGACTCCCCTCTGCGGGCTCCAGGGCAAGTCCAATACAAATGTGAGCACGGGCGAGGCAATCTCAGGCTGCAGTCTCAGCACCAGAAGGGGACTGAGGACATGGCGCCACTGGGGTGGAATCCCCAGATGTGCCTCGTCCCTCGCACGGAGACTGACCTATCCTGGGGCCAAAGGGGCGGATCCCTGTGATCCCTGTCGTTACTCGAGAGGACCCTGCCGCAACTCGAGAAAAATCATAAGCTTCACCCGTGCAGGCGGAGTGAGGCCCTTGTCTGCTGCGGCGTCCCGGGGGAAATCAGGCGTCCCGGGGGAAATCAGGCGTTCCCTCTTGGACCTCAAAATGCTCATTCACACCCTTGCTATGATCCAAGAAGTTCCCTGCCCCACCTGTCCCCACTAGAGAGGACCAGCGAGGGTCCTGCAATGACTCAAGAGGCGCTCCATTTTCCCATGCTGAGCTCCAGATGAGGGGCCGTTTGCCTACTCCATCGGGAAAGTGTTCCTCACTAGCCCTTCTCATCCCAGCTGGTGGCACTCACACCAGGCGAGTCCAGAGAAGCCTCAGGCATCGGGTTCCATTTCCGCAAGACCCCCAAATGCCTAGTCCACTCCAGATGAAACTGACTTTCCTGCACTGTCTCGACTGTCACCCCGAGCCTCGACTCTGGTACACTGACACGTGTGATAGCCCTGGAGTACCTCGAGGTCAAGCCACTGATCCCTCTATCCACTTGACAGAGACCCGGACACTGTTCCTGCATTTGGGAAGGAAAGCAGCTGTGTACCTCCCCAGGCGAGACGAGGCCTGATTCCCCTTTGGGGGCTCCAGGGGAAATCCAAGACCTATGTCAGCAAGGGCCAGCCAAGCACAGGCTCTGGACTCAGCACCAGACGAGGACTGAGGAAACGGTGACGTCTCAGGTGGTATCCCCACAGGTGCCTCGCAACTCGCATGGAGACTGGCCTCTCCTGAGGCCAAGGGGACGGGTCCCTGGGGTCCCTGTCATAACTCGAGAGGATGCCGCCGAAACTCAAGAAAAACCAGAAGCTTCTCCCGTGCAGGGAGGGTGAGTCCCTTGTCCGCTGCAGCATCTCAGGGGAAATCACCCCTTACCTCTTGAACCTGGAAAGGCTCCTTTATATTCTTGTTGTGACCTAGGAAGTTCCCTGCCCCAACCGTCCCCCCTCGAGAGGAACCCAGAGGGTCCCGCTGCGACTCAAGAGGAGCCCCATTTTCCCCTACTGAGCTCCAGATGAGGAGCCATTTCCTGCTCCATCGGGAAAGGTTTTCTGTTGCTCCCCTCGCATCTCAAGTGGTGGCCTCGCATCAGGAGAGTCAGGAGGAGACTCAGGTGTCCGACCACCACTCCCCAAGATCCCCAAATGCCTTGTCCACTCTAGATGAACATGACTGCCTTGCATTGTCTCGATTGTCACCCCGAGGCTCGACTCTCAAAACACTGGCACGTGAGACAGCCCTGGAGTACCTCGATGGCAAGCCACAGATCCCTGTGTCCTCTTTATGGGGAGCCGGACACTGCCGCTGCAGTTGGGGAAGAAAGAGGCCGTGCAAGTCTCCAGGCGAGAAGAGGCCTGACTCCCCTGTGGGGGCTCCAGAAAACCTCAAGACCTATGAAAGCATGAGCAATAAAATCTCAGGTTCCGACCTGAGCACCACACGAGGACTGAGGACCCCACGATGACTGAGGACCCCACGATGACTGGGGAGGAACACCCAGAGGCGCCTCACAACTCGCACTGAGAATGGCNCAATGTGAATGGCCTCTCCTGAGGATACAGGGGCGGTTCCCTGGAGTCCCCGTCATAATTCTAGAGGACCCCGCTGCAACTGGAGAAAAACCAGAAGCTTCTCCCCTGCAGGGAGGGTGAGTACATTGTCTGCTGCAGCATCTCAGGGGAAATCAACCCTTCCCTCTTGGAAGAGGTTAGGGTTCCCTCTTGGACGTCGAAAGGCTCCTTCATACCCTTGTTGTGGCCTAGGAAGTTTCCCACCCCAACCGTCCCCACTCGAGAGGAACTTCAAGGGTCCTGCCGCGACTCAAGAGGAGCCCCGTTTTTCCCTGCTGAGTTCCAGATGATTGGTCCTTTCCATGCTCCATCAGGAAAGATTTTGCAGCGCTCCCCTCACATCCCAAGAGGTGGCCTCGCATCAGGAGTTTCAGGATGGTCCTCAGGTGTCTGACCACCACTCCCGAATATCCCCAAATGCCTCATCCACTCCAGATGAACATGACTGCCCTGCACCATGTCAACTGTCACCCCGAGGCTCGACTCCCAACACACTGGCACGTGAGACAGCCATGGCGTACGTCGATGGCAAGCCACAGATCGCTGTGTCCGCTTTACAGGGAGACGGACACTGCCGCTGCATTTGGGGAAGAAAGAGGCCGTGCAAGTCTCCAGGCGAGAAGAGGCCTGACGCCCCTCTGGGGCCTCCAGAGTAACCTCAAGACCTATGAAAGCATGAGCGAGGAAATCTCAGGCACTGACCTCAGCACCAGACGAGGATTGAGGACCCGGCGATGACTGAGGTGGAATCCCGAGAGAGACCTAGAAACTCGCAGTGAGAATGGCCTCTCCCAGGTTCCTGGGGTCCTTGTCGTAAATCGAGAGGACCCCACCGCATCTCGAGAAAAACCAGAAGCTTCTCCCCTGCAGGTTTGGTGTGGCCCTTGTCTGCAATGGCTTCGCAGGGGAATTCAACCCGTCCCTTGTGGACCTTGAAAGGCTCCTTCACACCCTTGCTGTGACGCAAAAACTTCCCCGCCTCATCCTTCCCCAATTGAGAGGAACCCCAAGGTTCCCGCCAAGACTCAAGAGGAGCTCCGATTTACCCTGCTGAGCTCCAGATGACGGACCCTTTCCCTACTCCGTTGGAAAATGTTTTGCGGTGTTCCCTTAGCATCCCAAGAGGAGGTGCTTACACCTGGAAAGTCGAGAGGAGTCTCACAGGTTGGGCCACAATTTCCAAAGAGCCCCAAATGCCTCGTACAATTCAGATGAATCTGACTGCCCTGCACTGCCTTGACTATAACCCTGAGTTCGACTCCGGCACACTGACACGTGTGACAGCCCTAGGGTACCT
The DNA here is from genome assembly GCA_006410735.1 of Raphicerus campestris. Taxonomy (NCBI): domain Eukaryota; kingdom Metazoa; phylum Chordata; class Mammalia; order Artiodactyla; family Bovidae; genus Raphicerus; species Raphicerus campestris. The sequence goes on along the minus strand of SJYW01045030.1, from coordinate 859 downwards.
AGGGCAAGCAATAGATCACTGTATCCACTTGACAGGGACCCGGACACTGTTACTGCAGTTGGGAAGGAAAGTGGCCTTGCACGTCTCCAGTCTAGATGAGGCCTGACTCCCCTCTGCGGGCTCCAGGGCAAGTCCAATACAAATGTGAGCACGGGCGAGGCAATCTCAGGCTGCAGTCTCAGCACCAGAAGGGGACTGAGGACATGGCGCCACTGGGGTGGAATCCCCAGATGTGCCTCGTCCCTCGCACGGAGACTGACCTATCCTGGGGCCAAAGGGGCGGATCCCTGTGATCCCTGTCGTTACTCGAGAGGACCCTGCCGCAACTCGAGAAAAATCATAAGCTTCACCCGTGCAGGCGGAGTGAGGCCCTTGTCTGCTGCGGCGTCCCGGGGGAAATCAGGCGTCCCGGGGGAAATCAGGCGTTCCCTCTTGGACCTCAAAATGCTCATTCACACCCTTGCTATGATCCAAGAAGTTCCCTGCCCCACCTGTCCCCACTAGAGAGGACCAGCGAGGGTCCTGCAATGACTCAAGAGGCGCTCCATTTTCCCATGCTGAGCTCCAGATGAGGGGCCGTTTGCCTACTCCATCGGGAAAGTGTTCCTCACTAGCCCTTCTCATCCCAGCTGGTGGCACTCACACCAGGCGAGTCCAGAGAAGCCTCAGGCATCGGGTTCCATTTCCGCAAGACCCCCAAATGCCTAGTCCACTCCAGATGAAACTGACTTTCCTGCACTGTCTCGACTGTCACCCCGAGCCTCGACTCTGGTACACTGACACGTGTGATAGCCCTGGAGTACCTCGAGGTCAAGCCACTGATCCCTCTATCCACTTGACAGAGACCCGGACACTGTTC
>SJYW01045029.1:0-11646 GCA_006410735.1 Raphicerus campestris | reverse complement strand
ATTGGATAATTATTAACACAGAACAAACAGTGGGACATAGTTTCAACTCCATTTCTGATCCCTCAAGAGGCAATGAGTTAGAGAAAGAATAATAAATAGTTTGGAATCAGTATGTAAAATTATGTTTTCACATAGAGCACCATGCACCACAGTTTTCATGGTTTTAAAGAAAGTGTCACAGGTGACCAAAGCCTCTCAAGAAAGGCCAACATATACTTTTGGTACAGCTCACCCAGCCCTGCAGAAGAAATAGTGAAGTCCCACTCTAGAGAAAACTGGAGCTCTAATATATTTTATATTTGGATACATGTTTTTCAAATAAGACAAAGATTCATTAATGGGTCTCTTTGCTTGCTGATATCTTCCAATGTTGATTCATACATTAGGAAACAATTCCTTTTTTAGTTNTGAAGTCCCACTCTAGAGAAAACTGGAGCTCTAATATATTTTATATTTGGATACATGTTTTTCAAATAAGACAAAGATTCATTAATGGGTCTCTTTGCTTGCTGATATCTTCCAATGTTGATTCATACATTAGGAAACAATTCCTTTTTTAGTTGAAATATTCATCCCATCATAGTACCTCTTACTGGCTACACATTAAAGCGAACACCCAGCTTCTCACATTGGTATACACGATGAAAAACAGAACACTAGAACAGAATAAGAGTCAGTGATTTTTTTCTTTGTATATACATTTTGTGGAATGTTTTCTTTAATTTAATCCAGAGAAAGCAAAGTCCCAGAGATTTTAACCTGTAACAATATTGTTGCCAGACAATTATAAAACATCAATTTCCCTATATAAAATATATAGTCTATTTTCTTATCATCAAAGCTAGCATAATATTACCTACAATTTCAGTTCAAAAAGGCATTGTGAAGGTATGGCATTGTTGCATTTGTTTGCTTGCATTTAGTCAGTAAATCATGTCTGTCTCTTTGCAAACCCACGGACCATAGCCTGCCAGGCCCCTTGTCCATGGGATTTTCCCTGGCAAAAATACTGGAGTGGGTTGCCATTTCCTCCTCCAGGGGATCTTCCCAACCCAGGGATCAAATTTGCATCTCCTGCATTGGCAGGTGGATTCTCCTGTACCATCTGAATATCTCTAGTTTGTTAAAGTATCAACCCTAGCTTGTCAATATATAATTCAACTGTGGATTAAATGTCCTGTGCACATGTCATATCATGGGTATTCTCTGTGCTTGATGAGTTGGCACTGCCAAATTTCATGATTTTCATGGGCTTAGCTGTGTAAAGATCACTTTAAGAATCTTTGTGATTATTCTTGATTCATGGGAAATTCTGACAGAAGAATAAGATAGAAGGAAGTAGCTCAGAATTTTGATGAAAGGAAAAGGAGAAAGGGAAGAATGAATAGTTTAAAATCTTTTAACTTGAGCTATACAGAATATTATTTGGCTTAGAGGTGTTCTTTTTCTTTTCAAAATTTTACCTCCTCTATAATGAAAGAGGATAAAGAAACAGGACGGAAACTTAAACTATTCCAACGGACTTCTAAATCTTTTTATTTTGGAAAAGAAATAACAAGAGCTTTGGGCTCATTTCCATTGAATCTTTGCTCAAATGTCAAGTTCTCAATGAGTCGTGCCCTGACTGTTTTATCTAAAATGCAACTCCCAGGGCAAACTTTTTTTTTTGACCAGCTCTTTATTTTTTTTTTTTTTTTTAATTGGAGCATAATTGCTGTACAATGTGAGTCAGCCATGTATATACATAACCTCTCCCTCTCGAGCCGCCCTCCCACACCCCCATTCCATCCTCGAGGTCATCAGGGCACTAAGCTGAGCTCCCTGTGTTATACAGCTGTTTCCCATTAGCCCATGGAAAGATGGGCTTTCTTGACAGCTGAGTTGGTAAAGAATTGCCTGCAATGCAGGAGACCCCGGTTTGATTCCTGGGTTGAGAAGATTCACTGGAGAAGGGATAGGCACCCACTCCAGTATTCTTGGGGTTTCCTTGTGGCTTAGCTGGTAAAGAATCTGCCTGCAAGGCAACAAAGAGTCGGACACGACTGAGCAACTTTACTTCAACTTTTACTTTCCATATATTTGTCAATGCGACTTTCTCAATCCGTCCTCCCTTTTTCCCCCACCTCTCATGTCTACAAATCTATTCTCTATGTCTGTGCCTCCACTCCTGTGGCACTGATAAGATCATCGGTACTATTTTTCCAGATTCCATATATATGTGTTAATATACAATATTTTTGATTGTCTTTCTGACTTCCCTCATACAGAGTTTAGGGCTTTAGGTTCATCCACCTCACTTCAGTTGATCAGTTTTATTCCTTTTTATGGCTGAGTAACATTCCACTGTCTATGGGTTCCACAACTTCTTTATTTTCTGACATCTATCCCCTTTAAACCTACTATGTAAATGCTTTAAATTTTTATGTATGTGTGTTGTTTTTGCGTTGTCTATTTTCTGTCTCCTTTGACTAGAACATGAACCCTGTGAGGACAGAGATCTTGTTTTTTATGTTAATTTATGTATTGACTGTTCAGAACTATGCCTAGGCAACAACAACATAGGCTGTTGTTACTGTTTACTTGCTAAGTTGTATCTAACTCTGTGCAATTCCATGGGTTGTTGCCTGCCAGACTTCTCGATCTATGAAATTTCTCAGGCAAGAACGCCCTGAAGTGGGCTGTTATTTCCTCTTCCAGAGGCTCTTCCCAACCCAGGCATAGAATTCCCATCTCCTGCACTGGCAGGTAGATGCTTTATCACTGAGCTATGTGTCCTGGCACATAAGACATGTTCAAGGAACATGTGCTTGAAGAGTTATTAAAAGCACGTAAAATGCTTTCCCAGAAAATATCTTATTTTCAGTATTGACAACATAAATATCTACCTGCTGTTTATTTAAGTGATAAAGTAATGTATCCCTTATGACAAGAAGTGAAGAGGAACTGAAGTGCCTCTGATGAAAGTGAAAGAGGAGAGTGAAAAAGCTGGATTAAAACTCAACATTCAGAAAACAAAGATTATGATATCCGGTCCCATAATTTCATGGAAAGTAGTTGGGGANCTTTCCCAGAAAATATCTTATTTTCGGTATTGACAATATAAATATCTACCTGCTGTTTATTTAAGTGATAAAGTAATGTATCCCTTATGAAAAGAAATGAAGAGGAACTGAAGTGCCTCTGATGAAAGTGAAAGAGGAGAGTGAAAAAGCTGGTTTAAAATTCAACATTCAAAAAACAAAGATTATGATATCCAGTTCCATAATTTCATGGCAAGTAGTTGGGGCAACAATAGAAACAGTGACAGTCTTTATTTTCTTGGGCTCCAAAATCACTGCAAATGGTGACTGCAGCTGTGAAATTAAAAGGCACGTCCTCCTTGGAAGAAAAGCCATGACAAACCTAGAGAGCATATTAAAAAGTAGAGATGTCACTTTGCTGACAAAGGTCCATATAATGAAATCTATGGTTTTCCCAGTAGTTATGTACAGACGTGAGAACTGAACCATAAAGAAGGCTGAGCACCAAAGAATTAATGCTTTCAAACTGTGGTGTTGGAGAAGAAGTCCCTTGGACAGCAAGGAGATCAAACCAGTCAATCCTAAAGGAAGTCAGTCCTGAATATTCATTGGAAGGACTGATGCTGTAGCTGAAGCTACAATACTTTGGCCACCTGATGCAATAAATGGACTCATTGGAAAACACCCTGATACTGGGAAAGATTGAAGGCAGGATGAGAAGGAGATGACAGAGCATGAGATGGTTGGCTGGCATCACCGATTTGAGGGACATGAGTTTGAGTAAGCTCCGGGATTAGTGGGGACAGAGAAGTCTAGCGTGCTGCAGTCCATGGGGTCGCTCTTTGAGACAGACATGTCTGAACAACTGAACTGACTGAAAGTGATGTTAGAAAGACAGATCCTTCACTTATAAACTTTCTGAACTTTTCTTAATGCTGTCTAACATTGTAACAGATCCAAAATCTGGCTTTCTGGAAAGGTAATTTCTGCTTGAAGTTTTCATAGAGATGGAAGCACAGACCATCTGAATGAGGCAGAAAATATCTTTGTTTGTTTTATCAACACACCTAATTATTTCTTCATATATTTTATTTTTACTTTTCAGTATTATAAAATGTATGAGGTCTCTGTTGACGGGATGATATTGCTATGCATTAGCACACATATTTTTGACCAGCTGCTATATGAAAATTCAATTTTACAAATGATAGATAAAACTTAGTAGTGTGAGCATATAATGGTCATGATATGAAAGCCCATTGTGAAAATGTAGGATTCATTGACTATGTCCTGTAATCAAGTTATATGTCTGCTGGACAGCTATTAATGAGATAAAATCTATAGTTTTTGTTATCATTTCATTTATTTGGAATATAGTTGATTTACAATGTTATGCTACTTTCTGGTATACAGTAAAGTGTAAAGTGATTCAGTTTTACATGTATATCTATATTTATGGAAAATCCCATGGATTGAGGAGCCTGGTGGGCTGCAGCCCATGGGGTCGCTAAGAGTGGGGCATGACTGAGTGACTTCACTTTCACTTTTCACTTTCATGCATTGGAGAAGGAAATGGCAACCCATTCCAGTGTTCTTGCATGGAAAATCCCAGGGACAGGGGAGCCTGGTAGGCTGCCGTCTATGGGGTTGCACAGAGTCGGACATGACTGAAGCGACTTAGCAGCAGCAGCATACCTATTCTTTTTCAGATTCTTTCCCTTATATATTATTACAAAATATTGCATATACTTCACATAAACATAGTTCACATACAGTAGTATGTATATGCTAAGCCCAAATTCCTAATTTATTCATCTCCTCTCTTTCCCTATTGATAACCAGAAGCTTTTTATTTTTTTTTTTCCTATGTCTTGGGTCTATTACTGTTTTTAATTTGTATGATTTTCTAAGATTCCACATATAAACAATATAATATGATATTCGTCTTTGTTTGACTTACTTGACCTAGTATAATAATCTCCAGGTCAATTCATGGTGCTACAAATCATCTTATTTCATTCTTTTTGATAGGCTGAGTAATATTCCTGTGAGTTTGTGTGTGTCTGTGTGTGTACATGGACATACATACTACATTTTCATTATCCATTTATCTGTTTATGGACACTTACGTTGCTTCCATGTTTTGGCCACTCTAAACAGTTCTGTGATGAACAATGGGGAGCATGTATCTTTTTGAATTACATTTTTTGGTATCATTTTTTTGTGATTTTTCAAAATTTTTATGCTGGTCTGGAAATTATGGAATCCAGATGTTCCACTGAAGCAAACTTTCCTAAAGGCCTAAACTGTCAGTAAGAGAAGAAGCAATGACAGTTTCTCATCTTTTTCATAAAGAAAAAGCACTTCAGCTTAAGGAAACTAAAAAGTGAAAGTGTAGTCACTCAGTCATGTCCAACTCTTTGTGACCCCATGGACTCTAGCTTGCCAGGCTCCCCTATCCTTGTGATTTCCAAGGTAGAATACAGAGTGTGTTGTCATTGCTTTCTCCAGGGGATCTTTCTGACCCAGGGATCAAACCTGGGTCTCCCACATTGCAAGCTGATTCTTTGTCATGTTAGCCACAAGAGAATTAGAGGGTAGCTCTAAATTAAGCATATAAAGTAGCCACATCCTTATTCAGCAACATGGAAGAAGCAATTTTTGGATACTTATCACATGACTGCTGATATCTTTAAAAACAGACATGGAAAAATTTCTACAATGTTTATAATAATAATAATAATAATAATAATAATAATAATAATATCATTTTCCCCATAGCACAGATGGGTAAGTAGAAACTTAGAGAATGAGAATTTTGACAAGATACAAATAAGGAATACAACATTTATAGAGGATTTAACTCCACATGGATGTGACTACAATACACATGCCCTTTCCATAGTATCCTACTGTATTCACTTACCAAAAATATTCAGTAAACATCTACATTTATCATTCATACAAGTGGTTAAAAATACTTAATTATTTTACTATTAACATTTTATGGATAGAACCTAATATCCTCTGTTGNCTTTCTGACCCAGGGATCAAACCTGGGTCTCCCACATTGCAAGCCAATTCTTTGTCATGTTAGCCACAAGAGAATTAGAGGATAGCTCTAAATTAAGCATATAAAGTAGCTACATCCTTATTCAGCAACATGGAAGAAGCAGTTTTTGGATACTTATCACGTGATTGCTGATATGTTTAAAAACAGACATGGAAAAATTTCTACAATTTTTATAATAATAATAATAATAATATCATTTTCCCCATAGCACAGATGGGCAAGTAGAAACTTAGAGAATGAGAATTTTGACAAGATACAAATAAGGAATACAACATTTATAGAGGATTTAACTCCACATGGATGTGACTACAATACACATGCCCTTTCCATAGTATCCTACTGTATTCACTTACCAAAAATATTCAGTAAACATCCACATTTATCATTCATACAAGTGGTTAAAAATACTTAATTATTTTACTATTAACATTTTATGGATAAAACCTAATATCCTCTGTTGATGCTATTGATGCTGTTTATTTTTTTTATTGTTCAGACAGCTTTATTACTAAATATTTTCTTATATAATAAGCTGGAATTTATAAAATTGGGTAACACAAAACAGAATCTGTCATGTATACTAATAGAAAGAAACTTTTTAACAAAGATGCCACAGTTTTTGTCCTAAATACGTTATAAAGGGTAATGAGAAGATAGTTTTTTGTGCTGAATCATTTTTTGGTTCTAATTATTGAAACAAGGTTACATACAAGTCATGAGATTTATTCTGCTATTGTGGTGTCTACTAGGATACTTTCCTCTGTTCCTCACTCCTGAGTAAGTTATAACAGTGTTTGCATTGCTTCTCCATCCAGCAACTGAAGGTTGATTTTCCTCATTTCCTTTTGGCTGCTGCTGCTGCTGCTAAGTTGCTTCAGTCGTGTCTGACTCCCAGCAACCCCATGGACTGCAGCCTACCAGGCTCCTCTGTCCATGGGATTTTCCAGGCAAGAGTACTGGAGTGGGGTGCCATTGCCTTTTGGCAGCTCCCCTCAAAGTGCCCAAGTGTGTATATTCAAGATTCCAGTTTGCAAACAAGTGCTTGTCAGCAGAATGATGCATTTCAGATACTGCTTTTCAGGAAGACAGACATCTAACCTTATCATAGTTTAGGTTGTTAATAGGGTTCTAGTCATCATTTCTGTGCTTTAATTAAATATATTAATAAATCATGTAAACTCAAAATTCATAAAAAGAGGCTATCATCCCCTAGAACAACTTAAATAAGGAAATAACAATAGATATTCCACATAATCTTAAATCCTATTTGATTTGGCTTCTTAATTTATCCTCATCATACCCATCGCCTTTTATTAGAACGTTCTCTTCTGATTCACCTGGAATTCAGGTGGTCAGTCAGAAATTCCTTCTCATGTTTTTCCTCAACCTTCAGGTTCTTGGCAACAAAGTCTTTCTGGAATGGCTTACATACAGCCTTCAGCCATCACCACCTTAGCAAGGGTGATTCATTTCCGTGACTATTTCCCAGCTCTTGAAGGCTGTAATTTGACACTCTGGATTAGCTGCACCTCCAGAATTCCAGCATCCATTCATTTCTTCTCCCACAGCAATGAAAAATAGAAACGAAAGTAGACAGCCTTCCGTATACTCTGGCTGCTTATAGAGTCCTCTGCCCACTATGATTAGCATTCTTGAGTTCTTAGAGTTCTTTTAAAGTTCCTTGCTCAATTTGCTTTTCTGAAAATTCTTTTTTTTTTTTTAAATTTTAAGGAGACATGTGTTTTGCTTCCTGCATCCATCAGCTATAAGGTTAAATTCTTATCTAAAAAAATGTATAACTACATTATCAGCATCAGAAGTTAAAACAGCCTATCTACTTTGAAAGAGTTTTCAGAATTATTTTTGAGAAAGTTTTAAACCCTTGATAAAGAACAAAACAATATAAATAATACATTAAAATAAACATTTAAAGGTAACATGAAAGTGGTTAGTGACACTTTGCTGTCTAATTACAGGAAAAGCATTTCTTTGAAATTTCACATTAACTGATTTAAACTGAGGGGGTTCTCCTTACTCAGGATATACTTTAATACGTCTCTGTTAAATTTATCCACATTTGTACATTACATAATTCACTTTAATCACATATCATCATATATTTACTCTCTCACTTGACTCCTGAGCTTTCTAATTTATCCTTCAATGAAGAATTAACCAAGGGGCTTCTCAGTGGTAATAAAAACCTGCCTGCCAATGCAGGAGACATAAGAGACACAAGTTTGATCCCTGGGTCCAGAAAATCCCCCGGAGGAAAAAATGGCAACCCGCTCCAGTATTCTTGCCTGGAGAATCCCATGGTGACCAGAGGAGTCTGGCAGGCTATCGTCCATGGGGTTGTGTAACTGAACAACTGAGAACACAAAGGATCACACGTCTGTCTAGAAAGAGAGCAATGGTATCCAGATTGGAAGGACAAAGATGGGAGGCGGTGCAGGTATTCAATACTTTGGCTGGCATGACACTACATCTATTGTCTATCAATCCTCTGCATACATGACCGGTGGCCTCAGGTGCTGCCTGCCAGTTAAGAGGCAGAATATGTTTGCATGGATGTGATAATTTTCACAGCTGCTCCTAGGCAATGACTGAACCTGACAGGTGTACTAACTAACATAGGGACCGTATCTGGGAACTGGCATTCACTCCAGGACTTCCTGATACCTCTACTAGAATTTCCTTAAAACCATGCTTCACTTTCTTTCTTTCTTCTGTTATTTAAGAGGTGAGACCTCCATCATCATGCAAAGGCTTTCCCAGACCTCCGACTCCATTCCTTCTTCCCCAAGTAACTGTCCCGCACAGCAAATTTGGACCATCTAAACTAATGAAGGGTTTCCCTAGTGGCTCAGCCAGTAAAGAATCCACCTGCAATGCAGGAGACCCAAGTTTGATTCCTGGGTCAGGACAATCCCCTGGAGAAGGGAATGGCAACCCATTCCAGTATTCTTGCCTGGAAAAACCCATGGATAGAAGAGTCTGATAGGCTATGTTCAACAGGGTCACAAAGAGTTGGGCACGACTGAGCAACTAGCATAGTAGACTAATGAAAGTGACAGATTTTGTGGTTGTGTTAATGTGGCACTCCATTTAAGGCTGATAAACTGTCATAAATCTGTGTCAGAAAACCACACCTAGCAACTCCATTGGTATCCTCCGTGAAAACAATGACCAGTCCTTGACTATTTCATTTTTGTTCTCTTGGCTTTTCCAAACCTGATGTATCTTTTTTGAAATGTTCACTCATCTGCAGGCAATATTTCACATGTGAATTCAGCATAACCTGTGGCTGAATGAGAGGTTATTTTCTCTTTCAGTTACAATACCTCACTTCAAAGGTATGATTTGACCATGCAAATCTTACACTTGTTTGCCTTGACATTTAATTATTTTGTAAGAACACTTAGTCTGCACTGACATAAAAGACTGGAAAGTGTGTATTGCTCATTAACTTTGATTAGGATTACTTTAGCCATGTGAAGAGTAATTCTACTTCACAAGGCATTTTCTTGGTTGTTAAACAGTATTTTAAGATAAGGGAAAATTATTTTTATGTATCTGCAGCTAAATTTTATGCATCTGGAGTTTTACCTATATATGTGTGGATATGCAGCAAGTTTATTAATTATGTACAACTCATGGCCAATATTGGAGAAGGAAATGACAACACTCTCCAGTATTCTTGCCTGGGAAATCCCATGATCAGAGGAGACCTGCAGGCTACAGTTCATGGGGTCACAAGAGTTAGATATGACTTAGTGACTAAATCACCCCAAACCATGGCCGATATTTCTTTAATTATAAGGTCATAAACACATAACATTCTTATGGAAGCACAAGAGAAAAGGAAATGTATAACTACATTATCAGCATCAGAAGTTAAAACAGCCTATCTACTTTGAAAGAGTTTTCAGAATTATTTTTGAGAAAGTTTTAAACCCTTGATAAAGAACAAAACAATATAAATAATACATTAAAATAAACATTTAAAGGTAACATGAAATTTTCACAGTCCAAAGAGCAAAATTTAAGTAATACTACGAGTTGTTTTGAGTCATCTTCCCCATGTTTTCCTTCAAGACTCATTTGAGATTTATTTTGGAGAAAGTGCATTTAATTACAGGTTTCCCTCATAGCTCAGTTGGTAAAGAATCTGCCTGTAATGCAGGAGACCCAGGTTCGAATCCTGGGTCAGGAAGATCCCCAGGAGAAGGAAAGAGCAACTCATTCCAGTATTCTTGCCTGGAGAATTCCATGGACAGAGGCAGTCCATGGGTCACAAGTGTCAGATACAACTTAGCCACTAAAGAGAGAGAGAGTATTTAATTTCCTATTTCTTTTAAAAATAATTTTAATAAGTTAGTTAGAAAAATATTATGTTGATAGTCCTATCTTAAATCAATAAGGACATATTTTGCAAATAAATATATTTGCTTTTTAGGATAGGAAATTACCTCCACATCTATTTTGCTAGTCAATCTATAATGCATATCTATATTGTCTGTTGTTGTTGGTTGCCCAGTCATGCCTGGCTCTTTGCAACCTCATGGATTTTAGCCCACCATGCTCCTCTGCCCATTGGATTTCCTAGATAAGATTACTGGAGTGGGTTGCCAATTCCTTCTCCAGGGGATATTCCTGACCCAAGGATCAAATGGTTCCTGCATTAGTGAAAGTGAAAGTGAAGCTGCTCAATCATGTTCCNGCCCATTGGATTTCCTAGATAAGATTACTGGAGTGGGTTGCCAATTCCTTCTCCAGGGGATATTCCTGACCCAAGGATCAAATGGTTCCTGCATTAGTGAAAGTGAAAGTGAAGCCGTTCAGTCATGTTCAACTCTTTGTGACCCCATGAACTATAGCCTGTCAGGCTCCTCCGTCCATGGGATTTTTCCAGGGAAGAGTGCTGGAGTGGATTGCCATTTCCTTCTCCAGGGGATCTTCCCGGCCCAGGAATCGAACCCAGGTCTCCCATATTGCAGGCAGATGCTTTACCGTCTGAGCCAACAGGGAAGTGAATCACCAGGGTCAGTGTCTGTATTGTCTAATACTCCTATAACTGGCATGCTTTGCTTATTTAACAAAATCATAAAGGTTTTCATAACAATGGCATCTTATGTTGAGGCACTCTAGTAAAACAATTTAGAGATTAGCATTTGACTTTCACATGAATTATAAAGCAGATGGAAGCGTTACTTTTATAGCATTCTTGCCTTTTGAGAGTTCATGTTGTTTTACACTGGAAACATCTAAAAGAGATCTTTCTTTTAGTATTTAATTTCTTTGTAAACTGTGGCCTTTAAATACTTATATATATAATTTTCTTGCTCTATCAATTGCTAAATTTTGTGAAAAGAACACCAGTGTCTAAGTGTACTACCTACCTTTGTGAATCAGATTCAGTCTCTGCACTTTTTATTATACACCAAATAAACTTCAACTAGAAATGCATACTAGCTTATTTTAGTAAACACCAGAAATTATCCAACAGTTTTCTTGAAAGATTTCCTAGTTACATATTTTAAAAATATAATG
>SJYW01045027.1:6526-20746 GCA_006410735.1 Raphicerus campestris | reverse complement strand
AGTGACTTCACTTTCACTTTTCACTTTCATACACTGGAGAAGGAAATGGCAACCCACTCCAGTGTTCTTGCCTGGAGAACCCCAGGGACGGCAGAGCCTGGTGGGCTGCTGTCTATGGGGTCGCACAGAGTAGAAGCAACTTAGCAGCAGCAGCAAAGAGTAAAAATTCTGGTTGCATCTGCTCTGCAATCCTATCTCTAAAATGGTTTTCTATGGTTGGCATTCATGCAAGATTATTTTGTTGAATTGTTTCTGAAATCAAATGATAGAACGTGATCTAAAGATTTATCAGTAGGGACACTTTAATTGTACTGTGAAATGTTCCTATGGTTGGATACTGCATGCCTGTAAGAATATCAGAAAGATATCAGAAAGCACTATAGATACTGATTGAAAAATTTGTAGAATANATTATTTTGTTGAATTGTTTCTGAAATCAAATGATAGAACGTGATCTAAAGATTTATCAGTAGGGACACTTTAATTGTACTGTGAAATGTTCCTATGGTTGGATACTGCATGCCTGTAAGAATATCAGAAAGATATCAGAAAGCACTATAGATACTGATTGAAAAATTTGTAGAATATAACATTAAGTGAAAACAGAGACGTGTTGACATCTATGTGTGTGTGTATATATATATATATATACACATATATATATTTTATACATATATATACATATATGCTTTATACATACATATAAAATATGTAAGCATACACATAAATGTATAAAATATGTTATATGTATACATATAAAAATATATACATAAAATATGTATATAATACATAATATATTCTACCACCAACTCTTCCTTATCCCTTACAGTGTCAATCTATTTACAAAGGTATGGTTAACCTGTGACTTACCCAGCACTTGTCTCTAACCTCAGCTTTAAAGTAACATAATCATTTCAGAGAAATGTCAGCAAGGTGCGCTCTGTGCCTCTCTACTGCTATTGAGGGCCACTTCCACTAGACTGATGGTCGCATAGAACCTACCAGTAAGTTTCTCTACCACAGCTCTCACACAGTTAACTTAATAGGCTCATTGGGTCTGATAGACAGAGTGCCTGAAGAACTATGGACAGAGGTTGGTGACATTGTACAGGAAGCAGTGATCAAGACAATCCCCAAGGAAAAAAAATGCAAAAAGGCAAAATGGTTGTCTGAGGAGGCCTTACAAATAGCTAAGAAAAGAAGAGAAATGAAAGGCAAAGGAGAAAAGGAAAGATATACCCTTTTGAATGGAGAGTTCCAAAGAATAGCAAGAAGAGATAAGAAAGCCTTCTTCAGCGATCAACACAAAGAAATAGAGGAAAATAACAGAATGGGAAAGACTAGAGATCACTTCAAGAAAATTAGAGATACCAAGGGAACATTTCATGCAAAGATGGGCTCAATAAAGGACAGAAATGGTATGGACCTAACAGGAGCAGAAGATATTAAGAAGAGGTGGCAAGAATACACAGAACTGTACAATAAAGATCTTCATGACCCAGATAACCACAATGGTGTGATCACTCACCTAGAGCCAGACATCCTGGAATACAAACTCAAGCGGGCCTTAGGAAGCATCACAATGAACAAAGCTAGTGGAGGTGGTAGAATTCCAGTTGAGGTATTTCAAGTCCTAAAAGGTGATGCTGTGAAAGTGTTGCACTCAATATGTCAACAAATTTGGAAAACTCAGCAGTGGCCACAGGACTAGAAAAAGTCAGCTTTCATTCTACTCCCTAAGGAAGGCAATGCCAAAGAATGCTCAGACTACCACATAATTGCACACATCTCACACACTAGCAAAGTAATGCTCAAAATCTTCAAGCCAGGCTTCAACAGCATGTGAACTATGAACTTCCAGATGTTCAAGCTGGATTTTAAAAAGGCAGATGAATCAGAGGTCATATTGCCAATATCTGTTTAACCATCAAAAAGGCAAGCGAGTTCCAGAAAAACATCTACTTTTGCTATGTTGACTATGCCAAAGCTTTGACTGTGTGGATCACAACAAACAGTGGAAAATTCTCAAAGAGACTGGAATACCAGACCACCTGCCCTGCCTCCTGAGAAATCTGTGTGCAGGTCAAGAAGCAACAGTTAGAACTGGACATGGAACAACAGACTGGTTCCAAATTGAGAAAGGAGTATGTCAAGACTGTATATTGTCACCTTGCTTATATAACTTATATGCAGAGTACATCATGTGAAATGTTGGGCTGGATGAACCACAAGCTGGAATCAAGATTGCCGGGAGAAATATCAATAACCTCAGATATGCAGATGACACCACCCTTATGGCAGAAAGCAAAGAAGAACTAAAGAGCCTCTTGATGAAAGTGAAAGAGGAGAGTGAAAAAGCTGGCTTAAAACTCAACCCTAGACATAACTCTTTCAAGCTTTCTTCATTGCCTTCTTTCAGTTTTAGGGTGCAGGATGCTCATGGGTGACTTACTATATAAAATGCACTTGAAATTAAGTATTTGCTTCTATGCACACACACTCACACACACATACATCCTTAATTGAATGTGGACCAAGTGCTCTGGTTGTGTCCTACAACTTTGACTCAACGGTAATTCTATTAAATCTGTGATAAGTCTATAAAAANAGTTTCTCTACCACAGCTCTCACACAGTTAACTTAATAGGCTCATTGGGTCTGATAGACAGAGTGCCTGAAGAACTATGGACAGAGGTTGGTGACATTGTACAGGAAGCAGTGATCAAGACAATCCCCAAGGAAAAAAAATGCAAAAAGGCAAAATGGTTGTCTGAGGAGGCTTTACAAATAGCTAAGAAAAGAAGAGAAATGAAAGGCAAAGGAGAAAAGGAAAGATATACCCTTTTGAATGGAGAGTTCCAAAGAATAGCAAGAAGAGATAAGAAAGCCTTCTTCAGCGATCAACACAAAGAAATAGAGGAAAATAACAGAATGGGAAAGACTAGAGATCACTTCAAGAAAATTAGAGATACCAAGGGAACATTTCATGCAAAGATGGGCTCAATAAAGGACAGAAATGGTATGGACCTAACAGGAGCAGAAGATATTAAGAAGAGGTGGCAAGAATACACAGAACTGTACAATAAAGATCTTCATGACCCAGATAACCACAATGGTGTGATCACTCACCTAGAGCCAGACATCCTGGAATACAAACTCAAGCGGGCCTTAGGAAGCATCACAATGAACAAAGCTAGTGGAGGTGGTAGAATTCCAGTTGAGGTATTTCAAGTCCTAAAAGGTGATGCTGTGAAAGTGTTGCACTCAATATGTCAACAAATTTGGAAAACTCAGCAGTGGCCACAGGACTAGAAAAAGTCAGCTTTCATTCTACTCCCTAAGGAAGGCAATGCCAAAGAATGCTCAGACTACCACATAATTGCACACATCTCACACACTAGCAAAGTAATGCTCAAAATCTTCAAGCCAGGCTTCAACAGCATGTGAACTATGAACTTCCAGATGTTCAAGCTGGATTTTAAAAAGGCAGATGAATCAGAGGTCATATTGCCAATATCTGTTTAACCATCAAAAAGGCAAGCGAGTTCCAGAAAAACATCTACTTTTGCTATGTTGACTATGCCAAAGCTTTGACTGTGTGGATCACAACAAACAGTGGAAAATTCTCAAAGAGACTGGAATACCAGACCACCTGCCCTGCCTCCTGAGAAATCTGTGTGCAGGTCAAGAAGCAACAGTTAGAACTGGACATGGAACAACAGACTGGTTCCAAATTGAGAAAGGAGTATGTCAAGACTGTATATTGTCACCTTGCTTATATAACTTATATGCAGAGTACATCATGTGAAATGTTGGGCTGGATGAACCACAAGCTGGAATCAAGATTGCCGGGAGAAATATCAATAACCTCAGATATGCAGATGACACCACCCTTATGGCAGAAAGCAAAGAAGAACTAAAGAGCCTCTTGATGAAAGTGAAAGAGGAGAGTGAAAAAGCTGGCTTAAAACTCAACCCTAGACATAACTCTTTCAAGCTTTCTTCATTGCCTTCTTTCAGTTTTAGGGTGCAGGATGCTCATGGGTGACTTACTATATAAAATGCACTTGAAATTAAGTATTTGCTTCTATGCACACACACTCACACACACATACATCCTTAATTGAATGTGGACCAAGTGCTCTGGTTGTGTCCTACAACTTTGACTCAACGGTAATTCTATTAAATCTGTGATAAGTCTATAAAAAATGATTCTCCTTTCCTTTTTAGATAATTCCATTAAATTAGGACAATGTGAAACTGTATCATTAAAGATACACCTTGTGAAATTGTTGGGAATATTGTGAGCTCATCAGTTTATTAGAGCATAGCTATGTCTGCATTCTTGACACTCAAGATATTCCTTCCTCAGTTTTATTCCATTTCAAAATATGTAATTAAATATGGTGGCATTAAAATAGAAAAAAAAATATTTACTGAACACCAACTGAGGCCTCATAGTGGTAACAGGTGAGGGACATACAGGCCTTCCTGTAGGAATGTTATCTTCCAGCAGGGAGAATATGGGGACAGAGCACAGGTCAGTGGGGGCGAACACTATTAAACACAAAAGCACTGAGTGGTCAAGAGAACAGTCTGGAAAACCTCAAGGAAAAGTAATGCCTTGAGCTACACCTCGACACAGGGCCAGGATTTCACTCAGCTGACTTAGGAGTTGGAGGAAAGGCCACTCCAGGGGAAGGAAGCAGCTTGAACTAAATTACAGAGAGAAGACTAAAAAGGAGGCTATAGTCAAGTATGCTGCTGTGCAGATTTTGGGGGAGAGGAGTGATGGTATTTTGTGTGTCAAATCCTTGCACCCATGTTTTTCACATGTAACACTGTTGAACCTGGCACACATCTTTTGAGTCACTTTTACTTAGTGGCTCAAAAAATATTGATGTTTCTAAACATCCAACAAATTTAGATTTGAAACTATTACTATTAATTGTAAGAAAACAAGAGAGGTTACCCTCGAAGAAAGTGGCTATGGGAAACAAAGTTGGAAAGGATATTGTCTTTTTCTTTAAATATTTACTTGAATTTTTAAATATGTGTGAGATCTTTGCCACCAAGTGTCTCTTCCACAGAGAACATAATAAATTGTTTTCTTTGTGTCCCTATTGTCTTAAAAAGTAAACCAGAGCCCTGAAAGAACTCTACCTGCTCCCCTCCCCACTGATGAGATCTCCATAAAGCAGCATATTGGGAGCAGTGCACTGTGGAACGGGTGCTCCTAGCGCTTGTTTAATCAAAGAAGAAAACCTTCCTTTGCTTTTAAAGTGAACATGTTCTCCTTCTATTGGCTCCAAGGACCCAAAGGCAGGAGGACCTTTGTTGAGGCCCCACTCTAAAAGCTCTGCAAAAGTGTATAGGATAAGGAGCTCTCAGAACTGGAAGATACAGTCCTCTCTCTTCCTTTCCTACAAAACCACCACTAAGAAGACAGACAAGAGGTGGTGCTAAGATGGCGGAGGAATAGGACCGGGAGACCACTTTCTCCCCCACAAATTCATCAAAAGAACATTTAAACGCTGAGTAAATTCCACAAAACAACTTCTGAATGCCAGCAGAGGACATCAGGCACCCAGAAAAGCAGCCCATTGTCTTCAAAAGGAGGTAGGAAAAAATATAGAAGACAAAAAAAGAGACAAAAGAAGTAGGGATGGAGCTCCATCCTGGGAAGGGAGTCTTAAAAAGAGAAGTTTCCAAACACCAAGAAACACTCTCACTGCCGAGTCTGTGGTGAGCCTTGAAACCACAGAAGGCAACGTAACTGGGAGGAAAAATGAAATAAAACCCACAGATTTCATGCCCAGTGGTAACTCCCCCAGAGGAGAAGCAGCACAGATGCCTGCACCTGCCACTAGCAAGCCAGAGCTGGGCAGGGAGGCCTGGGCTGCATTGCTTAGAGTAACGACCTGGCCTGAATGCCCTGAGGGCAATCTGAGGGAACTAACTTGGGATAGCAACCAGACTGTTGTATAGACCATGCAAAAAGCCCTAACCCAAGACACCACCAAGCCTGCTCACAGAACAAATTACTGACTAGAGCTACGTGAAAAGCCCTAACCTAAGACACCATCAGGCCAACTCACAGAACAAAGGACTGAGCAGAGCTAGCCGGCTACAGACCATCCTCCTCCAGTGACAGGCAGCCAGAGCCAGAAGGGGGCAATTGCAGCCCCAGAGAGGCATTATCTACCAAACTGAAAGCAGGTTTCTTTGCTAACTAAGACTTCTTGGGATTCTGGATGGTCTTCTGGATAGTCAACATCTGCCTGAGAAGGTGCGCCAGTTGTACATCCAGAAAACCAAGCAGCAGGGAAAAGGAAGGCAATAAGTCACGCGACCGTTCTCACCAAACACCTGGTCACCTGAGCTGCTTGGATCTGGAAAGGGCACAAAACGCAAGCCCAACCGAGTCTGTGCCTCTGAGGACTGCCTGAATGCCTGAACCTGAGCAGTTTAGACCTTGGAGGTGCATACGGCCCAGGGCTGGCCTCGGACAGTTTCTGGCAGAGCAACCTAGAGCCTGAGCAGTGTGAGAACGGAGGCCACATGCACTGCGAGTGGGGGCAGGTCCAGTGTTGCTGAGACACTGCAAGCACATGCCAGTGTTATTTGTTTGCAGCGTCCCTCCCTCCCCACAGTGCAATTGAAAAAGTAAGCCTAAAAAAGTTTCCACCACCACCCCTTTGTGTCAAGGCGAAAATCAGACACTGAAGAGTCCAGCAAATAGAAGAAGCTAAAACAGAGGGAACCACCTTGGAAGTGACAGGTGCAATAGATTAAAACCCTATAGTTGGTACCGACCACATAGGAAGGGGCCTATAGATCCTGAGAAATATAAGCCAGACCAAGAAACTATCCAAAAATGAACTGACTGCACACTGCCCAGAACATCAGAGAAAGTCCTAGATATAGTTTTACTATTTTTACTAACATTCCTTTTAAAATTTTTAAGTCCTCTATTGCTCCTTTAATTTTCATTTGTATAACCTATTATTACCTTGCAAAAAAAAAAAGAGACCCTATATTTTAAAGCAAACTTCATACATATATATTTTTTAATAATTTTTGTGACTTTTTTTCTTTCTTTTCTTTAATATTGTATTTTTGAAAACCCAGCCTCTACTCTAGATTTCTAATCTTTGCTTTTTTGGTGTTTGTTATCAATTTTCTACCATTAAGAACCCAATCTTCAGTACCCGTTTTTACTTGGGAGAGAGATTACTGGCTTGACTGCTCTCTCCCCCTTTGGACTCTCCTTTTTCTCCACCAGGTTGCCTCTATCTCCTCCCTCCCCCTTCTCTTCTCTACCCAACTCTGTAAATCTCTTTGTGTGTTCCAGACGGTGGAGAACACTTAGGGAACTGATTACTGGCTGGATCTGTCTCTCTCCTTTTGATTTCCCCCTTTATCCTCCTGGTCACCTCTGTCTCCTTCCTCCCTCTTCTCTTCTCTGTATAACTCCATGAATGTCTCTGAGCGGTCCAGAATGTGGAGCACACATAAGGAAGTATTTCCTGGCTGGCTTACTCTCTCCTCATTTGATTCCACTTCATCTCATTCGGGTCACCTCTAATACCCTCCTCCCTCTTCTGTTCTCCATGTAACTCTGTGAACCTCTCTGGGTGTCCCTCACTGAGGAGAAACTTTTCATCTTTAACCTAGATGTTTTATCAATGGTGCTGTATAGATGGAGAAGTCTTGAGGCTACTGTAAAAATAAGACTGAAAACCAGAAGCAGGAGGCTTAAGTCCAAATCCTGAGAACACTAGAGAACTCCTGACTCCAGGGAGCATAAATCGACAGGAGCTCATCAAATGCCTCCATACCTACACTGAAACCAAGCACCACCCAAGAGCCAACAAGTTCCAGAGCAAGGCATGCCATGCAAATTCTCCAGCAACACAGGAATACAGCCCTGAGCTTCAATATTTAGGCTGCCCAAAGTCACTCCAAACGCACTGATATCTCACAACTCATCACTGGACACTTCATTGTACTCCAGAGAGAAGAAATCCAGCTCCACCCACCAAAAATCCAACACAAGTTTCCCTAACCAGGAAACCTTGACAAGCCACCCATCCAACCACACCCACAACGAGGAAACTCCACAATAAAGAGAACCTCATAAACTGCCAGAATACAGAAAGACCACCCCAAACACAGCAATATAAACAAGACGAAGAGACAGAGGAATACCCAGCAGGTAAAGGAACAGGATAAATGCCCACCAAACAAACAAAAGAGGGAGAGATAGGAAATCTACCTGGTAAAGAATTCTATATAATGATAGTGAAAATGATCCAAAATCTTGAAATCAAAATAAAATCACAGATAAATAGGCTGGAGACAAGGATTGAGAAGATGCAAGAAAGTTTTAACAAGCACCTAGAAGAAATTTTAAAAAGAGTCAATATATAATGAATAATGCAATAAATGAGATCAAAAATACTCTGGGGGGGACAAATAGTAGAATAACGGAGGCAGTTGATAGGATAAGTGAAATAGAAGATAGAATGGTAGAAATAAATTAATCAGAAAGGAAAAAAGAAAAACGAATTAAAAGAAATGAGAACAATATCAGAGACCTCCAGGACAATGTTAAACACATCAACATTCGAATCATAGCAGTCCCAGAAGAAGAAGACAAAAAGAAAGACCATGAGAAAATACTTGAGGAGATAATAGTTGAAAATGTCCCTAAAATGGGGAAGGAAATAATCACCCAAGTCCAAGAAACCCAGACAGTCCCAAAGAGGATAAACCCAAAGTAAAACACCCCAAGACACATATTAATCAAATTAATAATGATCAAACAAAAAGAACAAATATTAAAACCAGCAAGGGAAAAATAACAAATAACACACAAGGGGATTCACATAAGGATAACAGCTGATCTTTCAATAAAAACTCTTCAGGCCAGGAAGGAATGGCAGGGCATAATTAAAGTGATGAAAGAAAATAACCTACAGCCCAGATTACTGTACCCAACAAGGATCTCATTCAAATATGAAGGAGAAATCAAAAGCTTTACAGGCAAGCAAAAGCTGAAAGAATTCAGCACCAACAAACCAGCTCTCCAACAAATGCTAAAGGATCTTCTCTAGACAGGAAACACAAAAAGGGAGTATAAACTTGAACCCAAAACAATAAAATAAATGGCAACAGGATTATACTTATCAATAATTACCTTACACGTAAATGTGCTGAATGCTCCACCCAAAAGACAAAGATTGGCTGAATGGATACAAAAACAAGACCCCTATGTATGTTGTCTACAAGAGACCCACCTCAAGCCAAGGGACACATACAGACTGAAAGTGAAGGGCTGGAAAAAGATATTCCATGCAAACAGAGACCAAAAGAAAGCAGCAGTAGCAAACTCATATCAGATAAAATAGACTTTAAAAGAAAGGATGTGAAAAGAGACAAAGAAGGACACTACATATGATCAAAGGATCAATCCAAGAGGAAGATATGACAATTATAAATATATATGCATCCAACATAGGAGCATTGCAATATTTAAGACAAATGCTAACAAGTATGAGAGCGGAAATTAACAATAACACAATAATAGGGGAGACTTTAATACCCCACTCACACCTATGGATAGATCAACTAATCAGAAAATTAACAAGGAAACACAAACTTTAAATGATACAATAGACCAGTTAAACCTAATTGATAATTTCACCTTTTTCTCAAGAGCACACAGAACGTTCTCCAGGATAGGTCACATCCTGGGCCATAAACCTAGCCTTGGTAAATTTTTTAAAAAAAGAAATCATTCCAAGCATCTTTTCTGATGACAACGCATTAAGATTAGATCTCAATTACAGGAGAAAAACTCTTAAAAATCCCAACATATGGAGGATGAACAATATGCTTCTGAATAACCAATAAATCACAGAAGAAATCAAAATATGCATAGAAATGAATGAAAATGAAAACACGACAACCCCAATCCTCTGGAACACTGCAAAAGCAGTGCTAAGGGGAAGGTTCATAGCAATATAGGCATACATCAAGAAACAACAACAACAACAAAAGTCAAACAAATAGCCTAACTCTATAGTTAAAGCAACTAGGAAAGGAAGAAATGAAGAACCCCAGAGTTAGTAAAAGGACAGAAATCTTAAAATTAGACCAGAAATAAATGCAAAGGAAACAAAAGAGACCACAGCAAAAATCAACAAAGCCAAAAGCTGGTTTTTTGAGAGAATAAATAAAATTGACAAATCATTAGCCAGACTCATCAAGAAACAAAGGGAGAAAAATCAAATCAATAAAATAAGAAATGAAAATGAAAAGATCACAACAGACAACACAGAAATACAAAGGATCATAAGAGACTACTATGAGCAATTACATGCCAATAAAATGGACAACTTGGAAGAAATTGACAAACTCTTAGAAAAGTACAACTTTCCAAAACTAAACCAGGGAAGAAATAGAAAATCTTAACTGACCATCACAAGAACAGAAATTGAAACTGTAATCAGAAATCTTCCAGTGAACAAAAGTCCAGGTCCAGACGGCTTTCCAGCTGAATTCTACCAAAAATTTAGAGAAGAGCTAACACCTATCCTACTCAAACTCTTCTGGAAAATTGCAGAGGAAGGTAAACTTCCAAACTCATTCTATGAGGCCACCATCACCCTAACACAAAAACCTGACAAAGATGCCACAAAAAAAGAAAACTATAGGCCAATATCACTGATGAACATAGATGCAAAAATCCTTAACAAAATTCTAGCAATCAGAATCCAACAACACTTTAAAAAGATCACACACCATGACCAAGTGGGCTTTATCCCAGGAATGCAAGGATTCTTCAATATCCGCAAATCAATCAATGAACACACCACATTAACATATTGAAAAATAAAAGCCATATGATCATCTCTATAGATGCAGAGAAAGCCTTTGACAAAATTCAACATCCACTTATGATAAAAACCCTCCTGAAAGCAGGAATAGAAGGAACATACCTCAGCATAATAAAAGCTATATATGACAAACCCTCAGCAAACATTATCCTCAATGGTGAAAAATTGAAAGCATTTCCCCTAAAGTCAAGAACAAGACAAGGGTGCCCACTTTCACCACTACTATTCAACATAGCTCTAGAAGTTTTGGCCACAGCAATCGGAGCAGAAAAAGGAATACAAGGAATCTGAATTGGAAAAGAAGAAATAAATTCTCACTGTTTGCAGATGACATGATTCTCCACATAGAAAACCCTAAAGATTCCACCAGAAAATTATTAGAGCTAATCAATGAATATAGTAAAGTTGCGAGATATAAAATCAACACATAGAAATCCCTCGCATTTTTATACACTGACAATGAGAAAGTAGAAAGGGAAATTAAGAAACAATTCTATTCACCATTACAACGAAAAGAATAAAATATTTAGGAATATATTTACCTAAAGAGACAAAAGACCATATATAGAAAACTATAAAACACTGGTGAAAGAAATCAAAGAGGACACTAATAGATGGAGAAAAATACCATGTTCATGGATCAGAAGAATCAATATAGTGAAAAATGAGTATACTACCCAAAGCAATCTACAGATTCAATGCAATCCCTATCAAGCTACCAACAGTGTTTTTCAGAGAGCTAGAACAAATAATTTCACAATTTGTATGGAAATACAAAAAAACTCGAATAGCCAAAGTTATCTTGAGAAAGAAGAATGGAACTAGAGGAATCAACCTGCATGACTTCAGGCTCTACTACAAAGCCACAGTCATCAAGACAGTGTGGTACTGGCACAAAGACACAAATATAGACCAAAGGAACAAAATAGAAAGCCCAGAGATAAATCCACACACCTATGGACACCTTATCTTTGACAAAGGAGAAAAGAATATACAATGGAGAAAAGACAATCTCTTTAACAAATGGTGCTGGGAAAACTGATCAACCACTTGTAAAAGAATGAAACTAGAACACTTTCTAACACCATACACAAAAATAAACTCAAAATGGATTAAAGATCTAAACGTAAAACCAGAAACTATAAAACACCTAGAGGAGAACATAGGGAAAACACTCTCTGACATAAATCACAGCAGGATCCTCTATGACCCACCTCCAAGAATACTGGAAATAAAAACAAAAATAAATAAATGGGACCTAATTAAAATTAAAATCTTCTGCACAACAAAGGAAACTATAAGCGAGGTGAAAAGACAGCTTTCAGAATTGGAGAAAATCATTGCAAATGAAGCAACTGATAAAGAACTAATCTCAAAGATACACAAGCAACTCCTGCAGCTCAATTCCAGAAAAATAAATGACACAATCAAAAAATGGGTCAAAGAACTAAACAGACATTTCTCCAAAGAAGACATACACATGGCTAACAAACACATGAAAAGATACTCAACATCACTCATTATCAGAGAAATCAAATCAAAACCACAATAGGGTACCATTTCATGCCAGTCAGAATGGCTGCGATCCAAAAGTCTACAAGCAATGCTGGAGAGGACGTGGAGAAAAGGGAACCCTCTAAACTGTTGGTGGGAATGCAAACTAGTACAGCCACTATGGAGAACAGTGTGGAGATTCCTTTGAAAATTGGAAATAGAACTGCCTTATGATCCAGAAATCCCACTGCTGGGCATACGCACTGAGGAAACCAGTACTGAAAGAGACATGTGTACCCCAATATTCATTGCAGCATTGTGTATAATAGCCAGGACATGGAAGCAACCTAGATGTCCATCAGCAGATGAATGGATAAGAAAGCTGTGGTACATATACACATAGATTATTACTCAGCCATTAAAAAGAATACATTTGGATCAGTTCTAATGAGGTGGGTGAAACTGGAGCCTATTATACAGAGTGAAGTAAGCCAGAAAGAAAAACACCAATACAGTATACTAACGCATATATCTGGAATTTAGAAAGATGGTAACGATAACCCTGTATGTGAGATGCAAAAGAGACACAGATGTATAGAACAGTCTTTGGACTCTGTGGGAGAGGGAGAGGGTGGGATGATTTGTGAGAATGGCATTGAAACATGTATATTATTATATATGAAATGAATCTCCAATCCAGGTTGGATGCATGATGCAGGATGCTTGGGGCTGGTGCACTGGGATGACCCAGAGGGATGGCACAGGGAGGGAAATGGGAGGGGAGTTCAGGATGGGGAACACGTACACACCCATGGTGTATTCATGTTGATGTATGGCAAAACCAATACAGTATTGTAACGTAATTAGCCTCCAATTAAAATAAATTTATATTTTAAAAAGTAAACCAACAAATGTTGGATTGCTTTCAAATAGGTACTATTTGATGAATATTTGTTTTACCACTAAGTGATACCTTATTTTATTTTATCATTACAGTAATTAATGACCCCTGTTCCCTTAAGATCCTCATTGGGCTCATGAGAAATCAGAAGTTCAGGGTCACATAACAGGGAAGGCTGGAGCCCAGTTGTGAGCACCCAGGATGAGAACAAGGTAGGAAGCGACCTACAAGTTCAGAGTGCTGTGCATCCATCAGCGCAGGCTGTCTCCAAACTGGCCTGAGAGGCAGGAATGAGCCTGTCCCCATTCTGTAGAAAAACAAGGCAAGTAAAACAAAACAAAAACTGCTCACAGAGGAAATGAAATGAGGTTTGACAGGGAGACAGAGATATAGTTGGGAAAGCCAGTCTCCCCACCCTCCTGTCTGTGGTAGCTCCACTTCAGTGGTCTCTTATCTGGATCAAGAGCTCAGATCTGAGTCATGGGATTCTCAGGGGTCCCCCATACCCAGTGATACCCACCATACTCCCAAGCCTTTACTATCTCCCACATGAATCTAAATCCCACCCTGAAGTATTAACAATTCTCACCACCGTAATCATGAATAGGAACCCTCTACATAGGTATCCCACTGTGACTTCTCACCTGGGCTCATATTGCCCAGGGACCTGACCCTTGATGCCTGAATCCAGGCTGTGTCTTTACATCTGAATTAAGGCTTCACCTTCAATCCACCCACCTCACTCACCCTCCACCCCCCCACCCCGCCCCATGAATCTAGTTCTAACCACACCTATAAGCCCCTGAAGGCAGTATTAAAGGCTGAATATTTGTATCCCCACACAATTCATATGTTAAAGCCATAACCCACAATGTGGTGGTTTTAGGAGGTGGCCCTTGGAAGATGATTACTTTATGATCA
>SJYW01045024.1:0-20245 GCA_006410735.1 Raphicerus campestris | reverse complement strand
ATCATGTAAGGAATGAAGCACCAGTCTATGTTTGATACAGGATATAGGATGCTTGGGGCTGGTGCATGGGGATGATCTAAAGAGATGATATTGGGTGCGAGTTGGGAGGGGGGTTCAGGATTGGGAGCTTGTATATACCCATGGCAGATTCATGTCAATGTATGCCAAAACCAATACAGTATTGTAAAGTAAAATAAAGTAAAAATAAAATTTTAAAAAAATAATAAATAAAATAAAATAAAGCTGAAACTCCAATACTTTGGCCACCTCATGCAAAGAGTTGACTCATTGGAAAAGACCTTGATGCTGGGAGGAATTGAGGGCAGTAGGAGAAGGGGATGACAGAGAATGAGTTGGCTGGATGGCATCACTGACTCGATGGGCCTAACTTTGAGTGAACTCCTGGAGTTGGTGATGGACAGGGAGGCCTGGCATGCTGTGATTCATGGGGTTACAAAGAGTCGGACACGACTGAGCAACTGAACTGAACTGAAAGATTATATAACAACAGTGCATCCTGCTTGAGGACAGTTTCTCCTTCCTGAAAACCCTCTGACTAATCCTGTTATCTTAAAATATAAATTATGGGAGTGAGTCTAGTAAGATCTTTACAACCTTAAGACATTCTTTTGATTTATTGTAATAATTAATTAAAAGCTATATAACTCCCTTGCTAACACCTGCGTGAGGGGTGCTCTCCGTCCTCCTTCTGATGTCTATGTCAGAAGATTTTTCTGTCCCTTTTTATATTTTAATAGAATTCTACAACCCCAAAGCACTGAGTAATCAAGCCTGGTCCCTGGTTCCGAAGCTAAATCTTCTTTGGAGATCAAGAATCTGACACTGTAAGCTGTCAATGTCTTTAGCATAATATGTCTTAACAAAGTTTATGTTTACCTTTTAAACAGTTATCTGGTTGCCACTTGCCAGTTCACATACCAGGAGTCAAATGATTATGTGTGTGCCAGGACTGATGGGAAAAGTTGAGGCTACTACTGAGCATACAGATAAAATTAAGCACCACAGAAAATATAAAGAGGTAATTGTCAAAGAATCAGGCAGGTGTTAGACAGCATGAGACAGGCTGCATATAGGGGAAAAATAATAAAGTTGGCAGGAAAGAATAGAAAAGAGCTTGTAGGTATTTTGAACTATTAGGAAACTATCTTGGAATCTTAGAAAGTCAAAGANAAAGAATCAGGCAGGTGTTAGACAGTATGAGACAGGCTGCATATAGGGGAAAAATAATAAAGTTGGCAGGAAAGAATAGAAAAGAGCTTGTAGGTATTTTGAAATATTAGGAAACTATCTTGGAATCTTAAAAAGAAAGTCAAAGAATTGCATACCTGGAATAATCACAAAGATTTTATGGCATGTTAAGGTTATTTTTGGACAACAGAGGATGAGATGGTTGGATGGCATCACCAACTCAATGGACATGGGTTTGGGTGGACTCTGGGAGTTGGTGATGGACAGGGAGGCTTGCAGTGCTGTGGTTTATGGGGTTGCAAAGAGTCAGACAAAGCTGAGTGACTGAACTGAACTGAACTGAAGGTTATTTTAATGAGTGTTTTAAGAAGACTATATGATATTATTGAGAGAAAAAAATCCTATATTTATATTTTTCTGTTTCTGAATCCAATAAAATGTCTTAAAAGATGTACAAAACTTAGAGTTCAATATTGATTTGTATCATCATAAGCACCTAAATATGTAAACTGAGAAGAACAGTTAAATAAAATCTAATAGCTTCATATCATATAAGCTAATCTATAAATTATGTTTTCACATTGCATAAATAGATACATAATTTTTTTTGAGGAAAAGAAAAAAAAACTTGTAAACAGACACATATCTGTTTACATCCTCCAGCAAAGTAGTATTAGATATCCAGTAAGCAGTTATAGTGGAGAAAAAAATGTCAACTCACTCCAGTACTCTTGCCTGGAACATTCCGTGGACAGAGGAGCCTAGTAGGCTAAAGTCCAGGGGGTTACAGTCAGACATGACTGAGCGACTTCATCAAGCAGTTACAGATATCCAGTAAGATATCCAGTAAGCAGTATTAGATATCCAGTAAACAAATAATTCTGATGATTATAGAAAGCTTTTTAATTAGAAGCAGTAACTTGAGAATCTGAGATAAAATTTTCTCTGCCATTTATTAGCTATACAATAAATCTTAATCTTATAGTTCCTCAATTTTCTCTACCTGTAAGATGGAGAAAATGACATTAATGATTGTGAGAATTAAATTCAATACTAACAATATGTCTAATCCTATGCTTGGCACACATTATGTGTACAAAGAAAAAACTAAGAAGTAAAAAAATAATCTAAAAGTAATAAATGTAAATAAGTACCCAAACTGAGAAATAAGAATTATGTAGGAGAATTTGAATGAGATAGTTCATGTGTACAGGGTAATAATATCTCCTTAGATGTTATTTTCCAAAATAAGCAAAAAAGTAACACAAAAGAGTTGTAGGCTGATATTTTTTTAGAAAATTAAAGTATCTCCTTTTTATTTTACTTAGTTTAGCCGAAATAAATGAAACCAAAAAAAATAATCTTAATATTTTTAATTGAAGAGATGTTTGTTTGCATCTCACAAAAATTATAGTTTTTTGACTGTCCTACAAAGTAGGGATGCTAACGCTAGCCTTATATACAGAAGTGTACTCATAAATATTTAATAACCTACTTTCCAAACTGGGGAAGCAGTGATGTATAACATTATCTGAGCTCAATACTTCTACCACAGTTGATTTCAAGCTACAAATGTAATGTTGGCTAGTTCACAAAAGACCACAACATTGAACAATTCTCTATCACCAGGTAGTAAAAGTTGGCTTCTATTTTTTATATCATATGGGTATGTCTTAACAGTTTATACTTAAATAGTTCATACTTATTTTGTTGAACCTACCCTCAATTTATTCCTTATGATGCTAAGTCGCTTCAGTCGTGTCTGACTCTGTGCGACCCCATAGATGGCAGCCCACCAGGCTCCCCCATCCCTGGGATTCTCCAGGCAAGAACACTGGAGTGGGTTGCCATTTCCTTCTCCAAAGCATGAAAGTGAAAAGTGAAAGTGAAGTCACTCAGTCGTGTCCAACTCCCAGCGACCCCATGGACTGCAGCCTACCAGGCTCCTCTTCCCATGAGATTTTCCAGGCAAGAGTACTGGAGTGGGGTGCCATTATTCCTTATGGATACCCTGTTTTCATTTACTTGTATAAGCTTTGTATAGCTTAATTACTGATGATTTGATAATGTAGATTACCTGGAGGATTAGCTGTAAGGTAAAAAGAAATTTATTCTCTCATGGAAAGAAATCAAGGGCTTCCTATTCTAAGAGTATCATCAAAAGTTAGCTCAAGTTGAGATATGGGATTTGGATACTTTCCTTAAAATTAATAATTCAGTTAAATCACTGAGGCAATAGTTCAGAAGTCTTGATCTTTAAAACTAAAACAATTCCAACTGTTTCCTTAAATTTCATTTTCCATGGATGAGAACAGAAAATAAAAATAAATAGAAGAGAATGAGACTCTTAATACAAGAGAAAACACTGCTTATGTTGTACAATCAGAGTTTCTGCCTCATGACTTAACCAAATAGAACATGAAACGCATAAAGTTCTCAACTATTAATATCATTATCCAGTCAGGTGTCTCTGTTGCTAATAGAAACTTCTAGGAACATGTCATGGGTAGTTTCTGCAATTTTTCCTGATGTTAGCTTTGAAAGTTCAACTTCCTAATTTAAATGTACAGAGNAAGCCTGGTCCCTGGTTCCGAAGCTAAATCTTCTTTGGAGATCAAGAATCTGACACTGTAAGCTGTCAATGTCTTTAGCATAATATGTCTTAACAAAGTTTATGTTTACCTTTTAAACAGTTATCTGGTTGCCACTTGCCAGTTCACATACCAGTAGTCAAATGATTATGTGTGTGCCAGGATTGATGGGAAAAATTGAGGCTACTACTGAGCATACAGATAAAATTAAGCACCACAGAAAATATAAAGAGGTAATTGTCAAAGAATCAGGCAGGTGTTAGACAGTATGAGACAGGCTGCATATAGGGGAAAAATAATAAAGTTGGCAGGAAAGAATAGAAAAGAGCTTGTAGGTATTTTGAAATATTAGGAAACTATCTTGGAATCTTAAAAAGAAAGTCAAAGAATTGCATACCTGGAATAATCACAAAGATTTTATGGCATGTTAAGGTTATTTTTGGACAACAGAGGATGAGATGGTTGGATGGCATCACCAACTCAATGGACATGGATTTGGGTGGACTCTGGGAGTTGGTGATGGACAGGGAGGCTTGCAGTGCTGTGGTTTATGGGGTTGCAAAGAGTCAGACAAAGCTGAGTGACTGAACTGAACTGAACTGAAGGTTATTTTAATGAGTGTTTTAAGAAGACTATATGATATTATTGAGAGAAAAAAATCCTATATTTATATTTTTCTGTTTCTGAATCCAATAAAATGTCTTAAAAGATGTACAAAACTTAGAGTTCAATATTGATTTGTATCATCATAAGCACCTAAATATGTAAACTGAGAAGAACAGTTAAATAAAATCTAATAGCTTCATATCATATAAGCTAATCTATAAATTATGTTTTCACATTGCATAAATAGATACATAATTTTTTTTGAGGAAAAGAAAAAAAAACTTGTAAACAGACACATATCTGTTTACATCCTCCAGCAAAGTAGTATTAGATATCCAGTAAGCAGTTATAGTGGAGAAAAAAATGTCAACTCACTCCAGTACTCTTGCCTGGAACATTCCGTGGACAGAGGAGCCTAGTAGGCTAAAGTCCAGGGGGTTACAGTCAGACATGACTGAGCGACTTCATCAAGCAGTTACAGATATCCAGTAAGATATCCAGTAAGCAGTATTAGATATCCAGTAAACAAATAATTCTGATGATTATAGAAAGCTTTTTAATTAGAAGCAGTAACTTGAGAATCTGAGATAAAATTTTCTCTGCCATTTATTAGCTATACAATAAATCTTAATCTTATAGTTCCTCAATTTTCTCTACCTGTAAGATGGAGAAAATGACATTAATGATTGTGAGAATTAAATTCAATACTAACAATATGTCTAATCCTATGCTTGGCACACATTATGTGTACAAAGAAAAAACTAAGAAGTAAAAAAATAATCTAAAAGTAATAAATGTAAATAAGTACCCAAACTGAGAAATAAGAATTATGTAGGAGAATTTGAATGAGATAGTTCATGTGTACAGGGTAATAATATCTCCTTAGATGTTATTTTCCAAAATAAGCAAAAAAGTAACACAAAAGAGTTGTAGGCTGATATTTTTTTAGAAAATTAAAGTATCTCCTTTTTATTTTACTTAGTTTAGCCGAAATAAATGAAACCAAAAAAAATAATCTTAATATTTTTAATTGAAGAGATGTTTGTTTGCATCTCACAAAAATTATAGTTTTTTGACTGTCCTACAAAGTAGGGATGCTAACGCTAGCCTTATATACAGAAGTGTACTCATAAATATTTAATAACCTACTTTCCAAACTGGGGAAGCAGTGATGTATAACATTATCTGAGCTCAATACTTCTACCACAGTTGATTTCAAGCTACAAATGTAATGTTGGCTAGTTCACAAAAGACCACAACATTGAACAATTCTCTATCACCAGGTAGTAAAAGTTGGCTTCTATTTTTTATATCATATGGGTATGTCTTAACAGTTTATAATTAAATAGTTCATACTTATTTTGTTGAACCTACCCTCAATTTATTCCTTATGATGTTAAGTCGCTTCAGTCGTGTCCGACTCTGTGCGACCCCATAGATGGCAGCCCACCAGGCTCCCCCATCCCTGGGATTCTCCAGGCAAGGACACTGGAGTGGGTTGCCATTTCCTTCTCCAATGCATGAAAGTGAAAAGTGAAAGTGAAGTCACTCAGTCGTGTCCGACTCTCAGCGACCCCATGGACTGCAGCCTACCAGGCTCCTCTTCCCATGAGATTTTCCAGGCAAGAGTACTGGAGTGGGGTGCCATTATTCCTTATGGATACCCTGTTTTCATTTACTTGTATAAGCTTTGTATAGCTTAATTACTGATGATTTGATAATGTAGATTACCTGGAGGATTAGCTGTAAGGTAAAAAGAAATTTATTCTCTCATGGAAAGAAATCAAGGGCTTCCTATTCTAAGAGTATCATCAAAAGTTAGCTCAAGTTGAGATATGGGATTTGGATACTTTCCTTAAAATTAATAATTCAGTTAAATCACTGAGGCAATAGTTCAGAAGTCTTGATCTTTAAAACTAAAACAATTCCAACTGTTTCCTTAAATTTCATTTTCCATGGATGAGAACAGAAAATAAAAACAAATAGAAGAGAATGAGACTCTTAATACAAGAGAAAACACTGCTTATGTTGTACAATCAGAGTTTCTGCCTCATGACTTAACCAAATAGAACATGAAACGCATAAAGTTCTCAACTATTAATATCATTATCCAGTCAGGTGTCTCTGTTGCTAATAGAAACTTCTAGGAACATGTCATGGGTAGTTTCTGCAATTTTTCCTGATGTTAGCTTTGAAAGTTCAACTTCCTAATTTAAATGTACAGAGACTCTAAAACTGAAGACCTGTCTCCAAGGGCTAGTTTGAGGGTGTCTGCAGAACAAGTGATAGCAGGAGTTCAGTTTTGCACTTGGATTTTGTATCTTGGCATAGAGATTCTGATCCTTCCTCTGGCTATTTGCAAACTTGTATTTATAATACTCTATATCTCTTCCTTTTTTTGTGAAAAGTGGCACATTAGAGCAAAACATGAAACAGACCTTTTGTTCTCTAATAACAAACATTTAATCCTTCCAAGATATGTGAGAGATTAATCAAGAAGCCAAGATTGGTATGTGACTCTGGGTAAATGATATTGCTTCATGCTTGTCTCTTGTGGTTGACATGAGTGTACAATGTGTAAAGGAGTTCCTCGGAGAAGGAAATGGCAACTCACTCCAGTACTCTTGCCTGGAAAATCCGATGGGTGGAGGAGCCTGATAGGCTGCAGTCCATGGGGTCGCTAAGAGTTGGACACGACTGAGTGACTTCACTTTCACTCTTCACTTTCATGCATTGGAGGAGGACATGGCAGCCCACTCCAGTGTTTTTGCCTGGAGAATCCCAGGGGTGGAGGAGCGTGGTGGGCTGCCGTCTATGGGGTCGCACAGAATCAGACACGACTGAAGAGACTTAGCAGCAGCAAAGGAGTTCCTATTCTGTTTTCATTTAATTTTTGTAATTCATTAACGTGAATTAAGGTGACATGACTATACATTTATTTCTAAATTATTTGCAAATCAAGCAGAAGGAATTGTGTACTGTAGAAATGGAGATTTAACTTAAGTTTCATATATAGACGTCATGAACCTTAGTCTACAAATTCAACTGAACAATAAATATCAACTTATATTTTTTAGCACAAATGTAATATGGCTTTGAACTTTTATTAGGATTTTTTGAGAGAGGCTTCTAGAAATTGAGTCAGTCTTGATGCTTATTGAAAACTGGAGCAGATTTGCAAATCTCTAAGGTGAATGGCACTGCACTTTTTACTGACCGAATTATGAATGATTCTTTGTAATCTGATGACAGTGCTCTTCTGTGTCTCATATAATATGTGAAAATTTTTATCACACTGAAAGGTCTGAGTCCTTTCAGTGACTAGAGTCTACTTACTTTGTCCTTACTATAGAACTATCCTCTGTACGTGCATGTATGCTCAGTTACTAAGCTGTGTCTGACTCTGTGCTACCCTGTGGACAGTAGGTTGCCTGGTTCTTCTTTCTATGGAAATTTCCAGGCAGAAAAATGAGTGGGTTGACATTTCCTTCTCCATCTTCCCAACCCAGGGATGGAACTCGTGTCTCCTGGGATTGGCAGGCATATTCTTACGAAATGAGCCACCTGAGAAGCATAACTATCCTGTTTAGAGTCTTGCCATTTTATTGGTCCAGGACTTCAGGAAATACTATGTTTTTCTCTTTCCCTGACTCTCAACTCGCTAGCATTGTTTGAGGCTCTCTCTATTTCTATCTCAATCCTTCTACTTCCCTCAGTTTTTTAATCTCCTTGCTTTCTATCTTTAGAAATACTTCTTTGCACCCTGTGCTTTAGCACAATTCCTATTATGAGCTGAACCTTTGAAAAATATATAGCAGAAAAAGAAACAGCATAAAGCAGCATCTGCTTTTGATTGCTAACTATATGTCATGGCCTGCATGCTTGTGTTTCTTCCAAATTTGAAAATTGTAATCCTCTCAAAGTGATGTTATTAGTAGGTAGAGTCCTTGGGAAGTACTAAGAGTTTGAGCTTAAGAAGTGATTAGGTCATGAAAGTGAGCTCTCAAAAATGGAATTAGTGCTCTTATAAAAGAGGTTGCACCAAGCTCANAGCATAAAGCAGCATCTGCTTTTGATTGCTAACTATATGTCATGGCCTGCATGCTTGTGTTTCTTCCAAATTTGAAAATTGAAATCCTCTCAAAGTGATGTTATTAGTAGGTAGAGTCCTTGGGAAGTATTAAGAGTTTGAGCTTAAGAAGTGATTAGGTCATGAAAATGAGCTCTCAAAAATGGAATTAGTGCTTTTATAAGAGGTTGCACCGAGCTCACTACTCCCTTCCATCATATAAGGATAATCTTATGTCTGATTCAAAAGAGAACCTTAGCCCTACAATACTGGCACCCTTATCTTAGACTTCCAGCCACCAGAATTGTGAACATTAAAATTCTCCTGTTTATAAATTACCTAGTCTGTATTATTTTGTCATAGCAGCCCAAACATACTAAGACATTAAATTTTTCCTAAAGCAAAGGAGTACAAAATGACCTAGAAACATTTGTGGATGGTGTGTCTGAATGCAAAAGTACATAGATGAGTAAATTTGCTACTGAGTCCAAGCTTGCTCTGCTTGCTTCAAGATAGGATAATAAATCCAAGGGATGAGATGTTAAAGCACAGAATATGACTATTCAGAAAGCCAGCTGACCCAGAAGATGGCAGACTAATGCCTCAAAATAACTATTTTGCTTGGGACTGGATGTCAGGTTCTTTAATGGATCCAAAATGTGGGGAGGTGATGAAACAAAAGTAAACCGTCATTTAATTCCTATTAGAAAATAAGTCCCAGAATGGCAAGCCACAGGCAAAGGAATGTGACAGTTTCTTTTCCTTATAGTCATTCACAGGTGGGCAGGGTCAACTCTCCCTGTGAGCTGAATAAAGGCTCTTCAATTTAAGGGTNAAGCAAAGGAGTACAAAATGACCTAGAAACATTTGTGGATGGTGTGTCTGAATGCAAAAGTACATAGATGAGTAAATTTGCCACTGAGTCCAAGCTTGCTCTGCTTGCTTCACGATAGGATAATAAATCCAAGGGATAAGATGTTAAAGCACAGAATATGACTATTCAGAAAGCCAGCTGACGGAGAAGATGGCAGACTAATGTCTCAAAATAACTATTTTGCTTGGGACTGGATGTCAGGTTCTTTAATGGATCCAAAATGGGGGGAGGTGATGAAACAAAAGTAAACCGTCATTTAATTCCTATTAGAATAAGTCCCAGAATGGCAAGCCACAGGCAAAGGAATGTGACAGTTTCTTTTCCTTATAGTCATTCATAGGTGGGCAGGGTCAACTCTCCCTGTGAGCTGAATAAAGGCTCTTCAATTTAAGGGTCAGAGAGTTCCAGAAAAATATCTACTTCTGCTGTATTGACTATGCCAAATTCTTTGACTATGAGGATCACAAGAAACTGGAAAATTCTTCAAGAAGTGAGGATACTAGCCCACCTTACCTGCCTCCTGAGAAATATGTATGCAGGTCAAGAAGCAAAAGTTAGAACCAGACATATAACAATAGACTGGTTCCAACTGGGAAAAGTGTAGGTCAAGGCTGTATATTGTCACCCTGCTTATTTAACTTATACACAGGGTACATCATGTGACATATCCTGCTGAAACAAACACAAGTTGGTATCAAGATTGCTGGGGGAAATAGCAACAACCTCAGATATGTAGATGACACCACCCTTATGCAGAAAGTGAACAGGAACTGAAGAGCCTCTTGATGAAAGTGAAGGAGAAGACTGAAAAAGTTGGCTTAAAACTCAACATTCAAAAAACTAAGATTATGGCATCTGGGCCTAACAATTCATAGTGAATAGATTGGTAAACAATGGAAGCAGTGAGAGAATTTATTCTTTTGGCCTCCAAAATCACTGGAGATGGTGACTGCAGCCATGGAATTTTAAAATGCTTGTTCCTTGGAAGAAAAGTTATGACAAACCTAGACAGCATATTAAAAAGCAAAGACATTACTTTGCCAACAAATATCTGTCTAGTCAAAGCTTGTTTTTTACAGTAGTCACGTATGGATGTGAGAGTTGGACTATAAAGAAAGCTGAGTGCTGAAGAATGAGTGAATGAACTGAACTGAGAAGGGGCAGGGTTCTCTGAGGCAGGCTATTATGTATGAGATTATAGAGCAAAAATGGCAAAAACAAGGGTTATAGTCAGAGCATGGAGTCAAAATTAACCCTTCCCAGTTACAGATGAACATATAGCTATTAAAACAACATTAATGCTTCATTAAATTATCATGCTATAATCAAATTTTCATTAATTACCTATGCAGTCTCACCTGAGCTGTGAGGGCAGAAGATAAACAAGCAATTACAGTGGCATGTAATTGGTATTATGAAAAGGGAAGTAAGGTAAGATGGGAGAACACTTTATGAACCTGTAAATCATGTTTCTATAATACAACATAAGTCATAGAATTAGCTAAACAATGAGCTAAGCTATGCAACCCCAGAAAAGACTCAAGTCAAATTCTTTTGGTCAATGGTTGCCAAACCTTATAGTCACAGG
Source organism: Raphicerus campestris (assembly GCA_006410735.1). Classification (NCBI taxonomy): domain Eukaryota; kingdom Metazoa; phylum Chordata; class Mammalia; order Artiodactyla; family Bovidae; genus Raphicerus; species Raphicerus campestris. The sequence goes on along the minus strand of SJYW01045024.1, from coordinate 9,308 downwards.
ACTTCTTTGCATTTTTACAAATGATAGAGGTTCACAAAGGCATCCTCAGCTTTGTTATGGAGAGTTACATCTGTTGATATTTATTTGCATGCTAGACATTAGAACTAAGAGAATCTTTCACATTTTTTAATTAACTTGTTTAAAATAACAATGTGAATGCCATTATACTTAATATATTTTCATGGAAAAATAACTATATTTTACAAAAACAGTGATAAGAGCAGCACTTTATGACTTGCTTCAAATCTCTTCAATGTCTGGCTCAGTAAGAGACAACTGGATTTGCATGTCTACTTCTGTAGTTAATCTGCTGCAACATCACATCAAGTAGATTTTAAAAATTACACTATGCACTTATAAAAGAATAAGAGTAAAAAATACAAAAATAGAAACTTAATCTTGCTGTAAAAAGCATTTTATCTCACTGACCTTTAGGAAGCAGTTTGAGAATCTTAGGAACCCAGGTCCATATTTGGAAAATAAAAGAAAATTCTGATAAGTGGAAGTAAATATAAAGAAATAGTTACTTTGTGTTCCTTGAACTACAGGTTTGACAATTTAGAGGCCTACAGCTATATCTCCCTTCAAGTTATTATGAAAAGAAGCAGCCTTCGAAAGAAACACACTTCCAATCACACAGCTCTTACTCTCATCTTCTCCCTTGAAATAAATCCTAGCTTATTACAAGCAGAAGGATTTAAATACTTCCACACTTATTAAATAGCATTATATCACTGACACCATTCATTTCTTTGAGCTTGACTGGATTTCCAGTCCTGACAGCAAGTCATCATAAAGCATTCACAATCAGTATTGTTACCTAAACTGTGATGGAAAAATTTAATGATAGTTTAGTAGGAACACTGAAGAAAAGCATAGGGATTTGATGGGAAGACTACATAACTTCCACTGAGATCTGAATAGATGGTTTTACTAAAAATAATTATTCACAGTGAATTTGTAAAAGATGTTATAGTACTTAGCTTTAACAGTGTGGAATGAATACAAGAGGTGTCAACTTGATATATTCAGTTTTGAATATAAAGAAAAAGTTAGAAACTTCTGAGAAAACAGTAAACCATTAAACAAAAATTGCTACTAGCCACCAAAACCAGTTTAATTACCACTGGTGGAAAAAGGCATCATTTTACATAAATGTATTTATTTCAATAATTATGCTGAACATGATAAAATGAACTAAACTTGTAATGAAGTCCACTGAAATGTATAAAAGTGTTCCAACCTCTGTCAGTCTAAACTATCAAATATAAATTCTGAATTGGGAAATAATCAGAAGCAACTGGAAAATAATTCCTCATTCCCCAGCACTTCTGAATATGATAATCTCAAAGCAATTCCTTGAGTGCTTGTCATTCATATCTTGTATACTAACTCCCATTTTATGCCAATTATTGTTTTAAAAGTTAGATATCAAGATTTCTACTGCATCCCTAGTACTATGTAAAGACATGAACCAATAATTAACAAATATGTTTAATAACTAGGAAACAAAATATGACAGAGCTCAGCCTCTAAAGTAGTTCATAGTATAGAAAAAGACACTAAGGTAAATATAGTTACATAAATGACATATATAGACATGCATAGAAGCAGAGAGAATAGAATAAATCATTCTGTGTTGAGAAGAATGGCACAGAGAGAATTCAGAGGAGTGGCATAGGAAAAAAAAAAAAACTTGAATCAGACATTATACATTATCTAGCACAAATATAGGAAATTATTTTTTTCTTACTGTGGTTTGTTTGCAAAATAGGCAGAAAGTTTGGACCAGAAATGTTGACAAAAGACAGCTGTGATCAGCATACAACTCTATCCTAAAGGTTGAAAAATATTTGCAGAGTGGGAATGTACTGAAAGCTTTCAAACAAGGAAATGACAAGATTCATCGAGGGTAAATGAAAGCTGAAATAAAAGGTTGTAGAAGGCACGAATTTATTTACTTTTGCTCACAATNCAGAAAAATATCTACTTCTGCTGTATTGACTATGCCAAATTCTTTGACTATGAGGATCACAAGAAACTGGAAAATTCTTCAAGAAGTGAGGATACTAGCCCACCTTACCTGCCTCCTGAGAAATATGTATGCAGGTCAAGAAGCAAAAGTTAGAACCAGACATATAACAATAGACTGGTTCCAACTGGGAAAAGTGTAGGTCAAGGCTGTATATTGTCACCCTGCTTATTTAACTTATACACAGGGTACATCATGTGACATATCCTGCTGAAACAAACACAAGTTGGTATCAAGATTGCTGGGGGAAATAGCAACAACCTCAGATATGTAGATGACACCACCCTTATGCAGAAAGTGAACAGGAACTGAAGAGCCTCTTGATGAAAGTGAAGGAGAAGACTGAAAAAGTTGGCTTAAAACTCAACATTCAAAAAACTAAGATTATGGCATCCGGGCCTAACAATTCATAGTGAATAGATTGGTAAACAATGGAAGCAGTGAGAGAATTTATTCTTTTGGCCTCCAAAATCACTGGAGATGGTGACTGCAGCCATGGAATTTTAAAATGCTTGTTCCTTGGAAGAAAAGTTATGACAAACCTAGACAGCATATTAAAAAGCAAAGACATTACTTTGCCAACAAATATCTGTCTAGTCAAAGCTTGTTTTTTACAGTAGTCACGTATGGATGTGAGAGTTGGACTATAAAGAAAGCTGAGTGCTGAAGAATGAGTGAATGAACTGAACTGAGAAGGGGCAGGGTTCTCTGAGGCAGGCTATTATGTATGAGATTATAGAGCAAAAATGGCAAAAACAAGGGTTATAGTCAGAGCATGGAGTCAAAATTAACCCTTCCCAGTTACAGATGAACATATAGCTATTAAAACAACATTAATGCTTCATTAAATTATCATGCTATAATCAAATTTTCATTAATTACCTATGCAGTCTCACCTGAGCTGTGAGGGCAGAAGATAAACAAGCAATTACAGTGGCATGTAATTGGTATTATGAAAAGGGAAGTAAGGTAAGATGGGAGAACACTTTATGAACCTGTAAATCATGTTTCTATAATACAACATAAGTCATAGAATTAGCTAAACAATGAGCTAAGCTATGCAACCCCAGAAAAGACTCAAGTCAAATTCTTTTGGTCAATGGTTGCCAAACCTTATAGTCACAGGACTTCTTTGCATTTTTACAAATGATAGAGGTTCACAAAGGCATCCTCAGCTTTGTTATGGAGAGTTACATCTGTTGATATTTATTTGCATGCTAGACATTAGAACTAAGAGAATCTTTCACATTTTTTAATTAACTTGTTTAAAATAACAATGTGAATGCCATTATACTTAATATATTTTCATGGAAAAATAACTATATTTTACAAAAACAGTGATAAGAGCAGCACTTTATGACTTGCTTCAAATCTCTTCAATGTCTGGCTCAGTAAGAGACAACTGGATTTGCATGTCTACTTCTGTAGTTAATCTGCTGCAACATCACATCAAGTAGATTTTAAAAATTACACTATGCACTTATAAAAGAATAAGAGTAAAAAATACAAAAATAGAAACTTAATCTTGCTGTAAAAAGCATTTTATCTCACTGACCTTTAGGAAGCAGTTTGAGAATCCTAGGAACCCAGGTCCATATTTGGAAAATAAAAGAAAATTCTGATAAGTGGAAGTAAATATAAAGAAATAGTTACTTTGTGTTCCTTGAACTACAGGTTTGACAATTTAGAGGCCTACAGCTATATCTCCCTTCAAGTTATTATGAAAAGAAGCAGCCTTCGAAAGAAACACACTTCCAATCACACAGCTCTTACTCTCATCTTCTCCCTTGAAATAAATCCTAGCTTATTACAAGCAGAAGGATTTAAATACTTCCACACTTATTAAATAGCATTATATCACTGACACCATTCATTTCTTTGAGCTTGACTGGATTTCCAGTCCTGACAGCAAGTCATCATAAAGCATTCACAATCAGTATTGTTACCTAAACTGTGATGGAAAAATTTAATGATAGTTTAGTAGGAACACTGAAGAAAAGCATAGGGATTTGATGGGAAGACTACATAACTTCCACTGAGATCTGAATAGATGGTTTTACTAAAAATAATTATTCACAGTGAATTTGTAAAAGATGTTATAGTACTTAGCTTTAACAGTGTGGAATGAATACAAGAGGTGTCAACTTGATATATTCAGTTTTGAATATAAAGAAAAAGTTAGAAACTTCTGAGAAAACAGTAAACCATTAAACAAAAATTGCTACTAGCCACCAAAACCAGTTTAATTACCACTGGTGGAAAAAGGCATCATTTTACATAAATGTATTTATTTCAATAATTATGCTGAACATGATAAAATGAACTAAACTTGTAATGAAGTCCACTGAAATGTATAAAAGTGTTCCAACCTCTGTCAGTCTAAACTATCAAATATAAATTCTGAATTGGGAAATAATCAGAAGCAACTGGAAAATAATTCCTCATTCCCCAGCACTTCTGAATATGATAATCTCAAAGCAATTCCTTGAGTGCTTGTCATTCATATCTTGTATACTAACTCCCATTTTATGCCAATTATTGTTTTAAAAGTTAGATATCAAGATTTCTACTGCATCCCTAGTACTATGTAAAGACATGAACCAATAATTAACAAATATGTTTAATAACTAGGAAACAAAATATGACAGAGCTCAGCCTCTAAAGTAGTTCATAGTATAGAAAAAGACACTAAGGTAAATATAGTTACATAAATGACATATATAGACATGCATAGAAGCAGAGAGAATAGAATAAATCATTCTGTGTTGAGAAGAATGGCACAGAGAGAATTCAGAGGAGTGGCATAGGAAAAAAAAAAACTTGAATCAGACATTATACATTATCTAGCACAAATATAGGAAATTATTTTTTTCTTACTGTGGTTTGTTTGCAAAATAGGCAGAAAGTTTGGACCAGAAATGTTGACAAAAGACAGCTGTGATCAGCATACAACTCTATCCTAAAGGTTGAAAAATATTTGCAGAGTGGGAATGTACTGAAAGCTTTCAAACAAGGAAATGACAAGATTCATTGAGGGTAAATGAAAGCTGAAATAAAAGGTTGTAGAAGGCACGAATTTATTTACTTTTGCTCACAATTACCCAAAGTCTCCTTGATTATAATTCATAGAACAGCCAGACAAATATTGAGTCTCACCATACTCTGACGTCAAGGAGCAATGCATATGTCCTAGTTTTGAATAATAGGGTCTTTCTATTGAGGTAAATATTGAGCAGGTAAGTGTCCTCAACAGGACATGATACACCGGCAGTGCCCAGCAGTGGTAGTAGCCATTGATAGCAGTGGCTGTACATCCAGCAGTGAAATCTCAGAATATGTCTATGGCATAGTCTCTTTTACGTTATCAACAGCTTGGCAATTCTTAGCTCCTGGCCACATTTTCCAGTGTGATTCTCGGTCTTCCTATTAATTCTCTGAAGTCTCCTGTAATTTTTTTTCAATTCATTTTTTGCTTGTATTCATTAGCCAGAGTAGTTTTCAACTGCTTAAAACCATGAACTCTTACTATTAACAGGTAGACCAGGCACTAAATAAAAAGTGGGAAAGAATGCTCTGTGAGCATTTGTGATGTTTTAGATTGATTAACAACAAATTTCAAAGATCAGAGACATGTTGGGGAGTACTCAAATCACACTATTATGATAACATTGGTGCTGTAATAAAATGGCTCCAAAAATAGAATGTGAATTTTTGTGAGCAGCTCCTGATGTGACAAGGGTCCATCTAGTCAAAGCTTGGTTTTCCCAGTAGTCATGTATGGATGTGAGAGTTGGACTATAAAGAAAGCTGAGCATCGACGAATTAATAATTTTGAACTGTGGTGTTGGAAAAGACTCTTGTCAGTACTTTGGACTGCAAGGAGATCAAACCAATCAATCCTAAAAAAAATCAGTCCTGAATATTCATTGGAAGGACTGATGCTGAAGCTCCAACACTTTGGCCACCTGATGCGAAGAACTGACTCCTTGGAAAAGACCCTGATGCTGGGAAAGATTGAAGGCAGGAGGAGAAGAGGATGACAGAGGACAAGACGGTCATATGGCATCACTGACTCAATGGACATGAGTTTGAGCAAGCTCCAGGAGTTGATGATGAACAGGGAAGCCTGGTGTGCTGCAGTCCATAGGGTGGCAAAGAGTCAGACGTGACTAAGGGCCTGAAATCACTGAACTGATCTGAACTATAAGTTTGAAATTTGGAATTTAAGAAAATGCATAAATTCCTAACTCCACTTTGAGAAAAGTAAATTCAGACTCTTTAAGGTTGAACGCTATATGGAAAAATTCAAATACTGCATTATACCTCCACAAATAACCTCTGCTGCTGCTGCTGCTAAGTCACTTCAGTCCTGTCCAACTCTGTGCAACCCCATGATGGCAGCCCACCAAGCTCCCCCATCCCTGGAATTCTCCAGGCAAGAACACTGGAGTGGGTTGCCATTTCCTCCAAAGCAGGAAAGTGAAAAGTGAAAGTGAAGTCGTTCAGTCATGTGCAACTCTTCGCGACCCGATGGACTGCAGCCTACCAGGCTCCTCCATCCATGGGATTTTTCCAGGCAAGAGTACTGGAGTGGGGTGCCATCGCCTTCTCCACAAATAACCTCTACTGTGCCTCTATTTCATAAAGCATTATTATTCATATGTGCCTTGCTGTTACGTAGAGATTAAGGGTTTGGAAGTTAGAAATCTTACTTGTTTATTTTTTAATATCTGGCCCAGAATTTTCAGGAATCTAGAGAGTGTTTAATCAGTGTTGCTGATTCATAATATGAATTTTCCCTGGTCCCTAGTATCTAAAGCTTTTACAATCTTGCATCTGCTATTATCAAACAGGTATGATACCTACAAATTGATTCACTGTCTTTGTGAATTTTGTTTCTCAGCTTGAGTTGTTGAGTTCCTTATTCTGAGAAAGTCCAATGTAGTTCATATGAAAAACAGTGTTTTGTTTTCCCTGAAAAGAGTTGTAATGTGTGAGAGCTCAGATGCTCAGTCGTGTCTGACTCTTGGATAAAGTCAGTGTGATAAATGATTCAGTAATTCCTTTCAAAGATTGCAAGACTGTGTTTGTTATATTATAATAGTGATGAATCACACTGAGTACTTCTTTCATAAGGAAAGTTACATACATATTAATGGCCTTATGTGTTATGAGGCAAGCATATTATACCTTATTATATACAAGAAAAATGTGATTTGACTAACAGTAAAACCCAGTGTTCAGTACCATGACACTCCAAATGGAGTTTTTACTGTATTACTGTTTTTATTTGCATTTATAAAAAATCCCAACATTTTACAATATGGTTCACCTAGTTTTCACTGTAATAAATCTTTTTACCAGTAACAAGGAATTGTGTACAGTTTGTTTTTGCATTTATGAATAATAATTTAATTTAAATGCATGTAAAAAGTTAAAGCTCGGAGCTCATCAAACTCGAATATGCACATTTAGCCAGAGCAGCATCTCAAAAAAAGTTTTTGAATGGCCCAAACCACATCATATATATTAAAGCTTTGCTGTGCATTTTGCATCTTTGATAGAAAAGATTTTGCCTTGAAAACTTGGCAATTCACATTATGGTAAAATACACACCATGCAAAGCACTAAAAAAATAATGTGCTGTCTGGCCTTTTTGGCAGCACACATATATAAATGTGTGCTGTCATTGTATTACATGTCAGCACATTTGGTAAACTGAATTTTTGCATGATGATATTTAATTTCAGGATGCAGATGACACCTGCCTTGTACACTTCTCTGTAAGAGCGCAGAATTGCTTTATTGGCAAACTCATTTGGATAAGAAGATGTTTGCAGTGCAAAGTTTCTCTCACTTACATCCTAATAGAATGTTAAGCTTTAAATCCATATTGACTTTGCTAATGTTGAAAAAGTGCTGTATTAAATAACTTATGAGCTTGTTCGCATAAGTTAAATCATTAACTTCTTTTCCAGGAAGCAGATCTATAATTACAAATGACTCATGTATTTTCCATTTCTTAAAACCATCCAAGAGAAGTAGCAAGGATCCACACCAAAAAAGAAAGAACTCTATCAGCTCATGTTTCCACAAATACTTTTAGATAAATTATGGCATAGCTGAAATCACATTGACCCATCCTTCTGATAAGACTGCTAATAATGCATTTGTGCTACTTGCTAGTTTTAGCAAGCAACACAATGTCTCTGAACTTGTATTATTCAATTGGCACAATAGCATTAAGAGCAATTATTTTGTAGAATTATTCTGAGGATCACGTCTATAAAATATCTCACATGATTTGAATGCTAATAAATAAAATAGACTAACTTTACCTCTAACAATTTCAGTGCAGATTTCATTAGTGGTAATACATTTTGAAATTGTTTATTTTACCCAAACTATAAATAAATGAGTAAGCTAGGCATATTTCTCTCACTATGGTGTTATCATTTCTACATAACAAAATGTCCATGTTTTGTTATGCTTTGTTTGATTATAAGTTTAAGGCTTAAGNTTAGTGGTAATACATTTTGAAATTGTTTATTTTACCCAAACTATAAATAAATAAGCTAGGCATATTTCTCTCACTATGGTGTTATCATTTCTACATAACAGAATGTCCATGTTTTGTTATGCTTTGTTTGATTATAAGTTTAAGGCTTAATGTTAAGTTCTAACTTTGTGGTTGCTGTGTCATCAGAACTTAGCACCATTCTTGGCACAAAACAGATATTCTATAAATGCCTTGCCTGTAAAGACAATTCTCTTTCTTTACTTTTAACATTAAGGTCTAGTAAAACACTTAAGGCATAAGAAAGGAAAACAAAACAAATACATTTGAAAAAGACAACAACTGACCTGCTACTCTGGCAAATAATATTTTCTCAGACCTTTCAATTCAAGTACTATACTTACAAAATGAAGAGTATTCTTCAAAGGACTCAGAAGCACTAATGCATAAAAGGGATTTATTGCTTCAATTGGAAATTTTACAAGGTCAATGGGGAGAAAGAAAAAATCTGTTTTTTACTAATATCTACAAACTTTATCTGTTAAGGAATAGTTTAAGTAAAAAACTATATTTTCCAAAAAAGGTAATAGATGTGTATGTTAGAAATGTAAGTGAAAAAGAATGTGACAATATCTTAATGAAGGATTCCACAGGCTAGAGTAAGTTTATTGGGTAGAAACCTCCTGAAATGTGGTTGATATACTCAATATTCAGCAGAATTACAGTGCTACCACTAAAATAAATCAAGAAAAAAAAATT
>SJYW01045022.1:0-143218 GCA_006410735.1 Raphicerus campestris | reverse complement strand
ATACAAAATACATATGAAGCCATCCTTACCTCTCGACCACTGACCATTTATTTTTTTCCCTTTCATAGTCATTCTCAACTGTTTTCACTGACTCTAATCAACTCAGGTACTAACCAGCTTCAATTTGGCCTTATTCTCACTATTCTGAGGCATTTATAATGTGACCAATGATTTTACTTTTTGTTATGTCTGACAGCCATTCTCAGGCTTTTTCTTACTTAGGCTCATAATATTTGTCTTTTACTGTTGGACGTTTTTCCTCTTTAAGCCTTCTTTACTTAAACGGATATATTCCATTTTCACCTCCAACCTCTTTTGAGTCCTAACCTTTCTTTGAGTCCTTGATGGACTAAAGTGGCCAACAGTGGTATGGTGGTGGGAGAGATGGACCCAGATTCAAAAATATACACAGAAACATTGTACATGACTTAAAGCTGAGTGTTTATCCCAGTGCCACCATTATTGTTGTATAATGTGTGTAAAGCTAACTTCCCCTTGGCTTGGCTTTTCATCTGTAAAATATAGTTTAATAATTACACCTACCTCATAGGATTAGATTTTTAGAATTGAATGAGTTAGTATGCATAAAATGCTAAAATAATGTTGTTCACATAGTAATATCTACAAACACTGAAGGTTAGATATACCTCGGGAAACTTTCTTTGACCACTTCANGTGTGTAAAACTAACTTCCCCTTGGCTTGGCTTTTCATCTGTAAAATATAGTTTAATAATTACACCTACCTCATAGGATTAAACTTTTAGAATTGAATGAGTTAGTATGCATAAAATGCTAAAATAATGTTGTGCACATAGTAATATCTACAAACACTGAAGGTTAGGTATACATCTGAAAACTTTCTTTGACCACTTCAGTGTCAATGCATCTTAAGATTTCCATATTTTACATAATGTCAACAATTTTTAAATGTCTTAAGAGTCTCTTCAAAATTGACTTTTATGTTACAGTCTCTTTTGATATTTAACTGAGTAAACAATAAAACTTCATGTCTAGCAAGAAACTGTTACAAGTTTTGAAATTTACATTAAGCACACTTTTACAAAAACCTCCAGTCATCTGTGCCAGTCAAAAATTCCTTTTTCTGTTTTTTTTTTAATTTAAAAGATAATAAAAATCCTCCCATGTTTTAAAGAATTATATCTTAAATATAGCAAGTATGAGAGCTGTTTTTCACTTTGAAGAAAAATAATAACTGTATAAAAATATCTGTTCATAAGAGACTGTTCAATATATATTTTGGCACATAATTTCTTTGATAAACTTCAATGAGTAATTGGAATTTGAAAATTAAATATAGTTGAATTAATTCAGTTGTAAAAAATAAGCTATGTAAAACAATCCCCAAACTCTGTGGTAGGCAGAAACTATCCCTTACCCCCAAAGACATCTACATCCAACCCATGGAATCTGTGAACAAATTATATTAAATAGCAAAATTAATACTGCAGCTCTAGTTATAATTAGGGTCCTAAAAGTAGTGAGAATACCTTGAATTATCTGAATGAGTTTAACTAGTCATGAGGACCCTTAAAGCAGAAATCAGAGGAAAACAGCAGAGAAATTTGAAGGATTGAAATGATTTCAAGTGCCATTGCTGGCGATAAGAACAAAGAACCCTAAGAATAACAACAAGGAAACTTCAGCCCTACAATGTCAAGGACTAAATTTGGCTGACCACCTGATGAGCTTGGAAGTATACTATCCCTCGTGAATTTAGAAAGGACTGCAATCCAGTTGACACCTTGACTTAAGCCTTGAGAAATTCAAAGCGAGGACCCATCTGAACTACACTAGACCTGGACATCTAGCCTGGAGGAGCTATGGAATGATGAAATTGAGTTGGATTCTATCAGCTAAGTTAGTAATAATTTGTTAGGGCAGCAAGTGGAAATTAGCAAACACATTATTATACAGTTTTCATTTAAAATATTGGTTACTAGCTTTGCATAGGGAAACGCATTTGCACATGCAGATTTACTTGATAAAATAAAATTGATATTCACCACCATGAGGTTATTTTTTAATATTTTGAAACTTGAAACTTTGAAATTTGACCCTTAGGAAGAGTCAGTCAGAGAATATTTGATTATCAATACTTTATAGGATCATTGCCTGGAAAATCCTATGGACGGAGGAGCCTGGTAGGCTGTAGTCCATGGGGTCGCTAAGAGTCGGATATGACTGAGTGACTTCACTTTCACTTTTCACTTTCATGCATTGGAGAAAGAAATGGCAACCCACTCCAGTGTTCTTGCCAGGAGAATCCCAGGGATGGGGGAGCCTGTCGGGCTGCCGTCTATGGGGTCACACAGAGTTGGACACGACTGAAGTGACTTAGCAGCAGCAGATATGAAAAGACTATACAGATTGCATATTATCTCTCTTCAAGAAGCTACAATATATTAAATTTCAATGTTTTATTTCTATGGTTCTCTTTTATATGGATTTTAAGCATGATTCGGCAGCTTATTATGCTAAATGATTAATTTTACCCAGTTAATCAATCAAAAAGTAACTGATAAACAGTGAACACTGCCATGCACAGAAATAAAATAAAGGTGTAAATGACTTTTGTAAGCTTTATGCAGAATTCATGCAGCATTCTTTTCAGCACAGTAGCCAAATAACTCACTTTGGAATTTGTAAACCAACAAATATAAAATATACTAGATACTAGGATATCAAAGCTCAATATATGTCTTATACCTTTAATGTCTCTGCAGATTGTTAGTGTAAATAATAGGAGAAATAACTTTTCACAGAAAGGGAATTATTATGTTTCAAAATTATTTTCAAACTATGGCCACAAAATATATTCAACTCAGCTGTCCTCAAGAATGGAGACAGCCTCTTCAGGAGGCATTCTTCTGGTCAATAATGCTATGAAAATCATTAGCGATGATAGAGAATGATTTTTTTTCATCTTCCCATCCACATATGAAAACACGTTATTTTTATTTTGCTTTATTTTTTTGCTTTACCAGCAGCAAGACACTCTGAGACATAGCACCTGCTAGACCTTAAATTTTATTTAACATACAGCAGAGCACCTTACATGTTGATCTAATAATAATTAATGTCATGGAGTTTGGAAGCTTGGGACATGTAGGCTTTAGGAAAACTTCTCATATGGTAAAGTTTACTACCTCCTTTTACCTAACTGGATGAATGGATAGCAGAGTAAAGTGAGAGCTCCATATCATTTCCCCTCACTCATCACTGCTTCACTTACCATTGGCCAGAGTCCTCTGATTTACAAAATTATAAATGGGTTCACTGTGTTGGATTCAGAAAATATTAAAAACACCCACATATGCACACACAAAGTGCTACCTGGTTTTAGCAATACTTAGACTAAGATGACTACAGTTAATATCCCATGACTAACTCTTAGGGGCCCAGTTAACCTTCTCCACTTTATGACTAAAACTGACTTATTTTAGCCACATAACAGAAACAACAGGAGATTGCATTTTAAGCACATGGGCATGGAGAAGTCAAATAATCCTCATTTTCTTAATGAAGAAAATACTGAAATTTGACCAATGAGTCTTTAAATGTAAAGAATAGCATACTCTCTAAATATTTTTAAAAGTGTACATGGTGAGGCCTTTGGATGACTGAATGATTTTATTCCTATTGTAGGTGGAGTATCACCATAAAATAAAATTCTATCTTTGAATATTGTTCAAACAAGGAGAAAGATCTTCAAAAATGCCATATCCTGTGGTTGTATTTGCTAGGGAGAAAGACAAGAGGCACAACGGGAACCTCTTTTTAATCTGTCCTTCAGACATTTCAATCAAAACTCATCAGGTGTTCAAGAAACTTGATGAAATGCCTGCTATGTGGAGACATTTTTCTCAAAAGGCTTTTTTATTATTGTTGTACATACTGTATTAGCTAGGTAAGATGCTTATAAATATTTATATAACACAGCCATAAAGTGATATATTCACCACAGTTTCACAAGAATGTATCAGTCATATTGAAAATTCTGATTACAGTATGTTTGAAACCGAAAGCTGTGCTGGATGAGAGATTTGAAATCTGAGCCCTAGAAAATCTGGAAAGAGGGGAGGAGTTTGCTTTCTCATCAGGGACACAGAGGGATAAAACAAAAGGATCTCTTGATATTGCAGAAATGATTTATTTCTCATATTTCTCTGAGGAGATTTCCTCTAAAGAAAATCTTTAAACCCTGGAAGACATAGAGCTAAGAAAGACACTCAAGTCTCATTCATTCCTCCGCAAAATAAATGTGCGTTGAGTAAATGTGCTGTGCTTTGATTAGTTGCTGAGTCGCTCCAACTCTTTTCGACCCCATGGACTGTAGCCTGCCAGATTCTTCTGTCCCTGGGATTTCCCAGGCAAGAATACTGCAGTGGGTTGCCATTTCTTCCTCCAGGGGATCTTCCCATCCCAGGAATTGAACTCAGGTCTCCCGTTGCAGGTGGATTCTTTGCCATCAGAGCTATCGGTGTGGCTCATATACTCAAATGGCATCCCTACTATTTGCCAATGATGGTGCAAAATAGCATGGGAAAGGTTAAGAAGGAATAACAGTTCATATAAGGGTCATATAATATATGCATCGTTTTGATCTCCCAGAAACACATCCCCTCCTATAAAAAAGTGCATGAATCACATAAAGATAAACACTAAGACATTTAAGAAAATGTTATTTAAAAAAAAAAGACTGCAAAAATGCTGCTTTATTCATTTTCATCTCCATGTTACAAGTGTAGCACTTTTCATCACCTGATACCAATCCCTGCAGCTGCTTAATGAAACATATCCACTGTCATTTATCATTATTTTCTAATAGTTTTTCAGTATTTCCAAACTCCTATCAAAAGAAACTAAACAATTGGTTCATATAAACCATGATAAGCTTATCAACTACTTAAACATATGACCAAAATATATTTCAAAATAGTCACTGATTTTATTTTTTTCAAAGATTGATCATATGAGAATTAAATCAAATATTGGTTTATATTCAAGATATCCATTCTACTTGAAGAAAACCCTTTGCAGCCAAGCTTAAACAGTTTATTGCTTACATTTCTTAAAAAAAAAACTAGTATATTTTTATGGCACTTTCTTATTTAAAATATGACTGAAATGTAATATAAATGAGCTTCTTTAAATTTCCAGTTACTGTTTCAGTTACTTAAAAGTGCTGGTTTATCAAAGTTTTTGGCCTATAAAATGTACATTAAAAGTTAGCATTACATGAGTGATTAAAAAAATCAGGTCTCTTCTGTCCCAGCTGAGGTGGGGGGCCGGGGGGGATAGTTTTTGTATATTCATTTCCATCTGCCAGCTTGAGAAAGGTTTTCTTTTATATGATTCTTTTACAATTTAAATTTAGTAGTCTATGTGAAGGCTCTGAAACGTCCTTTGACATAAATATTGATACCTGAAAATTGGCCAGACCATGCAAGAAAGACGCTGATTGTAGGTCTGGTGCCTACATTATAAAAGAGAAGATAAAATCATATGGAAATGGTCCTTTTAGCCCCTTCTTTTAAGAAGCGCTTCTCTCTAATTGGACTGGTTTTGTGGATTATTTACTATGTTTCCCTCATTCGATCAAAGTAACCAAGAGAGAGAGACAAGATTTATAATATAAGCTTTTTCTTGTGCAACGTTTAGTTTAAAATAATAGGTCAACAATTTTCAGCTCTTCAGAAGTTATATCTAAAAATTAAAGCTTAAAAACAAACAGAATAAAAATGGAAAAAAATATTTTTATTTCAGTGATAAAAACAAACTGTGTAATTAGCTTTTTGAGATGAGACATCACTATTTCAATAATCAGTTAGCCAAATCTAATCTTAGCCTGTCTCCGGCGTTCTGTACTACATCTGTATAATATGGAAATCTAAATTTGAACAGATGTCCTGAATGTTATGTCAATATTTGAATTGCTATTATGGCTATGAGTCAATACTGCTTTGTAAACATCCTTATTTCAAGTGTCTTGAATCATGGCACAGTGGTTAAATACAGACTCTGAGGTTTAACTGGTTGATTTTATAACCCAGCTCCACTATTCACAAACTATCTTTTCTCAGCGTCCTATTGCCATAGTTTACTCATTTGTGAAAAAGAGACAATAGTTATCTCATAATATAGTTTTGTGTGTATGTATGTGTGTGTGTGTGTGTGTGTGTGTGTGTGTGTGTGTGTGTATGTGTGTGTGCGCGCGCGCGCTCAGTCTTGTCTGACTCTGAGACTCCATGGACTCTAGCCCACCAGTCTTCTGTCGACAGGATTTTCCAGGCAAGAATACTGGAGTGAGTTGCCATTTCCTCTTCCAAAGGATCTTCTTGATTCAGGGATTGAACCCACATTGCATCTTCAGCATTGACAGGCAGATTCTTTACCATTAGCACCCTCTGGGAGGCCCCTATAATAAAGCTACAGGGATTAAATGTGCTAATACTAAACTTTGGACCTTTTAACATGGTGAATATTAAAATATACTTAGATGTTATTCATGTATACATTATGTCTTGCTTCTATATTTCCATTTTGGAATCAAACAAGCCATATGAATAAAATATAGACCATGTAAACCAGATGTCAGGTGGAGAACAGGGATATGCAGTAACGTAATTTGAGTGAAACATCTTTTTGCTTTTACTATCAAAATAGTTTGCAGAAAAACTAGTTTTTTCATGTATTTTACCTATGCAAACATCAGAACATTAGAAAATAATAACTTCAAACTGACTTAATATCACTAATATCTAACCCCAAACATTTGTGAGTAGAATATCAATATATTTGGTTTCTCATGCCTCACTCATCACTATGCTGATGAATTCTGTTTACATTACAGGGTAATCCAGTGGAGGGTAAGTTTAGTTATGTGACATAAACTGTGGTGAGCTCTTCACATATAACTTAATCTTTATAAAAATGCACAGGTTAGGTTTTGATATCACTATATTAAATAAGACCACTAAGGCATAAAAAAAATATAGTGAGTCACTGACCCATTCACAACTGGCATATACTGAAGTTAATTAAATTGGTACCTTGGCTTTTGTTAATTGAATGTGTGGTCTCAATATCCAAGCTAATTTAGAGTTCATCTTTTGAACTTTCATTAGATTTTACCATAATGGTAGTGGGGCTGGTAAAGAATCAGCCTGTAAAGCAGGAGACCTAGCTTTGATTCCTGGGATGGGAAGATCCCTAGAGAAGGAATAGGCTACCCACTCAAATATTTTTGGGCTTCCTTCATGGCTCAGATGATGAAGAATCAGCATGCAATGTAGGAGACCTGGGTTCTATCCCTGGGTTGGGAAGATCCCCTGGAGAAAGGAATAGCAACCCACTTCAGTATTCTTGCCTAGAGAATTCCATGGAGGGAAGAGCCTGGTGGGCTACAATCCATGAGTCCTATTCAACAAAAAGTGAATATGACTAAGTGATTTCACTTACACTTTCATAATGCCTTCACAGCCAGTCAGCATTTCTCTTATGTCTCTGGCCTGTCGAAATCCCATCCCACTTTCCAACTCCACAATTTCCACTTTTCTTTCCATTATACAGTTTCAGTTCAGTTCAGTTCAGTCGCTCAGTCATGTCCGACTCTTTGCAACCCCATGAATCACAGCACGACAGGCCTCCCTGTCCATCACCAACTCCCGGAGTTCACTCAGACTCATGTCCATCGAGTCAGTGATGCCATCCAGCCATCTCATCCTCTGTTGTCCCCTTCTCCTCCTGCCCCCAATCCCTCCCAGCATCAGAGTCTTTTCCAATGAGTCAGCTCTTCTCATGAGGTGGCCAAAGTACTGGAGTTTCAGCTTTAGCATCATTCCTTAAATCCTTAGAAGTTCAAATACTTTATTTTTTTTTCTTTGTTACTCAGATTATTAAAACTAACACCTTTTCATTTGGTATGCCAGGTCATGCCAAAAATTAGACTTGGCACATCTCTAAACTTCTTAAATGTTTTTTTTTTTTTTTCTGTTTCCAATGGGCCTCATCACTGGATCATATTGTTGTGAATAAAATCCAATGTTTGTCAAAGTTGAGTGTTCATCTGAATGACCTGAAGATCTTGTTAAAATACAAATGATTGGATCACACACCTAAAGTTTCTGATTCATTAAGTACTGATTGAGGTTGAGAATTTGCAATTAGGCTGCCATGTGAGACCACTGGTGCAGAATAACACAGTACATTTATAAATGCTTTCAATTGCTACATTCCCATGAATGCTAAGGTACTTTTTAAATTATCATGATCATTTTTTTAAATTGCATTTTTAACCCTTGACAAAATTCTAAGCAAAATATCCCCATTAGATTGAGGTTGATAAAGTTTTTAAGCCTTTTTTTTTGTTTGTTTTCCATTTTTAGATATGTTTCCATATTTCATAGACTAAGAATAAATATTTGTTATAAAGGAGACTATAATCAAGTTTGTTAGTTATGATTCCCACGTTTGATCACTATCACTGGACAAATTGTAAAGTATCTTAGACTCTTAGCCAAAATACCTGAAATTCAAATTCCAGCTCTACCATTTCTTAAATGTTATTCTGATTAAATTATTTAACTTCCATGTGCCACAGTTTCCTGACCTAAAAGGGGAAAATGATAATGTCATCTATCCCATTATGTTCTCTAGAGGAGGGCACGGCAACCCACTACAGTATTCTTGCCTAGCGAATCCGATGGACAGAGGAGACTGGCAGGCTATAGTCCATGGGGTTGCACAGAGTCGGACACAGCTGAAGTGACTTAGCACACACACAACTCATTATGTAGTTTTATTATCATATCATTTAGGAATATACACAGTGAGGGATATATGAGTTTTAGCTTTTACTTTGATGATGACATTATGCTTTGTATAATATATTTTGCTTAGAGGATTTATTAGATGAAATACATAGTGTGCACAACCATTAAGGGTCAAAATGAAATTCAAATCTCAGCTTAACATTGCTTTTCATGGATTTTATGTTTTTAATTCAACTGTATTATTCTTGGAAGCTTATAATTGAAATATTTCCAATATAAAAATCTTCAAAAACACCATATTAGCAAAGCAACAAATAGGCTTTACTACTTATGAGAAAAGCAGTTTCTTATTTTTGATACTACTGTGTTCATTAAGTAAATATATTTGAAATTTTTAATAAACATAGTACTTATGAAACAACATGCAGAATCCACCTTTGTTTTATAGTCCAATTTGTCTAATAATGTAACATGTACTTTATAATTGAAATATAATCATCTGGATCAGTTGTTTAGCTGAATATTTACTTCAATTCCTAATTTTGGAGCAGACTTGTCATTTTTCTACTAGAATGCCTAATAGTGCCAGTGGTAAAAAGTAGAATTTTACTTGATTAGAACAAAATTAATATAAGCAAACTATTCTAGGAAAATTAAGTGCTATACTGAATATCATTAGGCAGTTCCCAGAATGTTATAGTGTTCAATTTGTAGTAATATAATATGTGTATGGACATTTAAACAATTTGAATGAAGCATAATGCTTACCGTACATCTTCAATATGTTTTTTGTACCATGACCCTGCTGAATAGACAGTATGGAATACTAAAAGAAAGAGAACAGCCAATGATCATTCAGCTCTCAGAAACTTCAAAGTTTCCAAAGTTAACTACACTAGAAATGAAGAGTTGGTAGCTTTACTGCAGGAAGTGCACCACATGTCTCTGTTTGGACTTCATATAGAAAGGAATGGTGAGTCATTTAAAACTTTACAGCAGAAAGACATCTAAAAACATTAATTCAGGTGACTTTAACAGTAATTAGACTGAAGTTGGCAGGGTTGAACGCAAAGACAATTAAAAGTTAGGCAGAGCTGGGCAACTATGCAAGAATGAGATGAATGATAAAGGAGCCCTGAGTTAATTTATCTACTATATGCGGGTTAGAGAAATACAACAGACATTAAGGCAGGATGGATGAAAGCTAGCTGAGATTAAGCATTCATCTCATTACCTTTTAAAGACTTTGATAGAGTGGGAGTAAAATAATAATGCTGTAAAAGAGTTGGGTAATTAATGAAAATAATTTTAAATAAATTTCTCAAAGACACACAGAAGGATAAAAAATATTTCTACAGTTTTAAAGATGCATGATAAAATACCCAGAGCAAGCTCTGAAATAAGGGGGGGAAAGCATGCAAATTCCAAGTCTGTAATAGGAAAAGGATGAAATGAAAACAAAACAAATGCAATGTGACCAAAAAGAAAACATACAAATACAATAGTAAGCAGAAGGAAAAGTTATAGAAGTAGGGTCAGATATATAAATCATGCTATTGTCTTAGTCCATTAGCTCTTATAAAATATCATAGACTGAGTGACTTATAAATAACAATTCTTTATTTCTTTTAGTTTTAGAAGCTAGGAAGTTCAATATCATGGCATCAGCAAATTCACATTTTGGTGAAGGCTTCCTGGTCATAAACGGCTGTCCTCACATGGTAGAAAAGGTTAGAGATCTCTGTAGGTTCTCTTTTGTAAGAGAACTAATATCATTTATGTGGGTTCCACTCTTACGACCTAATTACCTCTCAAAGGCTCCACCTCCTAATACAATCACATTGAGTATTAGAATTTCAACATGAATTTTGAAGTGTCACATCCAGATCATAGCAATTGAGAATATAAATGGATTAATCCAACCAGTTAAAGTGAAGATCAGATTTTTTACATTCATTTATATAAGATTAAGATAAGTATTTTCATGATAGCAATACCTTTATCATGTTTTTTTACCCTCCATACCACACCCCCCAAATTATACACATTTATATCTTATAAATTATATATATATATACACAGTGGGACAATAGGAAAAGCTACAACATTTTTATATTGATATTTGATTTACTTTATGACAACTTATTGAAGTTTTGCTATGTGTAAAAGTCAGTTCAGGCCTTCTCTGGTAGCTCAGTGGTAAAGAATCCACCTACCAATGCAGGAAACACAGGTTTGATCCCTAATGTGGGAAGATCTATGGGGTCGCTAATCATCAGACACGACTGAGCAACTTCGCTTCCACTTTTCACTTTCGTGCATTGGAGAAGAGAATGGCAACCCACTCCAGTGTTCCTGCCTGGAGAATCCCAGGGACAGGGGAGCCTGGTGGGCTGCCGTCTATGGGGTCGCACAGAGTCAGACACGACTGAAGCGACTTAGCAGCAGCAGCAGCAGTGGGAAGATCTGTGGGCATGTGGGCATGCCATACAGCAACTAAGCCCATGCACCACAACTATAGAGCTTGTGCTCTAGACTTCAGAAACTGCAACTACTGAGCCCTTGTACCACAACTATTGAAGCTCATGCACCCTAGGGCCTGTGCTCAGCAAGAGAAGCCACCAAAATGAGAACCCTGAGCACCACAGCTAGAGTAGCTCCTCCTGCTAGCGACAACTAGAGAAAAGCCCAGGCTTCCCTGGTGGCTCAGATGGTAAAGAATCTGCCCGCGGTGCAGGAGACTTGGGTTGGATCCCTGTGTTTGGAAGATCCCCTGGAGAAGGGCATGGCAACCCACTCCAATATTCTTGCCTGGAGAATTCCATGGACAGAGGAGCCTGGCAGGCTACAGTCCATGAGGCTGCAAAGAGCTGGAAACGACTGAACGACTAAGCACAGCACAGCAGAGAGAAAAACCCATACAGCAATAGATCCACTACAGCCAAAAAAAAAAATAATTTAAAAAACTCAGTTCAAGAACCCACAGACGATAGAGAAATGAATCATAGGTGATCCTTACCATTAGCACATCATAGTCCAAAAGTAGGGAGAAGAGACATGTTTAAAGAATAAAAGGTAAAATGAGAGAAAGAGAGAGAAAACAAATGTGGTTCAGGTAAAACACTATAAAAGTTTCAAGGGAGAAACAAAAATAGGCCCCAGCTATGGCTTCTATAATTCTTAGCTTGGAAAAACTGAGAATACTGGCTAGATTGCCCCTAAATTGAGCATTAGAAATGGATGAGACTTGGAACTCAATTTATTGATAAAAGTGTATTTTCCTTCAGCTCCACTAATTTAACTCAGATTTATAAGTACTGCAATGCACACAAATCACACTGAGCCTTCTAAATGCTCAAGGAATTTTCTGTTGCATAATCTAGTAGGCCCCTGGTGCATTATGAAGCAACTGAGAGATTATGATCTAGATTGAGCATCTGAACTAATGTCAAAGTTCAGTTTTTCCCCTTGTAGAGATGTGATTTTAATTAATTTCATTTAAACTCTCACCACCTTGGTTGCACACATGGATTACCTGATGTATGTTAAAAAAACACTGAAGCTCAGGCCCCATGACTGAAGAATTAAATCAGAACCTCTGTAAATGAGGCTCAGACTGCACTTGTTTTAATACTCCTGATTACTGTAATGTGAAAAAAAGGTGAACAACTACTGCTTCTGAGATCCTATTTCCTCATTCAGCATAACTGAAAAGCAAGTTTAAGCTGAGTCAGCAATACTCTTTGGGGTCTAATTGCCTGTGTGTATAGCTTTCCTGACCATCCTCACTAGATAAATCCTAGCTCTGTCTTATGTTCACCATTCAATACATGACTAAATTCGCCTTGATTTTACTTAATAAAATGACTTTCCCTGAAACAACTAAGAGGTTACTTCAACAGAAGTATAAGGTCTAATCCACTCTTTTATGGCAAAAGAGAAAAATCAGTGACTTTCCTATGATGTGTATGATAGAAAAGCCTTCCTTCCTTCTGACACTATCCCTTGAATTCACATAAAATGTTAATTTATCGCATATTATTTGAAATGTTAGAAGATGTCTAAAATTCACACAACAAAAATTGCTACTTTTAAATACATCAATGAATATAGCAATATCCACAGGTTTTACTCTGATTACAAAAGCTCTATACTTAAATCTTTCTCTTTTTTTTTAATTAAAGTGTAATTGACTTAAATTTTGTGTTAATTTCTGATTAACAGTAAAGTGATTCATATATATATATATATATATATATATATATATATAATAGTGACAGTAAAAATTGCTCAATTGTGCCCAACTCTTTGTGATGCCATGGACTATAGAGTCCATGGAATTCTCTAGGCCAGAATACTGGAGTGGGTAGCCTTTCCTTTCTTTGGGGCATCTTCCCAAGCCAGGGATCGAACCCAGGTCTCTCACATTGGAGGCAAATTCTTTATCAGCTGAGCCACAAGGGAAGCCCATATGTGCTAATTCGCTACAGTTATGTTTGATTCCGTGCAACCCTATGGACTATAGCCCTATAAGTTCCTCTGTCCATGGGGTTTTCCAGGCAAGAAATTGGAGCAGGTTATCATGCCTTCCTCCAGGGGATGTTCCCAACCCAGGGATAAAACTCATCTCTTATGTCTCTGGCATTGGCAGGTGAGTTCTTTATCACTAGTGCTACCTGGGAAGCCTACACGCACACACACACACATAATATATTTATTTTTTATATATTTATTATATATATATTATTTTTATGTTCTTTCNTCTAAATGCTCAAGGAATTTTCTGTTGCATAATCTAGTAGGCCCCTGGTGCATTATGAAGCAACTGAGAGATTATGATCTAGATTGAGCATCTGAACTAATGTCAAAGTTCAGTTTTTCCCCTTGTAGAGATGTGATTTTAATTAATTTCATTTAAACTCTCACCACCTTGGTTGCACACATGGATTACCTGATGTATGTTAAAAAAACACTGAAGCTCAGGCCCCATGACTGAAGAATTAAATCAGAACCTCTGTAAATGAGGCTCAGACTGCACTTGTTTTAATACTCCTGATTACTGTAATGTGAAAAAAAGGTGAACAACTACTGCTTCTGAGATCCTATTTCCTCATTCAGCATAACTGAAAAGCAAGTTTAAGCTGAGTCAGCAATACTCTTTGGGGTCTAATTGCCTGTGTGTATAGCTTTCCTGACCATCCTCACTAGATAAATCCTAGCTCTGTCTTATGTTCACCATTCAATACATGACTAAATTCGCCTTGATTTTACTTAATAAAATGACTTTCCCTGAAACAACTAAGAGGTTACTTCAACAGAAGTATAAGGTCTAATCCACTCTTTTATGGCAAAAGAGAAAAATCAGTGACTTTCCTATGATGTGTATGATAGAAAAGCCTTCCTTCCTTCTGACACTATCCCTTGAATTCACATAAAATGTTAATTTATCGCATATTATTTGAAATGTTAGAAGATGTCTAAAATTCACACAACAAAAATTGCTACTTTTAAATACATCAATGAATATAGCAATATCCACAGGTTTTACTCTGATTACAAAAGCTCTATACTTAAATCTTTCTCTTTTTTTTTAATTAAAGTGTAATTGACTTAAATTTTGTGTTAATTTCTGATTAACAGTAAAGTGATTCATATATATATATATATATATATATATATATATATAATAGTGACAGTAAAAATTGCTCAATTGTGCCCAACTCTTTGTGATGCCATGGACTATAGAGTCCATGGAATTCTCTAGGCCAGAATACTGGAGTGGGTAGCCTTTCCTTTCTTTGGGGCATCTTCCCAAGCCAGGGATCGAACCCAGGTCTCTCACATTGGAGGCAAATTCTTTATCAGCTGAGCCACAAGGGAAGCCCATATGTGCTAATTCGCTACAGTTATGTTTGATTCCGTGCAACCCTATGGACTATAGCCCTATAAGTTCCTCTGTCCATGGGGTTTTCCAGGCAAGAAATTGGAGCAGGTTATCATGCCTTCCTCCAGGGGATGTTCCCAACCCAGGGATAAAACTCATCTCTTATGTCTCTGGCATTGGCAGGTGAGTTCTTTATCACTAGTGCTACCTGGGAAGCCTACACGCACACACACACACATAATATATTTATTTTTTATATATTTATTATATATATATTATTTTTATGTTCTTTCCCAGTGTGGTTTGTTACTGAATATAGCTTCCTGTACAGTATAGTAGGACCTGGTTGCTTATCTATTTTGTGTATTAGTTCATATCTGCCAATCCCCAAATCCTAATTTATCCCTTCCCAATCCAATTTCCCCTTTGGTAACCAAAAGTGTCTTCTCGATGTCTGTTTGTCTATATCTGTTTTGTAAATAAATTCGCTTGTGTCATATTTTATATTCTACATATAAGTAATATCATACATATATTTAAATCACAAAATCCTTAAAAGTAAACACAAGAATGATGTTAATGAGTTTTATACTGGTATCTATCTATCTATACCATTATTGTATAGGTCAGTGGCCCACAAAATATGGCCCACAGACTACTTTTATAAATAAATTTTTATTGGCACAAAGCCACAGCTGTTCAGTCACAAGTGCTTGTGTCTGCTTTTGGTATACAAGTTGCTGTATAATATGGTAACAGAGATAGGACAGTCAGAAAGAGTAACATAATTACTCTATGGCCATTTATACAAAACGTTTGTCCAAACCTGCTAAAAACTGGCTTTTAATAATCTGTTGTTAAAATAACATGTGATTACTAATTCTCTCCAATTGATCTTTGACAATTCCTTGCAATAAAGAGAGGAAGAAGAAATTATTTGTGAAGTAAATCCATTCTTTTCCATTCTCTCTCTTTTCCCTCCTCACATATTTTCTGTCTGTATGTTTTTTACTTCTGTGTTTTCCAATCTTCCGTTTTCCAATCTTCCTTGGTCTAGTTAAAAAGCCATACTTCCTGGAACTTTTAAATTGATTGTCATCTTTCCACAATCAACAGACCAATTTTTCTTTGCTCTCCTAAGACCAAGTCTGGGAAAGGTCATTTAAGGATGATTTGAAGGATAATTAGCATACAATAGAAATTCAGATCATGCCTTACATAACTTTCTATTTAGTTTCTCTCAACCTGGCAGAATTCCAAGATAGAATTGTACTAGAGACTTGGTCCTGACTCAAGTATTGGGTACCAGCCCAAGTCCTGTCTATTCCTTAGGGTGCCAAGGCTAGATAAGAGCAGGCATCAGACAGTGGCATCAGAGTAGTGNTTTTCCTACAATCAGATAGCTATTAATGGTAATTTTTTCATAGTACTTTTATCATTATTTTAAATATTATTGACTGACATCTTTACATAAAATATGAAACACTATGATAAATTGATACAACTAATGGTGTAAAAATAGAGGTTTTTTCATATAAAAGGTCCTTTTTAAAACTTATAATGGAATGGTTAGCTTATTCAAAGTAAAATAAAAAGTGATGCTCAGCACAAAAGTCTACAGGCAACGTTGCCAGCCGCTGTTCATGGCACAAAAGCAGTGGATCAAGGCAATGAGTGGGGCTGAAATCAAGCTTCCACCTTACTTTTTAAACCAGACACCCTTGGTGGGGTATCTTTACCAGTAAGACCTTTCTTCTTTCCATGATAAGTTGCATTTACCAGTTCTCCTCTTTCCACAAGGGCAATAGTTCCTTGCTGAGTTTTGTATTCTGAGTCATGTCCACTTAGGTAACTGTCTTCTTAATTCACTAGAAGGAGAAGTAAAGTATAAAGGACCCTGTTAGAAATGCATAACAATATGAAAATTCTTTTGAATACAAAAAATCTAAGTTGTGTGTCTTCAGAAAATAATAGAGCTTCTTTATTTTATATATTATTTCATTATACCACAATAAAAAAGTGTTTTTTTCACCTTGGGCTTCCCCAATGGCCCAGTGGTAAAGAATCTGCCTACCAAAGCAAGAGAAGCAGGTTCCATCCCTGGCTTATGAAAATCCCCTGGAGAATAAAATGACAACCCACTCCAATATTATCGCCTGGGAAATCCCATGGACAAAGGGCTACAGTCTATTGGGTCACAAAAGAGTCAGACATGACTCAGTGGCTAAAACAATTTTATCCTGGAAAGAATGTTGCAATGAATAAAAATAATAAAAGGACTATCTTTTTAAAGTAAACTTTAAAAAGAAATATAAGAAATACAGGAGATTTGCTTTAGAAAGGTCAAGAGTTAATTCAGTTAATGAGTTCTATTATTTTAAACCTTATTTTGTGTAGTAACAGAATGGAAAAATTAAAATTGTGTTCTGTAAGTTTGTTATTTATAATACTTTCTCGTTATATTCTTTGTTTAAAATGCGGGAAGTATGTTTAAATCTGCTTATATGTACTCATTCATCTATCTTAAGTGATATTTCATCACATATATCTGAAACAATCGAAAGAGTTTTGAGTTTGTATTAGGCCATCTTGTCTTCTAAGGTAAACGAATCGGCTATCTAGACTGTTAAAGGATGTTTTTTCTTGTTAAATCATTTATTTATATTTATTATTTGACTTTTCTGGGTTTTAGTTGTGGCATGTGGGATCTTTGATCCTCACTTTGATGTTTAAGATCTTTTTGTTGCAGATGTGGGATCTAGTTCCCTCACCAGGGATCAAACATGGGCCCTCTGCACTGGAAATGTGGAGTCATAGCCAATGGACCACCAGAGAAGTCCCAAGAATAATTTTTCAGAGCAAAATGATGACTTTCTTGAAAATATAAATTTAATAGGTGTTAAATATTTAATTAGTTCATTGTTTACATGGTGACTAGGCAGATTTATAATCAGCTCAAAGTAAAAGAGCCATATATTATATGGGCTAAACAAGTGTGTAAATGAACCTACAAATAGACTCTAACCTGGCCTTTTCCACAGATAGTTAGTCACTAAGTCGTGTCTGACTCTGTGAGCCCATGCCAGGNTTTATAATCAGCTCAAAGTAAAAGAGCCATATATTATATGGGCTAAACAAGTGTGTAAATGAACCTACAAATAGACTCTAACCTGGCCTTTTCCACAGATAGTTAGTCACTAAGTCGTGTCTGACTCTGTGAGCCCATGCCAGGCTCGTCTGCGAGGCTCCTCTGTCCATGGTGTTCTCCAGGTAAGAATACTGGAGTGAGTAACCATTCCCTTCTCCAGGGGATCCTCCAGACCCAGGGATTAAACCTGAGTCTCTTCCATTGCAGGCAGATTCTTTACCATCTGAGCCACCAAGGAAGTCCCTTTTAGGGGGGATAGAAATCAGTGGAATCTCTTCCAGTCAGAATTCATTTGCAAGTTCATAGAGAAGAATTATTTTCCATTGGTATCAGTTGTCTGCAATCTATAAAGTACTAAAATACTTCAAAGGCAATGAAAGGCTAAAGTAAAATCATCCAGAAAGTCATTTATAAATTATGAGTATCTTTCCATTGGAAACACCTAATAATGCCTTTGTTTATTCCAAACTTATTTACCAAACTATAGTAGAATTCAGTATGTGGCCTAAATGACATTCAAATCGTAGAAAGTGAAAACCTTTAGACACAAATTATATAAGCTTGAATAAATATTTATCTTTAAAAAATTATATAAGCTACTCTAATTTTTTAATTATAGAGTCAAGAAGAAACAAATTTAATTAAAGAAAATACTATCTCATTAAAACCATTTTATATTTTGCATTAGTATACACAGGAACATATATAAATATAGGCATATGAACATTAATGTCTTATCTTCAAAGAGAAGATGTTTTTATGTCCACTGCTCATATCAAGTAGTTTAACCAAGAAATTAAATTAGCATGAATTTTAGAGTCTATATAATGGCAAAATCTTGAGTTTTTTCTTTCTCCAGAAACTAGAAAACTGGACATTATCTTAAAATGTTTATTAAGTAATTCAACAACTCACTGGTAAAAATGAATGACTTTAAAATGAGAGGAAATGCAATTCATTTTCAACCGAAAGAATGCATGGAAATGAGAAATGCTTAAGTCATTCTCTTCTGCTATTTATTCATAAGGTGAAAATTAGAAGTTTTATATCTTTCTATCGATTTTAAAAATTTCATACATTTCAATTAATGATTTTTAGGTAAACTTATTAAAGGTCATGCTTTTATACTGTAGCAAAATCAGCTTAATAAAAGTCAGTTTGATGAAGAAAGAACTTTTCCTTCTGTAACATTATCTTGAACTTTTATGTGCTGTGCTGTGCTTGCTCAATGGATTGTAGCCTTCTGTCCCTGGGATTCTCCAGACAAGAATACCATCTGAGTCAATTGGAAAGCCCAGAAATACTGGAGTGGGTAGCCTATCCCTTCTCCAGGGGATCTTCCCAACCCCAGGAGTCAAACTGGGATCTCCTGAATTGCAGGCAGATTCTTTATCAGCTGAGCTAAAGCCAAATGAAAGAACTATATCTCTACACACACTGTTCTTAATTATATTAATATAATCACAGACTTTGCTTTATTTACACACATTTACATACACAACCATGCATATTGCCGGGTTTGATCCCTGGGTTGGGCAGATCCTCTGGAGAAAGCAATGACTACCCATTCTAGTATTCTTGCCTGGGAAATTCCATGGACAAAGGAGCGTGGCATGCTACAGTCCATGGGGTTGCAAAGAGTCAGCCACTACTGTGCGACTAGCACTTTGCTTCATGCATATGGTAAAAATCAAGATGTCAGCTGGATTACATAGAAAATATTGCATTTCAGAGAAAGGCAACATCCTCATCTTCATATTCTTTCAATTAATTTGCAGCACTTATGAAATGTAGCAGGACCCTATGGTCCTTGCCCCTCCTGTCTTCAGCCTGCCTTTTGCCTGTAGTAAAACTTTAGCCAAAGAATAAGTTTAATCAGAAAAGTGAGGAAATATAAAACAAAAGAAAAACAGGAAAACATGACAAATAGTAATAGCTGAGCCATTAAACTAAGTCAAAAACCTGTAGTTCCCCTTTGGGGGCTATAGATAATATTCTGAGCCATAGCTTTTGAGATATTTTATAGATACTAAAACTTCTATCAGGTGCAAGAATTTAAATACATGTTTATCAAACTATAGCCATCAAATAAGACACAATTCTGAAACTGGGACTTGAGGAAATGGAAACAAATCAACTGTGGAACTGAAGACTTACTGTACTTAAAACAATCAAGATAACAATATGATTCTGATGGGATCACCACATGACCAATTTCAAGATGACTATCAGAATTGACTACTATTTCTACATGTAGCTCCCTCTCCATTTACAAAAGTGCATGCCCACTGATTGCCAGTGTTTGGAGAGTCAGCCTTTGGACAAGAGACCAGCAGCACCCCACCTTGCCCCAGTTGATAGCCTCAAAGCAAATCTTCCTTTCCATCAACTTTGCCTCTTTATTGCTTCTGAGCAGTAAGCAGCTGGGCCCCTACCTTCAGTTATAGTTAGTCAGTATTTTTCCCTTTTTAAGAAATTGATTTAGCACATAAAGATGTGTGATGAAAATATCATCTCTTCTTCCACCAAACTGGTCAATGCTTTCAGTCTCTTTTTAACTTGTCTGTGTCTTACTGTTCCTAAAAAAATGCCCACATTTATGTTTTGACCACAATCATCTTTATTTTACGCTTTACAAATGCTCTCCTTTATCATTCAGACTAGCTTTCATGCATTTGCCAATAACACCAATCCAATTCATCAAATTGTTCCTTTCTTATGAACTATAGAGCTTTTGAACTATAACTATGTTTCTTTTACTCTCATTGCAGCTTCTACCAGAATATTATACAATTTTCTCAAACTCATCTCATTTAAAAGTTAATTTCCCCCAACCCTTGAAGTCATAGCTGCTTCCTCCAATTCTTCTGAGTTACAAGTTCTTTTCTTTTGCCTTACCAGTTTTAACAACAGTGAAACTAATTGCCTATATTACATTTTCTGTTTCAAATATTTAGTTTGATTTTTTTTTTTGACTGGACTCTTACCAAATAAGTCAGTCAATTCTTTGAACTCCTTTTAGGTTATGTGCTAAAAATCATACAGTGATCCACTTCTGTGAATTATTTGGTGATTTACTGACAATTTCATTAGATTCTGCCTCAGGTCTGTTTGTTTGTTTTCTTTTAAAAAGGCAATTATTTATGGAGTGATGGGGAAAAACTCAGCTTACAAAAGTATTTTTATTCATTCACTAGAACTATTCATTTTCTCAATTTCTGGGAGGTTTTCAAAATATACTTTATAAAGACTGCTAAATGGCTATTAATTACAGCTATCTTTCTTTCCTTTTTTCTTTAAGTCGCTCAGACGTGTCCGACTCTGCGACCCCGTGGACTGTAACCTACTAGGCTTCTCTGTCCATGGGATTCTCCAGGCAAGAATACTGGAGTGGATTGCCATTTCCTTCTCCAGAATTATAGCTATAACATAATATAAATATAAATTTTACCTTGTGAAGAAGTAAAGAGAAGTCGCTCAGTTGTGTCCGACTCTTTGCGACCCTACGGTCTGTAGCCCACCAGGCTCTTCGGTCCATGAGATTTTCCAGGCATGAATACTGGAGTGGGTTGCCATTTCCTTCTCCAGGGGATTTTCCTGACCCAGGGATCGAATCCGGGTCTCCCACATTGTAGGCAGACGCTTTACCGTCCAAGCTACCAGGGAAGCCCATGAACAAAATTAGATGATGAATTTATGGAAAATGTTTGCCATTAACCTAATTAGGAAGTCATCATGTTGTTTGTGAATCAGATCTGATCTATTTTTGTGTCAAACACATGAATATTTTCATTTTTGTTGGTGAAAAACTTGCTTCTAAATTTTTTATAATAATAATAACATCAGGAAATTCTTTTTTTTTTCTCTAATATTTACAATGGCATGTTAAAAGTCTCCAAGGAACTATAATGAAGAAACATTTTTCTATTTTTAAAAATGATTAATTATTATTTAATCCAACTTATTTGCCTATGATTTCATAAGCCCAGTTTCTACTGATGACACATACAGTCTATACTTCAAGTAGAAATTTTCCAGTATCAATTATTCCATGTCCTCCTATTCACATCCTTTATATCATTTGTCCTCTGCCTTTTCTATTTCTTATAAATCTTTGGTCAAGATGATGAGCTATCACTAAAGCATTATGAATACCCACAAGAAAGGAGAATGACTTACTTATTGTGTGTGACTAAATATGTGTAAATGAAAATAAAATGTCAAATCACATCATATTTTTATGATATGTATAATATTGAGGAATTAAACAGTGAACATTTATAATCTTCCAGAGAACAAAACAATTAGCATTGCATGTAAGCAATATATGATCAAATGTTCTCAACATACAGTATTTTTAAGTTGATGAAATTACAGATAAAAATAGGAGTCCATTTTGGAAATATTCTGAAGAATACTTATATATTAGAAAATGGCTCATACATGTCTAGTTAAAGAAGTCTTATGTTAATGATTGAACTATTTAAGCACTGAGTTATCCTTTTCTAGAGAGACACAAATTGGTAGAATAATTTGTGCTTACATGATGGCTTGGGGGTCAGTGAGTGAGAAGGCAGTTAATGTTGGCATCCATGACATGAACAATAAAAATGTGTAATAGCAAAGGATTCTCAATAGACAATGTCTCCTGAAGCTCACCAGTGTTTAGAAAAAGTAATTACAACACATAGTGACTACCCCAGGGACATGGTTTTTTATATGAAAGTGAAGTTGCTCAATCATGTCTGACTCTTTGCAACACTATGGACTGTAGCCTATCAGGCTCCTCCATCCATGGCATTTTCCAGGCAAAAGTACTGGAGTGGTTTGCCATTGCCTTCTCCAGCAGATCTTCCTGACCCCAGGATCAAACCTGGGTCTCCTGCATTGCAGGCAGACACTTTACCCTCTGAGCCACCAGGGAAGCTCTTTTTATATGTTACATTTAGTCAAATAAATTATTGTAGTGAGATAGAAAAATCCAATAAAGTGACATTGCTCTACCTACATAAACTACAGACTAAAGATCTCCCAAATCAAAGCTATATATATATATATTTTTTTAACATTTTAATTTTATATCAGTGGATAGTTGGTTGATTAACAGTGTTATAATAGTTTCAGGTGTTCAGCAAAGTGATTCAGTTATACACCTATCTATTTTTCAAATTCTTTTCCCACTTATATTGTTACAAAATATTGAGTAGAGTTCCCAGTGTTATATAGTATGTTCTTGATGGTTATCTATTTTAAATACAGTAGTGTGTACATGTCCATCTCTTCCCCACTGGTAACTGTAAGTTTCCCCTAAGTCTGTGGATCTCTTTCTGTTTCATAAGTTCATTTGTATCATTTCTGTTTAGGTCCTGCTTGTAAGCAATATTATACAATATTTGTTTTTCTCTGTCTGACCTACATCACCCAAGGATGATGATCTCTATACTGTCCATGCTGCTACAAATGGCACCATTTCTTTCTACAGTATTGTAAAGTAGAATAAAGTATTAAAAAAAAAGAAAAAAATGACTAAGTGATATTCCATTGTATACATGTATTATATTTTTTTCTAATCTATTCCTCTGTGAGTGGACACTTAAGTAGTTTCCATGTCTTGGCTGTTGTAAACAGTGCTGCAATGAACATCAGGGTTCATGTATCCTTTCGGACCATGATTTTTATGTCTATGTTCATCAGTGATGTTAGTCTGCAGTTTTCCTTTTGGTGATATTTTTGTTGAGTTTTGGTATCAGGGTGATAGTGGTCTCATAGAATGAAATTGTTTCAGAAGGATAGATGTTACCTCTTCCCTAAATATATAATAGAATTTGCCTGTGAAACCATCAGTTCTTGGACTTTTGTTTGTTGAGATTTTTAAATCACAGTTTCAATTTATGATTAGTGATTTCTGATTCAATTTGTGTGAGCTTGTGATTAGTCTGTTCATATTTTCTATTTCTTCCAGGTTGTCCATTTTATTAGCATACAGTTGCTTGTACTGGTCCCTTATGATTCTTTGTATTTCTGAAATGTCAGTTGTAACTTATTTTACAGTTCTAATTTTATTGATTTGAGTCATTGCCTTTATTTTCTTAATGAGTCTGGCTACAGATTTATCAATTTTGTTCATCATTTCAAAGAAAAAGCTTTTGGTTTTATTAACCTTTGCTATTATTTTCTTTGTCTCTATTTCATTTATTTCTGCTCTGATCTTTCGATTGCTATCCTTTTACTAACTTTTGCTTTTGTTTTTTCCACTTTCTCTAGTTTCTTAAGTTGTAAAGTTGGGTTGTTTATTTGAGATTTCTTCTGGATTCCTGAAGTAAGATTGTATCACTATAAACTTCCCTCTTAGAACTGCTTTTGTTGCACCTCATAGCTTTTTGATCATTGTGCTTTCATTTTCATTTTGTCTCTAGGCATTTTTTCATTTCCTTTTTGATTTTTTCAGTGGTCTGTTGGTTGATTAGTAGAGTATTGTTTAGCCTTCATGTTTTTTTTGCAGTTATTTTTTCTTATAGTTGATTTCTAATCTCATAGTGTTGTGGTCAGAAAAAGATGCTTTACATGATTTTGATTCCCTTAAATTTACCAAGGCTCACTTTGTGGCCCAGCATGAGTCCCTTAGAGAATCTTAATGTATCATGTGTACTTGAGATGAATGTGTATTCTGATGATTTTGGATGCAATGTTCTTTTAAATATCAGTTAAGTCCATCTCCTTTGATGTATCATTTAAGACCTGTGTTTCCTTATTGATTTTCTGTCTGGATGATCTGTCCATTGATGCAAGTAGAATGTTAAAGTCTCCCACTAATATTATGTCATTGTCAATTTCTCCCATCATGGTTATTAGTATTTGCCTTATATACTGAAGTGCTTTGATGTCAGATGCATATATATTTACAACTGTTATATCTTTCTCTTGGGTTGATCTTGTGTTATGATTTTGATTTTCATAAATTTACCAAAGCTCACTTTGTGAATATCCTTCTTTTCTCTTGTGACAGTCTTTATGTTAAAGTTTATTTTGTCTGATGTTAGTATTGTTACCCCATCTGTCTTCTAATTCCACCTCCTCACTTTCAATCTCTATGTGTTCCTAGGTCTGAAGTGAGTCTCTTATAGACAGCATATATTTGGGTCATATTTTTGTATCTATTCAGCCAGTCTATGTCTTTTGATTGGAGGGTTTAATTCATTTACATTTAAGGTAACTACTGATATATATGTTTCTATTGACACTTTCTTAATTGTTTTGGGTTTATTTTTGCAGGTATTTTTCTTCTCTTCCTTTTTTGTTCTCTTATGACTTGATAACCATCTGTAGTGTTGTATTTGGGTTGCTTTGTGTGTGTGTGGTGTGTGTTATAGTGACACTGCCTTCTGGCCTGCAGTTTCTGTTGAGTAATTAGCTGATAACCTTATAAGAGTTCCCTTGTATGCTGTTTGTTATTTTTGCCCTGTTCTTTTAACATTTGTTCTTTCTCTTTAATTTTTGTCAGTTTGATTACTCTGAGTTGTGATGTGTTCCTTCTTGGGTTTATCCTGCCAGGAGCTCTCTGCACTTCCTGAACTTGGTTGACTTTTTCCTTTCCCAGGTTAGGGGAGCTATTATGTCTTCAAATATTTTCTCAGGTCCTTTTTCTCTCTTTTATCCTTTTGGCACCCCTATAATGTGAAAGCTGGTACAATTAATATTTTCCAAGAACTCTCTAAGGTTGTCTTCATTTCTTTTTATTCTTTTTTTTTTTTTTCTTTATTTGGTTCTAAGACAGTGATTTTCACCATCTGTCCACCAGGTCACTTATCCATGGTACCTCAGTTATTCCATTATTGATTACTTCTAATGTATTTTTTCTTTTCAGTTATTATATTGCTCATCTCTGTTTGCTTGTTCTTTAGTTCTTCTAGATCTTTGTTGAACATTTCTTGCATTTTCCTGATACTTGCCTCCATTCATTTCCTGAACTCCTGGATCATCTTCATTGTTATTATTCTGTTTTCTTATTTTAGAAGGTTGCCTATATCTACCTCCCTTAGCTGTTTTCCTGGGGTTTTAGCTTGTTCCCTCATCTAGGACATAATCCTTTGCCATTTAATTTTGTCTAACTTTCTGTGGTTTTCTTTCCACAAGCTTCAGGATTATAGCTCTTCTTGCTTCTGCTATCTGCCCTCTGGTTGGTGAGGCTATCTAAGTGACTTGGGCAAGATTCCTGATGGAAGCAATTGGTAGTGGGGCGGAGTCGGGGGAGGGGTGCAGAGTAGATTTGAGTCTTATCTTCCTATTAGGAATGGCCATACTCAGTAAAACTTTAATCCACTTGCCTGCTGATGATAGAACTGTGTTCCCTCCCTGTTGGTTGTTTGGACTGAGGCAACCCAGTCCTGGAGGGTATAAGTTAGTTGTATGATGCAGCTAATGGCAGCCTTTGGAAGGCATCACACCAATGAGTACTTCCCAGAACTGCTGCTGCCAGAGTCTTTGCTCCACAGTGAGCCCCAGGCATACTCTCTCCTCTGCAGGCTGACCCAGTTACTTCTGGGGTCACTGCTCTTTTCCCCTGGGTCTTGGTGTACACAAGACTTGGAGCTCTCAACCTTTACTGCAGTGGGACAACTTCTGTGGTATGACTGCTTTCCAGGTTATGCGTTGCCCATCCAGCAGGTATGGAATTTGATACTATCATGTTTGTGCTCTTTCTACCATTTTATGACTTCTACTTTCTGGAAAGTGTGAGTGAGTGAGTGAAGTTGCTCAGTCGTGTCCGACTCTTTGCGACCCTGTGGACTACCAGGCTGCTCCGTCCATGGGATTCTCCAGGCAAGAATACTGGAGTGGGTTACCATTTCCTTCTCCAGGGTATCTTCCCGACCCAGGGATGGAACCCGGATCTCCCACATTGGAGGCAGACGCTTTAACCTCTGCAAAGTGTAGGGTATCTTTTTCGGTAGGTTCCAACATTTATCCATCAATGGTAGTTGTAATTTTTGTGCTCTCACAAGAAGGGGTGAGCACGTGTCCTTCTACTCTGTCATCTTAAACTAATCTTGGGGATAAAGTGTTACATACAGTAACTCACATCAATATTAAACCTGCATGAAAATATCTATCATAACACCAAGTAGCAACATCAATATTATAAATGTTACTGTTGTAATGTTTAGTACATAGTGGCATTTGAATATTTACCATTCATTAGTATTAGATGTATTTTGGAAATATTGTTTCTTTATGTTAAATTTAATAGGATAAAGACAGCTAGGGGTTGATGCTCAGTCATGACTATTATCTTCTCTTTCTTATGATGGAAAAGAATGAATAGGCTACACAGAAAATATATAAACTAGAAACACAGAAGAAATTCTATTTTTATCACTTTTGAATTTT
Source organism: Raphicerus campestris (assembly GCA_006410735.1). Lineage (NCBI taxonomy): Eukaryota > Metazoa > Chordata > Mammalia > Artiodactyla > Bovidae > Raphicerus > Raphicerus campestris. The sequence continues at coordinate 116,003 of SJYW01045022.1, read as the reverse complement.
TCTGTGATAAATGAGACAAAGAGTAACATATTTTAGGAGACAAGACATATGAACTCTTGACTAAATAAAATATTCAATGACCACAAAAAGACATGTAACTATGCTAGTATCTTGGAACTTTTAACACCAAACTATGAACTTCATGAAATGAACTAAACTTCAAACTTTAATGTATATAAATTTAGCACTAAACTTGATCCTTAAAGAAGAATATTATTTTCCTATAGGAGTACATTTCTGGATTTGCTCCAAATGGAAGTACTATGCTTAATGACTTCTTGATGTGCATTTTCTATCTAGAAATATTACAGTGTTTCTCTATCATTGTGATCTGCTTGGTAATTATATCACCATTTATTTACATTTTTGAAGTTATTTTATTAGGTGCTTATCAAAATCATAATGTTTAGACAGGCTTGGGGAGTCATTTCTGTCATTGTTACATAACACCCCTAAAGATTGTTGGAGAAAGTAAAAATCTTACCAACCAAGAACTCTCTGTCTCAATATAGAAGAGAGAAAACATATGATTTATTATTGAAATGCATAACAGATTATATGTATGCAGGCAGTCATCAGAAGATTGTAAATTCTTGACAATTTTAATGAATTTGTCAAATAACATAAACATAATAATAATTTAAACCACTATCTTCTTAAGACACAAATAGATGTATCTTGTGCATCCTCTATATCTCATGAGATATGTCTGTACTCTCTGCTCAATTAAGTTAATTTCTAAATGATGCACTTACAATTCTAGGATCAGAAGTTTCTACATCTTTCATGTAAAGTCAAATGTCAAGCCTGTCATTGGGCTTATTATTAATATGTTTCAAGGAGATGGTATAGTCTTTGTACTTACTTCACATGTCATTTTAAAGATTAAATTAATTATCTGTAAAGTACTTATACAGTGCCAGCACACAATAATTTTTGTGTAAATACTGAATTAAAATCATTATATCCTTGTAGCTTCACAGATATGAATAGTTTATCTTCTGTAAGATCAATATGAACAATAAAATTTTCATTGAAAACCACATATTTGAGTGCTATGATTATTTAGTGTTCAGAAGTACTAGCAGTCCTACTCTTAGTGGAGTTATATGAGTCTTAGTTTTGACTCTGACCCAGTGATAGATTTACTTTTTTGTAGTGGTTAAATAATTTTCATCAAATTCTTTAAAAGTTAAACAATATGTTTTATATATTTATATTTACTCCTAGAAGTAGTATAAATCTGTGGTAATATTAATCAAAATTAAAAACTTCTAGAAAATAGATCATACAAGAACTGTAGGAAAATGTGGTGTAATATTTAAGGCAATATATACTACAATTTCAACAGATATTAGTAAAATGTAAAAAAAAAAAAATGAAAGGTCTTATTACATAGTATGTACAAAATATTTTTCCTGAGGTTTCCAGAAAACATAGTTAATAGGGAAATAATTTCACAAACTATTTGACAGCATNGGCACCATTTCTTTCTACAGTATTGTAAAGTAGAATAAAGTATTAAAAAAAAAGAAAAAAATGACTAAGTGATATTCCATTGTATACATGTATTATATTTTTTTCTAATCTATTCCTCTGTGAGTGGACACTTAAGTAGTTTCCATGTCTTGGCTGTTGTAAACAGTGCTGCAATGAACATCAGGGTTCATGTATCCTTTCGGACCATGATTTTTATGTCTATGTTCATCAGTGATGTTAGTCTGCAGTTTTCCTTTTGGTGATATTTTTGTTGAGTTTTGGTATCAGGGTGATAGTGGTCTCATAGAATGAAATTGTTTCAGAAGGATAGATGTTACCTCTTCCCTAAATATATAATAGAATTTGCCTGTGAAACCATCAGTTCTTGGACTTTTGTTTGTTGAGATTTTTAAATCACAGTTTCAATTTATGATTAGTGATTTCTGATTCAATTTGTGTGAGCTTGTGATTAGTCTGTTCATATTTTCTATTTCTTCCAGGTTGTCCATTTTATTAGCATACAGTTGCTTGTACTGGTCCCTTATGATTCTTTGTATTTCTGAAATGTCAGTTGTAACTTATTTTACAGTTCTAATTTTATTGATTTGAGTCATTGCCTTTATTTTCTTAATGAGTCTGGCTACAGATTTATCAATTTTGTTCATCATTTCAAAGAAAAAGCTTTTGGTTTTATTAACCTTTGCTATTATTTTCTTTGTCTCTATTTCATTTATTTCTGCTCTGATCTTTCGATTGCTATCCTTTTACTAACTTTTGCTTTTGTTTTTTCCACTTTCTCTAGTTTCTTAAGTTGTAAAGTTGGGTTGTTTATTTGAGATTTCTTCTGGATTCCTGAAGTAAGATTGTATCACTATAAACTTCCCTCTTAGAACTGCTTTTGTTGCACCTCATAGCTTTTTGATCATTGTGCTTTCATTTTCATTTTGTCTCTAGGCATTTTTTCATTTCCTTTTTGATTTTTTCAGTGGTCTGTTGGTTGATTAGTAGAGTATTGTTTAGCCTTCATGTTTTTTTTGCAGTTATTTTTTCTTATAGTTGATTTCTAATCTCATAGTGTTGTGGTCAGAAAAAGATGCTTTACATGATTTTGATTCCCTTAAATTTACCAAGGCTCACTTTGTGGCCCAGCATGAGTCCCTTAGAGAATCTTAATGTATCATGTGTACTTGAGATGAATGTGTATTCTGATGATTTTGGATGCAATGTTCTTTTAAATATCAGTTAAGTCCATCTCCTTTGATGTATCATTTAAGACCTGTGTTTCCTTATTGATTTTCTGTCTGGATGATCTGTCCATTGATGCAAGTAGAATGTTAAAGTCTCCCACTAATATTATGTCATTGTCAATTTCTCCCATCATGGTTATTAGTATTTGCCTTATATACTGAAGTGCTTTGATGTCAGATGCATATATATTTACAACTGTTATATCTTTCTCTTGGGTTGATCTTGTGTTATGATTTTGATTTTCATAAATTTACCAAAGCTCACTTTGTGAATATCCTTCTTTTCTCTTGTGACAGTCTTTATGTTAAAGTTTATTTTGTCTGATGTTAGTATTGTTACCCCATCTGTCTTCTAATTCCACCTCCTCACTTTCAATCTCTATGTGTTCCTAGGTCTGAAGTGAGTCTCTTATAGACAGCATATATTTGGGTCATATTTTTGTATCTATTCAGCCAGTCTATGTCTTTTGATTGGAGGGTTTAATTCATTTACATTTAAGGTAACTACTGATATATATGTTTCTATTGACACTTTCTTAATTGTTTTGGGTTTATTTTTGCAGGTATTTTTCTTCTCTTCCTTTTTTGTTCTCTTATGACTTGATAACCATCTGTAGTGTTGTATTTGGGTTGCTTTGTGTGTGTGTGGTGTGTGTTATAGTGACACTGCCTTCTGGCCTGCAGTTTCTGTTGAGTAATTAGCTGATAACCTTATAAGAGTTCCCTTGTATGCTGTTTGTTATTTTTGCCCTGTTCTTTTAACATTTGTTCTTTCTCTTTAATTTTTGTCAGTTTGATTACTCTGAGTTGTGATGTGTTCCTTCTTGGGTTTATCCTGCCAGGAGCTCTCTGCACTTCCTGAACTTGGTTGACTTTTTCCTTTCCCAGGTTAGGGGAGCTATTATGTCTTCAAATATTTTCTCAGGTCCTTTTTCTCTCTTTTATCCTTTTGGCACCCCTATAATGTGAAAGCTGGTACAATTAATATTTTCCAAGAACTCTCTAAGGTTGTCTTCATTTCTTTTTATTCTTTTTTTTTTTTTTCTTTATTTGGTTCTAAGACAGTGATTTTCACCATCTGTCCACCAGGTCACTTATCCATGGTACCTCAGTTATTCCATTATTGATTACTTCTAATGTATTTTTTCTTTTCAGTTATTATATTGCTCATCTCTGTTTGCTTGTTCTTTAGTTCTTCTAGATCTTTGTTGAACATTTCTTGCATTTTCCTGATACTTGCCTCCATTCATTTCCTGAACTCCTGGATCATCTTCATTGTTATTATTCTGTTTTCTTATTTTAGAAGGTTGCCTATATCTACCTCCCTTAGCTGTTTTCCTGGGGTTTTAGCTTGTTCCCTCATCTAGGACATAATCCTTTGCCATTTAATTTTGTCTAACTTTCTGTGGTTTTCTTTCCACAAGCTTCAGGATTATAGCTCTTCTTGCTTCTGCTATCTGCCCTCTGGTTGGTGAGGCTATCTAAGTGACTTGGGCAAGATTCCTGATGGAAGCAATTGGTAGTGGGGCGGAGTCGGGGGAGGGGTGCAGAGTAGATTTGAGTCTTATCTTCCTATTAGGAATGGCCATACTCAGTAAAACTTTAATCCACTTGCCTGCTGATGATAGAACTGTGTTCCCTCCCTGTTGGTTGTTTGGACTGAGGCAACCCAGTCCTGGAGGGTATAAGTTAGTTGTATGATGCAGCTAATGGCAGCCTTTGGAAGGCATCACACCAATGAGTACTTCCCAGAACTGCTGCTGCCAGAGTCTTTGCTCCACAGTGAGCCCCAGGCATACTCTCTCCTCTGCAGGCTGACCCAGTTACTTCTGGGGTCACTGCTCTTTTCCCCTGGGTCTTGGTGTACACAAGACTTGGAGCTCTCAACCTTTACTGCAGTGGGACAACTTCTGTGGTATGACTGCTTTCCAGGTTATGCGTTGCCCATCCAGCAGGTATGGAATTTGATACTATCATGTTTGTGCTCTTTCTACCATTTTATGACTTCTACTTTCTGGAAAGTGTGAGTGAGTGAGTGAAGTTGCTCAGTCGTGTCCGACTCTTTGCGACCCTGTGGACTACCAGGCTGCTCCGTCCATGGGATTCTCCAGGCAAGAATACTGGAGTGGGTTACCATTTCCTTCTCCAGGGTATCTTCCCGACCCAGGGATGGAACCCGGATCTCCCACATTGGAGGCAGACGCTTTAACCTCTGCAAAGTGTAGGGTATCTTTTTCGGTAGGTTCCAACATTTATCCATCAATGGTAGTTGTAATTTTTGTGCTCTCACAAGAAGGGGTGAGCACGTGTCCTTCTACTCTGTCATCTTAAACTAATCTTGGGGATAAAGTGTTACATACAGTAACTCACATCAATATTAAACCTGCATGAAAATATCTATCATAACACCAAGTAGCAACATCAATATTATAAATGTTACTGTTGTAATGTTTAGTACATAGTGGCATTTGAATATTTACCATTCATTAGTATTAGATGTATTTTGGAAATATTGTTTCTTTATGTTAAATTTAATAGGATAAAGACAGCTAGGGGTTGATGCTCAGTCATGACTATTATCTTCTCTTTCTTATGATGGAAAAGAATGAATAGGCTACACAGAAAATATATAAACTAGAAACACAGAAGAAATTCTATTTTTATCACTTTTGAATTTTTCTGTGATAAATGAGACAAAGAGTAACATATTTTAGGAGACAAGACATATGAACTCTTGACTAAATAAAATATTCAATGACCACAAAAAGACATGTAACTATGCTAGTATCTTGGAACTTTTAACACCAAACTATGAACTTCATGAAATGAACTAAACTTCAAACTTTAATGTATATAAATTTAGCACTAAACTTGATCCTTAAAGAAGAATATTATTTTCCTATAGGAGTACATTTCTGGATTTGCTCCAAATGGAAGTACTATGCTTAATGACTTCTTGATGTGCATTTTCTATCTAGAAATATTACAGTGTTTCTCTATCATTGTGATCTGCTTGGTAATTATATCACCATTTATTTACATTTTTGAAGTTATTTTATTAGGTGCTTATCAAAATCATAATGTTTAGACAGGCTTGGGGAGTCATTTCTGTCATTGTTACATAACACCCCTAAAGATTGTTGGAGAAAGTAAAAATCTTACCAACCAAGAACTCTCTGTCTCAATATAGAAGAGAGAAAACATATGATTTATTATTGAAATGCATAACAGATTATATGTATGCAGGCAGTCATCAGAAGATTGTAAATTCTTGACAATTTTAATGAATTTGTCAAATAACATAAACATAATAATAATTTAAACCACTATCTTCTTAAGACACAAATAGATGTATCTTGTGCATCCTCTATATCTCATGAGATATGTCTGTACTCTCTGCTCAATTAAGTTAATTTCTAAATGATGCACTTACAATTCTAGGATCAGAAGTTTCTACATCTTTCATGTAAAGTCAAATGTCAAGCCTGTCATTGGGCTTATTATTAATATGTTTCAAGGAGATGGTATAGTCTTTGTACTTACTTCACATGTCATTTTAAAGATTAAATTAATTATCTGTAAAGTACTTATACAGTGCCAGCACACAATAATTTTTGTGTAAATACTGAATTAAAATCATTATATCCTTGTAGCTTCACAGATATGAATAGTTTATCTTCTGTAAGATCAATATGAACAATAAAATTTTCATTGAAAACCACATATTTGAGTGCTATGATTATTTAGTGTTCAGAAGTACTAGCAGTCCTACTCTTAGTGGAGTTATATGAGTCTTAGTTTTGACTCTGACCCAGTGATAGATTTACTTTTTTGTAGTGGTTAAATAATTTTCATCAAATTCTTTAAAAGTTAAACAATATGTTTTATATATTTATATTTACTCCTAGAAGTAGTATAAATCTGTGGTAATATTAATCAAAATTAAAAACTTCTAGAAAATAGATCATACAAGAACTGTAGGAAAATGTGGTGTAATATTTAAGGCAATATATACTACAATTTCAACAGATATTAGTAAAATGTAAAAAAAAAAAAATGAAAGGTCTTATTACATAGTATGTACAAAATATTTTTCCTGAGGTTTCCAGAAAACATAGTTAATAGGGAAATAATTTCACAAACTATTTGACAGCATTACCTATCATACATTCTATAGGAAATATGCCTTTTCATATGAAGCAAATTATATTTTCTTGGTTTTGACTATACAGTTACTGGCTTAAAAGACTTTTCACTTAACACTAAAATCATATATTTGAACAATTATAATTAGTATTATAAATTGTATTTACTTCAGGTAAGATAAATTCACATTTTTCCCTTAAGTTCCCAAACATCCTAGATAATCATCACCATGGTTACAGTCTGTACTGTTTTGTTGTATTTTCTGTCAGCAGTCTCTGCATTTTTCCTTTTGTGACTGTGTTTGTGAAGATGATGTGAGAAAGTAGGGATAGTAACAGCTAAATTGCCTACTTGCTCCAAAGTGTGTCACATTTAATGAATATAATTGAAAACAGAGTCTAGGATACCTAATCTCATCCCTCAAAGTCATTTTAATTAATGTTCTTTCAGGGTAAAGAGAGCAAAGTGACTTGGTTACTAAAGCACTGTTACTGAAATTCTAATATATGTTAACTTTTGCCAAGCTAGAAAGTCAAACCCCATTTTAATCCTGCTGTATTAAATCTATTAGATGTAGGCAGCTGACAATGACNCAATTAATGTTCTTTCAGGGTAAAGAGAGCAAAGTGACTTGGTTACTAAAGCACTGTTACTGAAATTCTAATATATGTTAACTTTTGCCAAGCTAGAAAGTCAAACCCCATTTTAATCCTGCTGTATTAAATGTATTAGATGTAGGCAGTTGACAATGACAATGTGGCATATAATTGACAAAAGTTACATCATAAAGAACAATGTGATTGGAGAATGAATATTTAACTCACAGTGTTTTTCCTTTTATTTCTAATAATATTAATTCCCAAATTAATTGGTAAGAATATCAATCAATTAATTATGTTTCTAATCATTTTTATTTAACAAATCAATGATCTTTAAGGAGATATAAAATTAAGTCAAATCACATTGTATCTGTGTAGAGAGCAGAGGAAAGGCAATGGTACTAATGTCTCTTGTAAAATACAGTCTCTCATTCACTTGAGATTCCCTGTGAAGCAATGAGATGCCACTACACTCCCATCAGAGTGATGAAGTCCAAAACACCGACAGCATCAACTGCTGATGAAGGTGTGGAGCAAAAGGAGCTCTCATGCATTACTGATGAGAATGCAAAATGGTATAAGCTACTTTGGAAAAAAAAAATGTGGCAATTTTCTTTTGTTTGTTTCTCTTTTTTTTTTTTTCAAAACAGACAAATCAAAATCTTACATACAGTTCAGTAATCATGCTCCTTAGGATCTAACTAAGGATTCGAAAACTTAACTCTACCCAAGGAGAGTAGAGTTAACTTACTCTAGACAGGGATGTTTACAGCAGTTTTATTCAAAATTACCAAAACTTGAAAGTAACAAGATGTCCTTCAGTAGGTAAATGAATAAATATACTGTGGTACATCCAGACATGTATTCAGTGATTTAAAAAAAAAAAAAAAAAGCTAACAAGGCATGACAGAGGAGCCTTGAATGGATTTGCTTCTCAGAAGCCAGTCTGAGAAGGCTACATGCTGAATTGGGCCAGGGTTAGGGTTATGTATGATTCCAACCAGATGACAGTCTGAAAAAGGCAGAACTTTTGAAACAATTAAAAACGTCAGTGTTTGTCAGAGGTTAAGGAGGATGGAGAGATGGACAGGCAGAGCACAGAGGCTCTTAAAGGCAGTAAAACTATTCTGTATGATAGATACATATGCATGCATGCCATTATTCATTTGTCAAAACCCATGGAATATATAACACGAAGTACCCTATGTACTTAATGAGCTCTAATATAAACTATGGACTTTTTTGGGTTAAAGACACATCACTGTATTGTCATCATTTTTCTCCCCCTGTGGGAATGTTGATAGTGACAGAGTCTGCACATGTGGAGGACCAGAGGGTATACAGAAAAATCTGTACTCTCTGCTCAATTTTTCCTTGAATATGAAACTGCTCTGAAAAAGAAAGTAGATTGTTTTTAAAAATTCCTTCTCTATGAGAAAATTATGGCCCTTTAAAGGTACAAAGTTGTGAAGTGGTATATATAAGTATATTTGCATCAGTAAATTTCCAGAATTAGGTTAGCATTTGAAGCATAGTAGCTTTATATTAATCTTATGTGTAACTGTAAACATTTTAGGAAAGAACATTTCAGTAAAGTTTATGTGATGCAAAACAATTTACACCTTTATTTTTCCACATTTTATAGAAGCTCCATTTAGGTTAAAAGTTGTTTTTTTTGTTTTGTTTTTTTATTTTGTTCAGACTACTTTTAACCAAGATAATTTTAATTCCATCAAACACACAGTTTAACAATTTACAATTTATTTAAGTTTAATAGTTTTCCATGTTGAACTTGATTCACAGATGCATATTAAATCATCATACTAAAGTTTTGATACTTTCCTTATGTCATAAATGCAAAGTACTTTTCTGAGAAATATTTTATATAAATTTAAATATGTTTACATATTAAAAAGCTTTAAAAGTTTCTATTAGCAATTATTTAATAGATTGAGGAAAATACACTTCCATGATGCAATCTACATGAGTAGAATTGATACTATAATAAAATATTTAATATCTTCTTATTTAATTTCTAAGATTTCAGCTTTTATTAGAATTAAATCAATCAATTTCAAACTAGAAATGCTAAAACAAGGCAAGCAATATTATTATATACTTAGATTTCAATATTTTTATATTGAAAGTAATTAATATGTTTTTCTGATGGATGGGGAGGAAGGATAAAAGGGTAACTTCAAAGAGTTAAGAACAAATTACAACTTTTGAAAAACTAGCACTAAGCATAATTGGTAGAATCTATAATTTTGAGCACTTATCATGTACTCAAAACTGATGGCTGTACTATCAGATATATAATATATAACTATCCTTGGTTCCATAGGGACATGGAGAAGCGAAAGACAAATATGTTACATAGCTTATATGTGGAATCTAAAATAAATGGTATAACTGAACCTATTTATAAAGCATAGAGTCACAGATGTAGGAAAAAAAAAAAAAAACTTTTGGCTACCAAGGGGAAAGTGGGGGGAAGGATAAATTGTGAGATTGGGATTGACATATACACACTACAATTTATATAATAGAAAACCAATTAGGAACTATTGTATAGCATAAGAAACTCTACTCAAAACTCAGTATGACTTACATGGTAAAATCATCTAAAAAAAAGAGGGTATATATGTATACATAAAATTGATTCACTTTGCTTTACAGCAGATGCTATTAATAACAACATTGTAAATCAACTACACTCCAATAAAAATTAACTTACAAAAAACCAAAGCATATGAGAACTTGTGCACATAATGATAATATAGGATTAATATGCATGTTTGGGGTATGTTGTGTTAACAATCATGTTTTTGCTCACAAAATAATTGAGTTGGAATAAAATTATGAATCTATTGTTTAAATGAGAATAAAAGGGGGGAAAAAGTCAGAGATTCCACCTTCTTCTTTGCCCTACAAGGCCAAATGGATTTTAATTGCCCTAGAATGACTCAGTCCAAAGTCAGCACAGCCCTGGCATCACTGCATTCACAGGAAGGGAGATGGTGTATAGGCACCACCAGTTGGGACCTCATTCATCTTGTCCTTAGTGTCTAGAACAGGGACAGAAGAGGAGATCTCTTACTGGTCTCTGGCAACAGAAAGTAACTCCAGAAGAACATTTCTTTTCCTTCACTATACCAACCTAACACCACTGGTTGACTAAGTACTGAGAAAGGACTCACCAAAACAAACAAATCAGCAAGCTAGCTTCCTTCGTGAAGCTATTCTTGAATGAGGCCATGATATATTTATATACATTTATGTTTATTTCTAAATAACTTCTGTTTCATTAATAATGCTACTTCTTTTTTTTCACATTGATACTCATTTAAAAAGTGGTAAAGATTTAATACCAAAAGTCCCTGATGCTGGGAAAGATTGAGGACAGAAGGAGAAGAGGGCCTTAGAGGAAGACATGGTGGGATAGCATCACCGATGCAATGGACATGAACTTGGCAAACTTTGGGGGATGCTGAGGGACAGGGAGGTCTGGCTTGTTGCAGTTCATGGGATTGTAAAGACTTAGTCATGACTGAGTGACTGAAAACAAACATTTAATATTTTCAAATCATTATTTTGCCTTTACTCCTTTTAGCCCATTATAATAGGAATTTTTCACTTATTTATTAAAATGTTCCTTTAAAGTTACAAGCTATTTCCAAGTTACATAATCTAATAGGCATGTTTTATTCCTTAAAAAAAAAAAAAAAACAACTCTGAAATGTTTATCATGTCATCGCGTCCTCTTTCTTAAAAAGTTCTTTTCTCTTTTTCTTCTTCTTCAGTACTTTCTTATAGTTTTCCTATTTCTCAGGTACTCCTTTCTCTCTCTCTCTCTCTCTCTCTCTCTCTCTCTCTCTCTCTCTCTCTCTCTCTCTNTGTCATTGCGTACTCTTTCTTGAAAAGTTCTTTTCTCTTTTTCTTCTTCTTCAGTACCTTCTTATAATTTTACTATTTCTCAGGTACTCCTTTCTCTCTCTCTCTCTCTCTCTGCCTTTGAAAGCACTTTTTTCTCTACCTGTAATTTAAGCAGTAATTTTGCCTGAAGTTTATTGTTATATTTGTCTTTTATTTTTCAAATAATCCTCTGACAAATTTGTTGAAACCATGTATAAGCTCATTTTAAAACTCAGTTCTGAAGATGAAAAAAGTAGAGAATAAAGCCTAGAAATGATTAGATATTGCCTGGGTGTAAAAGTCACTGAGCCCCTCTCTGGCTTTGTAATTCTGAACAAGTTACTTAATCTCTCTGTGCTTTAATTCTTCTTCATCTGTAAAATCGTGGTAATTATAAGGTCCTTCATGTTGGATTGTTATGAGAGTTAACTGATTACATATATATAAAGTTCTTGGCACATAGAAGGTCTGCATTACATGTAATCTATTATTCATAATAGATGTTTCTATTACTAACAAAGACCTGTGACAGAGGTTACGTAAAATATCTAAATTCTATAAAATTTTCCATAATTATATGGTTGTTTATTGTACATGCAGGAGGCTTGGGTTCGATCTCTGGTTTGGGAAGATCCCCTAGAGAAGGGAGTGGCAACCCACTCCAGTATTTTTGCCTGGACAGAAGAGCCCAGTGGGCTACAGTCCATGGGGTCACAAGGGTCAGACATGACGGAGTGACTAACACTTTCACTCTCCATTGTACATTTCAGTAGAATATGACTGCCTTAATTGTAATCCTTTTATTTTTGTTAGCTTTGGATTGTCAACAAACAACTTAATCCCTGGTTTTGCTAGGGTATTTACAATTTGGGAAATGGAAGCGTTCATGAAGAACATGATGATTGTATTCCTTGATTTGGTCAAAATTAGAATGTAACAACCCCAAATTATATCTCCTCAATAACAACTAAACAACAACAACAAAACCCCAAATTTGAAATATTAACTAAAAAGTGCTTGGCATTTAAATTCTATTTCCCATGTTCTCATCTGCTTAGAACAATGGACCCAGGGGAGCTCCCTAAACTCCATCCTTCTTTCCATCAGTCAAATGAAATGATAGGAAGGCCCATGGTCAAATGTAGAAATCCAGGGAGGGCTTTGGAATGGTTTATTCTCCTTTTCCCTTCTTTGATCATTTTCTCCCTTCCTGACACACACATGTAGATTAGAAGACCCCTCTTAAGCAGCTATCACAGACACCAAAATTGCTACCTGTCCCTCTGTACTTGATTACTTTTCTCTTTTGTCAGCGATTTCTGTGTTTTTATGAAAACTATTCTAATTGCCATTCCTTACTGAGACTAGGATGGAAAACTGACTTAATCTGTGGCACAAAGTTTACATCTTGCTATAGAAAAGAAGTTATTGACAGGATTGTTAAACACTAAAATTACTGAACAAAGAAGTCATTTCAATGTCTTTGAAAAATAAGATCTCATCTCTCTGAAAGATTGTTTTCCATCTTGTCTGGGAAGAGAATGAGAATTCAAATACTGTTCTTCAATCCCCTGCTTCTCAGATATATATTTTTAAGTCTTTAGAAATCTTTAAAATTGTAGATTCTGCCACAGCCTAATTGTCAAAATGAACCACAATTATAAAGTTAGGTTTTTTCTTTAAAGATATATTGTAAAAGTACTTAGCTAATATAATATCTTTTTAAAATTTATAAATTATGTTATATACTGTATTTTATAGACAGTATTTATAGACTGTATGTCAATATTTTATATCACATTTATTATCAACATACATTCATTTCGATGTGTTATTTATGAAGACATCAGCAGGCATATTTTTGTAAGAAAAATTCTTGTAAACTAATTATGTCAAGAGAGTAGAGTGTGTGTGAGTGCTGTCACTTCAGTCGTGTTCAACTGTTTGCAACCCTATGGACCATGGCCAGCCAGGCTCTTCCAACCATGGGATCTTCCCGCCAAAAGGATCAAACCTGTGNTCTTTCCATCAGTCAAATGAAATGATAGGAAGGCCCATGGTCAAATGTAGAAATCCAGGGAGGGCTTTGGAATGGTTTATTCTCCTTTTCCCTTCTTTGATCATTTTCTCCCTTCCTGACACACACATGTAGATTAGAAGACCCCTCTTAAGCAGCTATCACAGACACCAAAATTGCTACCTGTCCCTCTGTACTTGATTACTTTTCTCTTTTGTCAGCGATTTCTGTGTTTTTATGAAAACTATTCTAATTGCCATTCCTTACTGAGACTAGGATGGAAAACTGACTTAATCTGTGGCACAAAGTTTACATCTTGCTATAGAAAAGAAGTTATTGACAGGATTGTTAAACACTAAAATTACTGAACAAAGAAGTCATTTCAATGTCTTTGAAAAATAAGATCTCATCTCTCTGAAAGATTGTTTTCCATCTTGTCTGGGAAGAGAATGAGAATTCAAATACTGTTCTTCAATCCCCTGCTTCTCAGATATATATTTTTAAGTCTTTAGAAATCTTTAAAATTGTAGATTCTGCCACAGCCTAATTGTCAAAATGAACCACAATTATAAAGTTAGGTTTTTTCTTTAAAGATATATTGTAAAAGTACTTAGCTAATATAATATCTTTTTAAAATTTATAAATTATGTTATATACTGTATTTTATAGACAGTATTTATAGACTGTATGTCAATATTTTATATCACATTTATTATCAACATACATTCATTTCGATGTGTTATTTATGAAGACATCAGCAGGCATATTTTTGTAAGAAAAATTCTTGTAAACTAATTATGTCAAGAGAGTAGAGTGTGTGTGAGTGCTGTCACTTCAGTCGTGTTCAACTGTTTGCAACCCTATGGACCATGGCCAGCCAGGCTCTTCCAACCATGGGATCTTCCCGCCAAAAGGATCAAACCTGTGTCTCTTATGTCTTCAGCATTGGTAGGCAGGTTCTTTACCACTAACATCACCTGGCAAGCCCAAGATAGAGTAATTGCAGTTATTTTTGAAGATATAAGCCAACAACTACTTTCATTGAATGTGAAGTCCCCAGTATTTGGGCTATTTTTGGAAGATATTGAATTCTATAATGCATTATTACTTCAATAAGCTCATATTTTAGTTGTGGAAATGATATTTGCAAGGTTAAAACTTCAAGATACAAAATGCAAACATAGATCATATTATTCATCAAGTGCTCTTAAAGGATAGATAGATAAATATCAGAAATAGACTTTCAGAAGAAAGCAAATATGAGTTTAGCATGATTAAAATTTTTTTAAAAAAATTGTAAGTACATACACACAACATTCTTCAAAATAAATCTAAATATAAAAAAAGATGCACTTCCAATTAGAAACTTGCTATACTAGTTTGGAACTAGACATAAGTTTAAGTTCAAAATTCAATACAATCTAAGCTTACGCTTGGGTAAGTCATTTCCTCTCCCTAAACTTCATGTTCAAAATCTCTGAAATTATCACTCTAATCATGTGTAATGAGTTAAACTAAGATAATATATTTAAGCCTTGGAGCCAGTTGAAGTTATCTTTTTTTCTGTGTCCATTATAGAACCGATGACTTTGGCATTGAGGAAACACATAGTACCTATTGTGTTTTTAAATTTGATAACAATTAAAATTTTTATCCATTCTTTTCTCCTTGTGCAGTTGCAAAGTAGAAGCATAAATATTATATACATATATGTTATCTGCTAGGTATCAACTTTGAGCATTAATAAAATAAATGATTCCCTTTTAATAATATTGCTTTGAAAATAACTTAGTTCTTTTGTTACAGGAGATAACTGCAAGGCCATTGAATACAGCAAGATGAAAAGTATGCTTTTAGATTTACAAAATCAAAAATACATTACACAAGACAATGAAAACCCTAATGGTGATGACGTATTTCGGAAGAAGTTGCTGGTGGATCAAATGTTTAAATATTTTGATGCCGACAGTAATGGACTTGTAGATATTAATGAACTAACTCAGGTATGATTAATGATTAACAAGCTTATTTAAGTATAATATATTCAATATATTTACATTTGTGTGAGTTTTTACTATATTGATAAAAATATATTTAATTCATATTGTTTGACTGTAGGCATAAAATATTTTAAGAGAAATATTTGACTACTTTTTCAGCAGTATGAATTTCAAGTAACAAATGTAATTTGTTAATTTCAAGTAATATCATACAAGATCCTTATATGATGTTACACAATTTAAAAGAGACATCTACTTTTGACAGATTTCTATACCTTAAATGCCAAAAGGAATTGCCAGTTCTCTATTTATAGAATTTATAAAATATCACCAGACATGTTCTGGAGCTTTTGTAATTTTCTTATGGAAGCTTGCTTATCTAATAGTCAAGGACATTATTGAAAAGCAATTGAATACATCTATAACATAATGTAAATAAGTGATTTAAGAAAGTAATAAATTATTGATCTATTTAGTACTTTTTTAATAACCGAAAGTCAACTATATTAAATCCAGTTTTAACGTTATGTCTATATTATCACACTTCATGTCTTTGAAAATTGTCACCAAAATGATACATGCATAAAATTTGTTAAGTGAATATTTTAATACACACATTTTTTTTATGTGAGCAATTATATGTGTGAAAAAATGGAAATATTTTTATGTGTGTGTTACTGAGATCGATAAACTACTCTGAAAGAAAGTGAAATACCCACATTTAGGAATCTAAACTGGTTGTTGATAGTGGTGGAAATGTAAAATAAAGATCATAAGATTTTGCTGTAAACATACATATAGGTTTTTAGAGAGAAAGGGAGAGAAGCCAATCCAGTATGACTAGGAAATTAGTACTAGCTCTGAGGAATGCTGCTGACTGCCTGATAATTCCTATACTGGATTTTAGGTGGATTTTGCTTCTGTGCTTAACAGTAAAAATAATTTTAAACAATTCAGTTATCTATTTTCACAACATCATGCCATTCATATTTCATAGTTAATTTAATGGTTTATTTAAAAAAATCAACAATGTGAAATATCAGTTTTATTTTGTAAGCATTCAAGCTTTCGGATAGTGTAACTTAGAGGAGTCATTAACAAAGTGACCTTCTGAGCCAACTGACTTGTCTATTTCAGTTAATTAAAATATATATCATTTTCATTATCTTCTTTAATCCAGCTTATATTTATAGAACAATTATAAGTCCTGCTGCTACTGCTAAGTCACTTCAGTCGTGTCCAACTCTGTGCAACCCCCATAGACAGCAGCCCACCTAGGCACTGGAATTCAAGGAATGAAACTTTGAATTTTAGAGTAAAAATAGTAAACTTTTAATTCAGATAGCTATGTTGTATATAACTCAAAATTTATTTTTCACAAATGAAATTCTTTAGAAATTTAAACTTCTGGTGATAATCAGAGATGACTAGGTAATTGAATTAAATGAATTATAACTAAAACATGTCACCTTGATCTTTGTGTGCCTGACATATTCACATATAGTGGCTTTGGTTTTGACCTTACTTTTTTATTTTATAATATGTTTACTCTCTATTAACATGTATGTATGTACTGCTGTAACCACTGGTTGGATATGACACATAATTTGACCAAATCTAGCTATTATAAGATCCACATCTGAGCCCAAATGGAAAAACTGATAATCACTGGAAAATGGTATTGAAAGCACTCACTGGTAGTTGTTTTAAGTTTCTACTACATCCAAGTTTATTTTAATTTCCTAGAGTAGCAGTAACAAAGTTCAGCAGACTTTGTGGCCGAGACAGCCTCTCTGTCGGTTCTGGAGGCTTAGCAGCTGAGACTGAGGTGTTGGCAAGGCCATCCCCGCTTCGAAGCTTCTTGGAGGAGTCTTTTCTTCCCTTCTTTGGCTTCCGGTAGCAGCAGGTGTTCCTTGGCTTGTNGAAGCATAAATATTATATACATATATGTTATCTGCTAGGTATCAACTTTGAGCATTAATAAAATAAATGATTCCCTTTTAATAATATTGCTTTGAAAATAACTTAGTTCTTTTGTTACAGGAGATAACTGCAAGGCCATTGAATACAGCAAGATGAAAAGTATGCTTTTAGATTTACAAAATCAAAAATACATTACACAAGACAATGAAAACCCTAATGGTGATGACGTATTTCGGAAGAAGTTGCTGGTGGATCAAATGTTTAAATATTTTGATGCCGACAGTAATGGACTTGTAGATATTAATGAACTAACTCAGGTATGATTAATGATTAACAAGCTTATTTAAGTATAATATATTCAATATATTTACATTTGTGTGAGTTTTTACTATATTGATAAAAATATATTTAATTCATATTGTTTGACTGTAGGCATAAAATATTTTAAGAGAAATATTTGACTACTTTTTCAGCAGTATGAATTTCAAGTAACAAATGTAATTTGTTAATTTCAAGTAATATCATACAAGATCCTTATATGATGTTACACAATTTAAAAGAGACATCTACTTTTGACAGATTTCTATACCTTAAATGCCAAAAGGAATTGCCAGTTCTCTATTTATAGAATTTATAAAATATCACCAGACATGTTCTGGAGCTTTTGTAATTTTCTTATGGAAGCTTGCTTATCTAATAGTCAAGGACATTATTGAAAAGCAATTGAATACATCTATAACATAATGTAAATAAGTGATTTAAGAAAGTAATAAATTATTGATCTATTTAGTACTTTTTTAATAACCGAAAGTCAACTATATTAAATCCAGTTTTAACGTTATGTCTATATTATCACACTTCATGTCTTTGAAAATTGTCACCAAAATGATACATGCATAAAATTTGTTAAGTGAATATTTTAATACACACATTTTTTTTATGTGAGCAATTATATGTGTGAAAAAATGGAAATATTTTTATGTGTGTGTTACTGAGATCGATAAACTACTCTGAAAGAAAGTGAAATACCCACATNTTTGTTAAGTGAATATTTTAATACATACATTTTTTTATGTGAGCAATTATATGTGTGAAAAAATGGAAATATTTTTATGTGTGTGTTACTGAGATCGATAAACTACTCTGAAAGAAAGTGAAATACCCACATTTAGGAATCTAAACTGGTTGTTGATAGTGGTGGAAATGTAAAATAAAGATCATAAGATTTTGCTGTAAACATACATATAGGTTTTTAGAGAGAAAGGGAGAGAAGCCAATCCAGTATGACTAGGAAATTAGTACTAGCTCTGAGGAATGCTGCTGACTGCCTGATAATTCCTATACTGGATTTTAGGTGGATTTTGCTTCTGTGCTTAACAGTAAAAATAATTTTAAACAATTCAGTTATCTATTTTCACAACATCATGCCATTCATATTTCATAGTTAATTTAATGGTTTATTTAAAAAAATCAACAATGTGAAATATCAGTTTTATTTTGTAAGCATTCAAGCTTTCGGATAGTGTAACTTAGAGGAGTCATTAACAAAGTGACCTTCTGAGCCAACTGACTTGTCTATTTCAGTTAATTAAAATATATATCATTTTCATTATCTTCTTTAATCCAGCTTATATTTATAGAACAATTATAAGTCCTGCTGCTACTGCTAAGTCACTTCAGTCGTGTCCAACTCTGTGCAACCCCCATAGACAGCAGCCCACCTAGGCACTGGAATTCAAGGAATGAAACTTTGAATTTTAGAGTAAAAATAGTAAACTTTTAATTCAGATAGCTATGTTGTATATAACTCAAAATTTATTTTTCACAAATGAAATTCTTTAGAAATTTAAACTTCTGGTGATAATCAGAGATGACTAGGTAATTGAATTAAATGAATTATAACTAAAACATGTCACCTTGATCTTTGTGTGCCTGACATATTCACATATAGTGGCTTTGGTTTTGACCTTACTTTTTTATTTTATAATATGTTTACTCTCTATTAACATGTATGTATGTACTGCTGTAACCACTGGTTGGATATGACACATAATTTGACCAAATCTAGCTATTATAAGATCCACATCTGAGCCCAAATGGAAAAACTGATCATCACTGGAAAATGGTATTGAAAGCACTCACTGGTAGTTGTTTTAAGTTTCTACTACATCCAAGTTTATTTTAGTTTCCTAGAGTAGCAGTAACAAAGTTCAGCAGACTTTGTGGCTGAGACAGCCTCTCTGTCAGTTCTGGAGGCTCAGTAGCTGAGACTGAGGTGTTGGCAAGGCCATCCCCCCCCNGTTGTTTTAAGTTTCTACTACATCCAAGTTTATTTTAATTTCCTAGAGTAGCAGTAACAAAGTTCAGCAGACTTTGTGGCCGAGACAGCCTCTCTGTCGGTTCTGGAGGCTTAGCAGCTGAGACTGAGGTGTTGGCAAGGCCATCCCCGCTTCGAAGCTTCTTGGAGGAGTCTTTTCTTCCCTTCTTTGGCTTCAGGTAGCAGCAGGTGTTCCTTGGCTTGTAATGCATCACTCAAGTCTTTGCCTCTAGAGTCACATAGCTACTCTCTGTGTATTGTCTTCACATCATCTTGTCTCTTCTTCAAAGGATACCAATCATATTGGGTTAATAAGGGTCCTCCTTGCTTCAGCAGGACTTCATCTAACATCATCTAAATACATGGAAATTACTCTATTTCCAAAAAAAGTTTACATTCTGATGTCCTCAGGTTAAGGCTTTAACATATCTTTGGGGAGGGCACATATCAATCCATAATAAAGTCATCTTGTACAGAGTTTAGTTTTTTTTTTAAATTATATTATTATTTTGATTCAAACTTAATTTACATCTGAAAAGTTCCCTCCCAATTCATCTGAAAGTTACCATGCAGAAATGATCGTTATAATCCCACTTATACATTGGTCAAACATGAGGTCCACGCAAAGAAGGATCTCGGAAGGAAATATTTACTGACTCCTCTGCACACATCCCACATAAGTCAGTCCTTCCTTCAGCTTTATAGAGTGGAAATGGTATTTTCTCATTCATTAGCAATCAACTAACAACCACTGTGGAAAGGATATAACACATTTCTAGCTAGTTACAGCACAAATACTGTTTTTGACTTGTTTCTTTAGGTTACAGGTGCTTTAGAAAAACTTGTGTTTCAAGTATTATTATATGAAAGTCAATGATATATATATGACTTTAAAAATCAACTTGGAAACACATAACATCATCATTTAATATCAAGTTTCAAAAAGATTTAAATTAAAGGAGTAAAAAGGGAAAAGATCTTAATGGTTCTGTTAATAATTTACAAACGATGTTTAATAGAAATGTAATATACAACTCTAAGACACTGCAAGTAAAAATTAAAGAACATGATTTGACTTTGAAGTTTTATAAATGCAGCATTTATCTTGCTACACATGTTCTGTTCTTACTCCAAATAATTTATATATATATGATATATCTTCTAAAGCTTCTCTTGAATTTCCCTGGTGGCTCAGATGGTAAACAATCTGCCTACAATGCAGGAGGCCCAGTTTCAGTCCCTGGATTGGGAAGATTCCCTGGAGAAGGAAATGGCAAATGGCAACCCACTCCAGTATTGTTGATTGGGAAATCCCATGGTCAGAGGCACCTGGCAGGCTACTGTCCCAAGGGGTCGCAAAGAGTCAGACATGACTGAGAGACTTCCACAACCACAAAGCTTCTGTTGCAGGAAATTAGAAACTAAAGTTCTTTCCACTTGGGAGAAGATAATAAAAAACAATAGCTGAAGGGGGTAAGACCCATAAAATCACAGCAACTTGTAATAGTAAGAAAGTACTTGCTAGTGCCAGATGACAAGGTATAGACTTAGATCTCATTTGATCCAACTCTTCACCACTCTAGCTTGACATGAATATTGTTACCAAATGGTTAGTATCTGAGTCTGGTTTTTGTATATTGAAAATATCCCACTATAAATTCAAATTTATCAAAATTAAAACTTTATNAAATTAGGAACTAAAGTTCTTTCGACTTGGTAGAAGATAATAAAAAACAATAGCTGAAGGGGGTAAGACCCATAAAATCACAGCAACTTGTAATAATAAGAAAGTACTTGCTAGTGCCAGGTGACAAGGTATAGACTTAGATCTCATTTGATCCAACTCTTCACCACTCTAGCTTGACATGAATATTGTTACCAAATGGTTAGTATCTGAGTCTGGTTTTTGTATATTGAAAATATCCCACTATAAATTCAAATTTATCAAAATTAAAACTTTATACTTTCAAAAGAATCATGTTTTATGAAGTTGATAAAAATTGATGTGAAAACATGGATAGATTTGTCCTTAATAATTGAAGGTCTGGAAGAGTTAAAACTGTTGAAAATGTTATAATGGGATATACATTTAAAAGATCATAGGAAGATATTTTAAGTAGCAAAGTAGTACATGGCTTGTACTAATTAAGTCCTAGGATCTCTTTAAAAAAATATCATTTTTGTGATCATAGTGTAGTGATTAAGAACTTTAATTATAGAATTTTGGATCAAATTTCATCTCCTTTACTTGACACCATGCAGTTTTTGGCAAATAATTCAAGTTCTCTGTGTCCCAATTGCCTTGTTTACATATTGGGAAAGATAATAAGGCACAATATGTAAATTGTATGTAATATTAATATTATTTTGGAAATGTAGCCTTCTAAGAGACACAACTCACACAATAGAAACAACATGATGAAATCATTAGTTATATTTCAAATCCAACTTTCCTGTGGATACGGTAGATGATAATGGAAATAAAGAGGGCACACATGCTTGAGTTGGTGGATGAACAACTGATCAATATTTCCATCCAGGTCATCCTGTGCATTTTTAATGTTTACAATTGCTTGATAGGTGAGAACAAATCAGCCATCATAACCCAGAAATCTGTATCCACATTATTAAATATACAAACATTTTNCACGACTGAAGTGACTTAGCAGCAGCAGCAGCAGTGAGTATATAGCTCAGTTGGTAAAAAATCTGCCTGCAATGCAGGAGACCCTGGTTTGATTCCTGGGTCAGGAAGATCCCCTGGAGAGGGGATAGGCTACCCACTCCAGGATTCTGGTCTGGAAAATTCCATGGACTATACAGTCCATGGGAATGCAAAGAGTTCGACATGACTGAGCAACTTTCACTTTCAGTGAGTCTAAAAGTTACATTTATACAACACAATATTCTATTAATTGTGCAACAACATTATATATAAGGGCTTCACTGGTGACTCAGATGTTAAAGAATTCACCTGTAATGCAGGAGACCTGGGTTTAAACCCCTAGGTGGGAAGATCTCCTGGAGCATGGACAGCTACCCACTCCAGTGTTCTTGCCTGGAGAATTCCATGGACAGAGGAGCCTGGCAGGCTATAGTCGGTGGGGTCACAAATATTCGGACATGACTGAGTGACTTTCACTTCACTTCACTTCATTACATATAAATAATGTACTTATCCTAATTAAAATATATTTTTAAATGACAGTATATTCAGTGAATCTGGCTTTGCTAGTAGTCTCTATGTCAGATGTAACACATACATTTTGAAAAGGTTAGACAAAAGGTTTTAAAACCAGAGCCAGAAAATAAATGAAATAAATGACCTACAAGTTTGAATTCCC
This sequence comes from Raphicerus campestris, assembly GCA_006410735.1. Taxonomy (NCBI): domain Eukaryota; kingdom Metazoa; phylum Chordata; class Mammalia; order Artiodactyla; family Bovidae; genus Raphicerus; species Raphicerus campestris. The sequence goes on along the minus strand of SJYW01045022.1, from coordinate 93,016 downwards.
AGTGCCAGAGTGCTTAATGTATTACTGCTTCTATCTTGTTTTATATTTTCTTCTCAACAGTCAAACACACAGCTCTTTAAGACTATCAGAACCCAGGATATCTAAAGCAATTTTCCCATGATGGTTAAAAAGTCATAAGATAATAACTCCCACATTGAAACACCTCAGACCATGCCAAAGCTCCCATCAGGAAACAAAGGAGAATCATGCTTACCAGGAAGCATGTCTTAAGTAGGCCGTTTCATTGAACAGAAATGGAATAAATGAGGAAAATATATATTAAACAATGGATTTATGAAGGGATGAATCACTTAACCCCTCTATCATAGCATGACCAAATATCATTGAACAGAGTTATATATATATATAGCTCATTAGCCAGGACCATGCACTTTTCTAAAGCACATTCCTTAAAACAGCATATCCAGCTTGAGTTATATCATCATGATCGAATCAAGATCAAATCAAAAGCAAGCTAGTCTTATGCCAAAGTCAGTATTAAGGAAAAAGATAGACATCTGTTCCCTTGGTTTATACACAATTTACCTTGAATAAAATATTAGAACAGAAATTAATATGAGACAATGTTTAAAGCTTCTGTCCCACCTTTCTGTTCCATCATTTCACAAAGAAGTATGTGAAGTAAAGCCAGCAAAAATAGTATTAAAGTATCTGACCAGATTCTATTGTCACTGCATTCTAAAAATTACTGTGGTGCGGGCCCCACAGGCCTTTAGAAAGAGCATAGTGAGGTAAGACCAAAAACACGGCCCCTCTGCCACCTGGGAAAACCCTTTTCTCATCATCTAACAAACAACAGATGGAGAGTAGCTGAGAGCTTGGTTGCTTTCTAAACAGAAAAGCAGTATTTGTTTTCCCATTAGGCTTATAGGAGAGATAGCTCTAGCCATTAAGTAGTTTTGTTAATCCCTCCAGCTGGACTGTGCTAAAGCCAAGGGCTTTACCACTCACTATCAACCATATCTATTTATATGGAAAGCAGATAAACCACTCAAAATTTTCCTCCTCTAAGGCAGTAAATGCCGGCTTAGCCAATGAAATTTGAATACAGTAAATAAGAAGAGAGAGCACATGAGGCTGTGAAAGCTATAGTTAGTAGTGCAAACACTGTCATTGAGGGTCACTACTCAGGTGACAGGGGCAGGAGCTTCTCGTGGCGCACAGGCTAAGCTCCATCCTCAGAGCTGTCTCTGCAGCTCAGCCTCGCGCAGGCATGACAACTTTTAACACTGGGGTGTTCCATAAAAGAGTTAAAAATAGCTCCTTAAAATAGACATTATTATCACCAATCTGCCATTGTTATGACAAAGTCTCAGTTTTTCAAACTATATATAACCATAGCATACAAAGCTGGTGTGGAGAACTCCAGTGAATTTTTATAATGAGAAGCATATTGTATATATAAATCATTATTTTTAACATTAAATGATTATGTTTGAGTGTATACTATATCTTTTGCACTTGACTAAAACTATTTATATATATATGCATATTTGTATTTATAATCTGCACACCAACCAGGAGAAGTAGAGGTTGCTATCATTAATTTCTTAGTGAGAAAAGGTTGAGTGACTTGACAGTAATTATAGAGCTATTAAGTAGCCTTGGCATGGTCTAAACCCAAAGTTGGCTGACTTCAGAGCTTGTGTTTCCTGACTGCACCAACTTTAACAAAACGTACACTGTGAAGCAAACCTCCAAGCAATATGAACCACTCCCTCTGTAGACAAATAGGAAAGACTTTTGGACACAGCCATGCAGCTACCCAGAGAAAGGGAATATTTGAAAAATCTTGGGAAGCCCTTTTACCAGACAAGCTATAGTCAAAATCAGTAAAGTCTTAAAAGGGCTACTGCCACAGTCCAGAAAAGCAGTTTGGCGATTTTTCTCTCCCATGCTTGGGTAGATTCCCATCATCAATTGGTGTATTAATTCTAATGGGCTCCTGGAAACAGTAATTTGCTTAATAGCTCCTTTGTGATCCAGGGAGTTAATTCAGAATCCCAAATGGCTTCACTTCCAGCTGGGGAGGATGCTAGATAAAAGAGAGAGAGAGAGAAAAAAAAAAAANCTCCATCCTCAGAGCTGTCTCTGCAGCTCAGCCTCGCGCAGGCATGACAACTTTTAACACTGGGGTGTTCCATAAAAGAGTTAAAAATAGCTCCTTAAAATAGACATTATTATCACCAATCTGCCATTGTTATGACAAAGTCTCAATTTTTCAAACTATATATAACCATAGCATACAAAGCTGGTGTGGAGAACTCCAGTGAATTTTTATAATGAGAAGCATATTGTATATATAAATCATTATTTTTAACATTAAATGATTATGTTTGAGTGTATACTATATCTTTTGCACTTGACTAAAACTATTTTTATATATATGCATATTTGTATTTATAATCTGCACACCAACCAGGAGAAGTAGAGGTTGCTATCATTAATTTCTTAGTGAGAAAAGGTTGAGTGACTTGACAGTAATTATAGAGCTATTAAGTAGCCTTGGCATGGTCTAAACCCAAAGTTGGCTGACTTCAGAGCTTGTGTTTCCTGACTGCACCAACTTTAACAAAACGTACACTGTGAAGCAAACCTCCAAGCAATATGAACCACTCCCTCTGTAGACAAATAGGAAAGACTTTTGGACACAGCCATGCAGCTACCCAGAGAAAGGGAATATTTGAAAAATCTTGGGAAGCCCTTTTACCGGACAAGCTATAGTCAAAATCAGTAGAGTCTTAAAAGGGCTACTGCCACAGTCCAGAAAAGCAGTTTGGCGATTTTTCTCTCCCATGCTTGGGTAGATTCCCATCATCAATTGGTGTATTAATTCTAATGGGCTCCTGGAAACAGTAATTTGCTTAATAGCTCCTTTGTGATCCAGGGAGTTAATTCAGAATCCCAAATGGCTTCACTTCCAGCTGGGGAGGATGCTAGATAAAAGAGAGAGAGAGAGAAAAAAAAAAAACTAACTTCATTTTTCACAAATAATAGGAAGATGAAAGTTGGAACAAGCTACTGACTATTTTTGTTGGGAAAGAGCTGTTCCATTTTGACATGGGTCACTGAGACTTAGGCAATTTCCATTAGAAGTAAAGTATCTCCTCGAGTCAATGTAAATGGATCAAAGGAAATGAGTAAAATACAAAAATGCCACTTTAAGGTTCAAGTTTTCTGTGTCCTACTGGGAGATTTTTGTATTGGAACTTTCAGGCTAAATTCTAAGTATCTGTATGAGTGTCACAATAAACTAAACTAAATTTATAATTTTATGTCATTGAAACACTTGAAAATAAATGTCCAGTAACTGTAAGCCCAGGTTTCTTGTAAGTTCCGTTCTTTGCTCAAGTGTAGACTTAAACTGCCTATAGAAATGTTAAGACNTGAGTGTCACAATAAACTAAAGTAAATTTATAATTTTATGTCATTGAAACACTTGAAAATAAATGTCCAGTAACTGTAAGCCCAGGTTTCTTGTAAGTTCCGTTCTTTGCTCAAGTGTAGACTTAAACTGCCTATAGAAATGTTAAGACACTGATATAATTGCATGATTTTGATTTTCTTTTCAGGTGATAAAACAGGAAGAACTTGGCAAGGACCTTTCTGATTGTACTTTGTATGATCTACTGAAATATGATGATTTTAACTCAGACAAGCACCTGGCTCTTGAAGAATTTTATAGAACATTCCGTGAGTATAAGATTCTTTCTCTAATTCCTCTTTGTTCTTTTCCTGTTTCATTACCCAATATGATGTGTTTGCTTGATCTCAAAGTACAAGCTGCTACTTAAGAGAAGTGATACAACTGAGAAAATTTAAGGGTTTGGCTCTATTGAAAAGAATGTAAGAGGTAAGAGATTTAATATTCTAAAATAAAGAGCTAGAAATATTCAGTAGCCCTTGCTATCAGTTCTTGTTGATTCTAATTTAGATATTAATTTCACAGTGCTATTTCCAAGGTTATTTTAGACTAGGAACAGTACTTCATTGTTTGTCACTGCTTATCAAAAACAATTTAATTATTTACACAGTGACTCTTTTACCTTAGAGGTAAACTAAAGTTGTTTGATAGATAGTTTTCATGAATGGTAACAAAATTAGCATAAGAATGAAAATTTATATGTATGTTAAGATACTTTAGAAGGAATGATATACATATAAATGCTTGAAGACTTCTTCAAATGGAATGTTTATACTTTGTATTGTGAAATTTTAAAGTTGCTTTCATTTTTAAAAGCTACATGCCAGGTTATTCTTTAAAAATAATTTCAAAGGAAAAAAAAAAACCTGGAGACAGAAAAACAGAAAGGAATGTTTTCAGAGCTATGTGCTAAAAATAAAGGAAAAAAAAACTTTAAATAAACTGGTTGGTTATTGAAAATCACAAAGTAATCTAAGTTAAAGGGTGTTTTAGATAAATAGATTGTCTTCAATATTTTTATATGTATTCACATATGTAGGGCTTTCCAAATATATACACAGGTAATTTTTTTTCCAACAAGACAGGAAATAGACTGTGTTTCATATAAAAAGATCATGTTTGAATTATGCCTGTCATACACTAGCTGTCTGATATTGGAAAAAAATTACTTAAATCTCTAAAAATTCATATAAATAATGATAGTAATTATCACATGATCATTTTATATTAAACATTGATCATATTTTATGCAGTATTTGATACTAGCAAATTAATAAATATGAAAGAGTTGCAGGTTATAAAGCTTTAAGGCAAGAAGTTAGTATGCTCTTCAGATTTAATTAAGCTGTATTTCCACTTAAGTGGCAAGCAGAATCCAAGATGGGATATTTCAGTAAAAATTTCATCCTTTAAAGGTGTGTACAACTTTTCAAATGTAAGAAGAAAGCAGCATTATCATTGAAAGATCATATGAAGAAACTGAAGCATGAGAAGTTAAGAATTAAGTGGCTGAATTTATAATTGAATCTATGCCAAACTAGTTAAGAAGTCTATGTGTTTGTCATTGAACTTCACTCTTTAGCAAGCATTCTTTTGTGTGCTTAGGATAACAGGAATACTATGGTTTATCAGGAAAACATAATATATATTATAAAAAATCACATTATATTATGTTATACCAAATTATTTAGGATAGGAGGAGATAAATGTCATAGAAAGTCCTATATAAAATATTAAGTGAATTAAGAATATAATCTCCCACTTGGGGAATCAGGAGAGATGGTGAAGGTAGTAATAACTGAATGAGCCTGTAGGATGAGTGAATTTGGACTTTGTTGGATGAGAGTTGGAAGATGGACAAACAGAATAGTGTCAGAGAGGAAGCAATGTTCCACTACCCTTCTAGACTTTTCTGACTGGCCTAAGGATCAAGTTGTCATGAGGCATATTAGCAGGAGAAAATCAAACAAAGTTTAATAATGTATATAAATGGGAGAGACCCAGGAAAACAGAAACCATCATCTTAAGTAATAAAACCCTTATGCTTAGTACTGTCCTCAATGACTGAAAGCCTTACCCTCCATGGCTGAACACCTCACCTTAAGTGCCATCCTCAGCTAAAGACAGAAGAGGGCTTCTCAGGGGAGGAAGGCAATTTTCAGACAGATGAAAAAGCAGATGTGTGGTAAACAAATGTTTGCTGGGCCCTGCAGAGAAAGTAGAATACAGAGAGGAATTTTAACAGAGATTTGCTAAGTTCCTCCCTGTCCACACCTAGTTCACATTATAGTTAACCTACAGTGACAGCTCCCTTCCTGGAACGGGTCTTCTATCTACTTTCTTTTAGGCAGTTAGGGGGAAAATTGAAGTTACTGCCTCAGTCTTTTGGGCTTTGATTGTCTCTTGTACACAAGTAGTATGTATACTAAAGAGACATTTTAGGGTGTCAAGTGTGCTTCCTATAGTGACATAAATAAAATCTCAGCTGCATGATATACCATAGTATTTATAGAAATTAGTCCAACCACATGCTCTTTTCTAAGTCTGAAAGTCTATGAACTATTATTACTATTTTACTACCTTATTTTATTAAACAGGCAGTCTAATCTAACAACTACTATTCCACACTCTCATAATATGAAGATACTGGGATGTGGCTAAATAGAAGTACTTGAAATTTGTAACAATAGCAGGCAATATTTTTAATGGTATACGAACTATCAAATGTGAATAAGAGAATTAAATATGTTTCTATAGGATTTTTATTTAAAATGTAGTTATTGTTGATGGTGAAAAAGTGGAGCTAGAAAAAGACAAAACAATGAAAACAAAGTGTGAATAATGCATTATTTTTGTGATAACACAGCAAAGACTGAATAGTGATCCCTAGCAATATCAATATATAAGAATCTTCTCAAGAACACTGCTATCTGGCCCCTATTAAGGGCAAAATATGATACTGTGTTTGAGAGATGATTTGATGCTGCTAAGGAAGGCAAGGTAGTTCAGTATATTGTAAAGATAAATAAAATTATGCAATTCAGAAATCTGAAGCATCAGTGCAAGCATTCAATACAGACATAGTGAAACATGGTTTATAAAGGAATTATTGGGCACTAGAAACAATTGAATTTGGATAGAAGAAAATCTATATGATTCTGTTGATGTCTGGAAGGTAATGTGGTGTCAATTTTATAGAAATTATTTATAGGAAATGCCATGAAATTGAATGAATATCATTAATGATTCCGCTATTAGGTGAAAATTGTGTCTAATACAAAAGGTCTATATTTTTAATATTTTGAACCATAAAGAGATAATGGGTAATGCAAGCACTTGGCAATCGACAATCATGAGCTTTTATCTTTTTGAATCATCACAAAATTTTTTCTTAACTATGATAAAATTATGTTAACAATCAATTGGAAAAGATAATGTTTTTCTAAGCAATGCTAGAATTATCTGGAGTGTTTTAATATTTCTTGTGGTTTAACCAAGCAGTTTTCCATACAGATTTACATTATTAGTGTTTCAACGTTATTAAACAGGGCAACCAGTTCTATAATGACTTTTTTGGAGAGAGCAAAACTAACTTGTATGGATTGTCTGTATCAGCAAGGTATTTATATGTGAGTAGGAAACATATGCCTATTTCTTTCTCTCCTTCTGTTATAATGCAACTACACCCCCGTCAGTTTTGTGACAGGATTTGTGTAATTACATGATTTTTTAAAATCATTCTATTTAAAATATTAGTATTATGAATAAAAATGTATAAAAATAGTGAAAAAGCAATCCATTTTAANAATATGAAGGTACTGGGATTTGGCTAAATAGAAGTACTTGAAATTTGTAACAATAGCAGGCAATATTTTTAATGGTATACGAACTATCAAATGTGAATAAGAGAATTAAATATGTTTCTATAGGATTTTTATTTAAAATGTAGTTATTGTTGATGGTGAAAAAGTGGAGCTAGAAAAAGACAAAACAATGAAAACAAAGTGTGAATAATGCATTATTTTTGTGATAACACAGCAAAGACTGAATAGTGATCCCTAGCAATATCAATATATAAGAATCTTCTCAAGAACACTGCTATCTGGCCCCTATTAAGGGCAAAATATGATACTGTGTTTGAGAGATGATTTGATGCTGCTAAGGAAGGCAAGGTAGTTCAGTATATTGTAAAGATAAATAAAATTATGCAATTCAGAAATCTGAAGCATCAGTGCAAGCATTCAATACAGACATAGTGAAACATGGTTTATAAAGGAATTATTGGGCACTAGAAACAATTGAATTTGGATAGAAGAAAATCTATATGATTCTGTTGATGTCTGGAAGGTAATGTGGTGTCAATTTTATAGAAATTATTTATAGGAAATGCCATGAAATTGAATGAATATCATTAATGATTCCGCTATTAGGTGAAAATTGTGTCTAATACAAAAGGTCTACATTTTTAATATTTTGAACCATAAAGAGATAATGGGTAATGCAAGCACTTGGCAATCGACAATCATGAGCTTTTATCTTTTTGAATCATCACAAAATTTTTTCTTAACTATGATAAAATTATGTTAACAATCAATTGGAAAAGATAATGTTTTTCTAAGCAATGCTAGAATTATCTGGAGTGTTTTAATATTTCTTGTGGTTTAACCAAGCAGTTTTCCATACAGATTTACATTATTAGTGTTTCAACGTTATTAAACAGGGCAACCAGTTCTATAATGACTTTTTTGGAGAGAGCAAAACTAACTTGTATGGATTGTCTGTATCAGCAAGGTATTTATATGTGAGTAGGAAACATATGCCTATTTCTTTCTCTCCTTCTGTTATAATGCAACTACACCCCCGTCAGTTTTGTGACAGGATTTGTGTAATTACATGATTTTTTAAAATCATTCTATTTAAAATATTAGTATTATGAATAAAAATGTATAAAAATAGTGAAAAAGCAATCCATTTTAAAATTATGTACTAAGTACCTATGTGTATAGAGTGCTATATTAGTTAAAGTAACTTGAAAAAGATGTTTCCTTTCCCTGAGGGATACATCATCTGAGNGGTTTTTCTAGTAGTCATGTATGGATGTGAGAGTTGGACTATAAAGAAAGCTGAGCACCAAAGAATTGATGCTTTTGAACTGTGGTGTTGGAGAAGACTCGAGAGTCCTTTGTACTGCAAGGAGATCCAACCATCCATCCTAAAGGAAATCAGTCCTGAATGTTCATTGGAAGGACTGATGTTGAAGCTGAAACTCCAATAGTTTGGCTTCCTGAGGCGAAGAGATGCCTCTTGAAAAGACCCTGATACTGGGAAAGAATGAAGGTGGAAAGAGAAGGGGACGACAGTGGATGAGATGGTTGGATGGCATCAAGAACTCAATGGACTTGAGTTTGAATAAACTCTGGGAGTTGGTGATGGACAGGAAGGCTTGACTTGCTGCAGTCCATGGGGTCACAAAGAGTCAGACACCACTGAGCAACAGAACTGAAGTGGACTGGTATTCATATTCATCTTAACAAGACATGTGTAAAGTACTTATTACCATGCCTTATCATTATTCAGTGCGCAGTAATTTCTTGGCAGTTTTCCCTTCAGATATTCCAAAACCAGTTATAAAATGTATTAAAGACAATATTTTTATCAAACATTTAAGAGTTAGTAAAATGAAATGTTAATATACATTTATCTTCACACTTGTATACAAATAAGTGATGATTACCTATTTAAGGTATGTATGTTTAATTGTATTTAATAATTTTCAATCTTATTTTTTACTCCATTTATTCAACAACAAAGTTTCATTCTCGAGGAAATTCCTTTCCAATTTCTCTTCCTCAGTTTATAATGGACCTCTATTTCTGCAGTGTTAATTGGCAAGTGCATTTTTTAGCATATTCTACCATTGCAATCATCCTTAGTACATTTGAATGAAAAGTTTTCTATAACATAAATATATTTATCTTAAAATGTAATGGATGTTTGTTATATCCTTATGTGACAACTTTACAATATATTTAAGCTAAATAAATTTCTTAACAAAAATGGAAAGGAGACAGCTACTCCTAGTGCTGTTTAGCTGCCTGATAGTATTTCATGGGACTTGGAATACTGTCTATCTTGTGCAATGTATACACTGTGAATCGTGCTCATTCTGACAGAAATTGTTGTTATAAAAGGGGAACAAATTGCAGTGAATCTGTTACCAGACATTCAAGAAATGTAGATGGACTTTTGTTATTGATGATCAGCTGGAACTAAAGCAAAGCATCTGTGATGTTTAAAACATTACAGAAGTTACAGATTACTGATCATCTTGAAAGGTAATACACATTTGACTGCCTAGGGGAGAGTGAATGATTGGTTTCTTCTTAGTGTGGGTATAAATTGATTAGTAGTCATAATTACACTTGAGTAAATACATAAGTAAATTAGACATCTTCATATATGATATGTTGTTTTTGTCTATACCAAAAGGATTATCATTTTCATCTAAAGATAAGAGAAAGATAAGTTGGATGGAAGGAGGAAAGAGACGGAGGGAGTGAGAGAGTTAGGGATGGAGGCAGAAAAACAAAGAGAACAGAGATGGGAGATTAAAAAGAAAAAGAAGAAAGGGAAAGAAGAATTGTGGTATATTTCACATTAGGATTCTGTACTTTACATGTTATCAATTGTACAAAGACTCAGTTACATCCTTTTACATATTTACTATTTCATGTTACAATTACTAACTTTGTCCACAACAACCAACATCTGTTATATTTTTCTGTGACATTATCAAGGCTTATCACTACAAATATAAAGATAGATAAGAGTTCATCTTTTCAACTTGAGGAAATTAAACACTAAAAGGTGTGTTGTGTAACACACAAGGCATCAAAAAAGAGTGCAGTCTCAGTGATGGATTCTGAGCAGAGATAACTTCTGAATTAAGTATATCTCCCAAGTATGAGTTCTTAAGGAGACAGCCAGAGACCAGGTGATTTCCACTAAGGAGATCATATCAGGAAAGATCTAGGTGTGGGAAACTGCAAGCAGTTTGGGAGTCACAGAAGACAGAAGTACAAGCTGGAAATCAGTGAGAAAACAGGCTGAGGAAGGAGATAGGGAATAGATCTTGTATAATAGGCAAGGCATTTGGCAGTGATTTGGAATTATCAGATCTAAATTTGGAANTTTCCACTAAGGAGATCATATCAGGAAAGATCTAGGTGTGGGAAACTGCAAGCAGTTTGGGAGTCACAGAAGACAGAAGTACAAGCTGGAAATCAGTGAGAAAACAGGCTGAGGAAGGAGATAGGGAATAGATCTTGTATAATAGGCAAGGCACTTGGCAGTGATTTGGAATTATCAGATCTAAATTTGGAAGAATCATTTAAGCTGAGTGCAAGATGCAGTTAAAAAACAAGATCAGAATCAGAAAGAACAGCAGCTTGCTGCTGTTCAATGATGTATTGAAGGCAGCGATTACATTTACAGGAAATTTACTATCAAGTTGATGTCATATTGGAAACTGGAAACTGGCCCATGACATGTTTTGAAAGATTCACCAGAAACGGCTGACTACCAGCTGCAATTTTCTAGGTGATAAGTTTTGAGGGACTGAACAAGGGTAACAGAGTAAGTAACTGAGTATGGGCTTGAGGAATATTTAAGAGAAAATACCCAAAACATCTTTTGAAGGACACAGCTGCCAATTTCTAGAAAAGATTATAAGAAAATTCACACTTTTCAATTAAAGATTAGTACTGATAAGAATTATAACAACCAGTTTCCTGTGACTAACAAAAAATACATTGAAATAAATTAATTGGTTATATTTCTTGCTTGTCAAACTTCAAATTCAAAAAAATTCACATTATTCCTAGAGATCTTAATGTATCATTTCATTATAGTAGAAATAATTTACATATGAAAACAGATTTTTTTAAATGAAGTTCTGAGAAATTTATTATACAGCTTTTGAGCTACTGATGTAACAAGAAGTTAACTTTTTTTTTTAACTGATATAAAATGAAGAATAAAATGATATCAAACCTAATTAGTTGAGCAAACTAAAAATGAACAAGCGATTGTGCTTAATGGTGTAAGTTCAGTCATTCAGTCTTGTCCAACTCTTTGCGACCCCATGGACTACAGCATGCCAGGCCTCCCTGTCCATCACAAACTCTCAGAGCTTACTCAAACTCATGTCCATAGAGTCAGTGATGCCACCAACCATCTCATCCTCTGTTGTCTCCTTCTCTTCCCATCTTCATTCTTTCCCAGCATCAGGGTCTTTTCAAGCAAGTCAGCTCTTCACCTTAGGTGGCCAAAGTATTGGAGTTTCAGCTTCAACATTAGTCCTAACAATGAACATTCAGGACTGATTTCCTTTAGGATGGATAGTTGGATCTCCTTGCAGTACAAGGGACTCTCAAGAGTCTTCTCCAACACCACAGTTCAAAAGCATCAATTCTTTGGTGCTCAGCTTTCTTTATAGTCCAACACTCACATCCATACATGACTAATGGAAAAACCATAGCCTTGACTACATGGACCTTTGTTGGCAAAGTAATGTCTCTGCTTTTTAATATGCTATCTAGGTTGGTCATAACTTTTCTTCCAAGGAGTAAGTGTCTTTTTATTTCATGGCTGCAGTCACCATCTGCAGTGGTTTTGGAGCCCCCCCCAAAAAAGGTTGTCACTGTTTCCCTATCGATTTGCCATGAAGTAATAGGACCAAATGCCATGATCTTCTTTTTCTGAATGTTGAGCTTTAAGCCAGCTTTTTCACTCTCCTCCTCCACTTTCATCAAGAATCTCTTCAGTTCTCCACTTTCTGCCATAAAGATGGTGTCATCTGCATATCTGAGGTTATTGATATTTCTCCCAACAATCTTGATCTCAGCTTATGCTTCATCCAGCCCAGCGTTTCTCATGATGTACTCTGCATATAAGTCAAAGAAGCAGAATAACAATATACAGTGTTGCTAGTCATATTTCTTTGACACAATTAATTTTGGTAGAATCTTCTTTCATTAAAAAATTTCTGTATTAACATTCTGAAAACTACATAAATGATGGTTCAGCATTTGTTTTTTAGTAATTGCATTTGTCCTGGAATATATGAAGTGACACCATTTTCTTTTGAAATCAGGAGTTTATGTTACTGCTATAGTGAGTGAGATTTTTTTTTAAATTTATAGATTGACACAATTCTTATGTAATGAATATTATTTTTATGAAGTTTGATTAGAAGTGCAGATTATTTTCCAGCTCATCATACACATTCAACACTCTACTAATAATGCATAATTAAATATTTTAACACCTAGCAACTGTGTTTAAACAACAGATGAAAGTGCCATATATGCCATTGCTTATAAAATATTCACATTATTACCCCACAATGTAACAAAGCAATTTTATTTTAATACATTATTTGAAAAAGTGTTTGTAATAGAAAAGTGGTATGTATAGGCTTTTTAACTTAAAAAGTAGTGTATTTTCATGTACAGTGATAAATATACACAATGCCCTGCATTTTTTAGTCTTTAAGGATTTATTATCTTTAAATTTTGATTTCAAAATTGGCTCCACAAGTTGTCACTTACTAAAAAATATTAGGATTTCCAGACACAATTGCTTATGGATAGATTAGGACTCACCAATTTAATTGGGATCATTCTTCAAAGTCTAGGCTATATGGATTTACTTATTTTTGCCTTTTTAGCAAATAATTGCATTCTTTTCTCTAGAAACTATTCACTCTGCTGCTACTTGATCTAATAAGGTAGAATAAATTACACCTGATATGTTCTATCCTGAAAATTCATTTTATAATTTGTGTTATTGGCCTTTTGCCATTTTTTGATGCATGGATAGCCATTCAAAAAATGATAATAACCCAAAGCATGAAAATTTTATCTTAGTTCAGTTCAGAAGTTCAGTTCTGTTGCCAAGTCATGTCCGACTCTTTGGGAGCTCATAACTGCAGCATGCTAGGCTTCCCTGTCCATCACTGATTCTCGGAGGCTGCTCAGATTCATGTCCATCCAGTCCATGATTCCATCCAACCATCTCGTCCTTTGTTGTCCCCTTCTCCTCCTGCCTTCAATCTTTCCCAGCATAAGGATCTTTTCCAGTGAGTTAGTACTTCACATCAGGTGGCCAGAGAATTGGAGCTTCAGTTTCAGCATCAGACCTTAAAATGAATAGCTAGGACTGATTTCCTTTGCAATAGACAGGTTTGATCTCCTTGCATCAAAGGATTCTCAAGAGTCTTCCCTAATACCACAGTTCAAAAGCATTGTCTTCAGTGCTTAGCTTTCTTTATGGTCCAACTCTCACATCCATACATGTCTACTGGAAAAACCATAGCTTTGATTAGGTGGACCTTTGTCAGCAAAGTAATGTCTCTGCTTTTAAATACTCTGTCTGTGTTTATCATAGCTTTTCTTCCAAGGAGCAAGCGCCCTTTCATTTTGTGGCTGCAGTCACCATCAGCAGTGATTTTGGAGCCCCAGAAAATAAAGTCTCTCACTGTTTCCATTGTTTCCCCATCTATTTGCCATGAAGTGATGGGACCGTATACTTGATGTTTGTTTTTTAAATGTTGAGTTTTAAGTCAGCTTTTTCACTCTCCTTTTCACTTTCATCAGGAGGCTCTTTAGTTCCTATTCACTTCCTGCCATAAGTGTGGTGACATCTGAATATCTGAAGCTATTGATAATTCTTTCAGCAATCTTGATTCCAGTTGTCCTTCATCCAGCCCAGCAATATGCATTTTAAATTCTGCATATAAGTTAAAAAAGCAGGGTAACAATATAAAGCCTTGATAAACTCCTTTCCCAATTTGGAACCAGTCTGTTCCCTGTCCACTACTAACTGTGTTTCTTCCTGACTTACATACAGGTTTTGCAGGAGACAGGTAAGGCAGATGGTAATCTCATCTTTTTCAGAATTTTCCACAGTTTATTGTGATCCACATAGTCAAAGGCTTTGACGTAGTAAATAAAGCAGAAATAGATGTTTTTCTGTAATCCTCTTGCTTTTTGTATGATCCAACAGATGGCAATTTGATCTCTGGTTCCTCTGACTTTTCTAAATCCAGATTGAACATCTGAAAGCTTTCAGTTCATGTTGAAACTGTTGAAACCTAGCTTAAAGAATTTTGAGCATTACTTTGCTAGCTTTGAGATGCATGAAATTGTGCAGTAGTTTGAGATTTCTTTGGCATTGTCTTTCTTTGGGATTGCAATGAAAACAGACCTTTTCCAGTCCTGTGGCCACTCNTAAAGAATTTTGAGCATTACTTTGCTAGCTTTGAGATGCATGAAATTGTGCAGTAGTTTGAGATTTCTTTGGCATTGCCTTTCTTTGGGATTGCAATGAAAACGGACCTTTTCCAGTTCTGTGGCCACTCCTGAGTTTTCCAAATTTGCTGGCATATTGAGTGCAGCACCTTCACAGCATCATCTTTCAGGATTTGAAATAGCTCCACTGGAATTCCATCACCTCCACTAGGTTTGTTGGTAGTGAGGCTTCCTAAGGCCCACTTGTCTTCACATTCCAGGATGTCTGGCTCTAGGTGTGTGATCACACCATCATGGTTATCTGGATCTTTTCTATATACTTTTTCTGTGTGTTCATGCCACCTCTTCTTAATATCTTCTGTTTCTGTTAGGTGCATACCATTTCTGTCCTTTAGTTTGCTCATCTTTGTATGAAATATTTTCTTGGTATCTCTAATTTTTAAGAGATCTCTAGTCTTTACCATTCTATTGTTTCCCTCTATTTCTTTTCATTGATCACTTAGAAAGGCTTTCTTATCTTGCCTTGCTATTGTTTGGAACTCTGCATTCAGAAGGGTATATCTTTCCTTTTCTCCTTTGCTTTTAGCTTCTCTTCTTTTCTCAGCTACTTGCAAGGTCTCTTCTTTTTTTTTTTTTTTTTTTTTGCCTTTTTGCATTCATTTTTTTTGGAGACAGTCTTGATCACTGCCTCCTGTACAATGTCATGAACCTCTGTCTATCAAAGCTAATCCCTCCAATCTATTTGTTACTTTNTTTCTTTTTTTTTTTTTTTTTTTTTTTTGCCTTTTTGCATTCATTTTTTTTGGAGACAGTCTTGATCACTGCCTCCTGTACAATGTCATGAACCTCTGTCTATCAAAGCTAATCCCTCCAATCTATTTGTTACTTTTAGGTCATACCTGAATGGTCAAGTGATTTTCCCTATTTTCTTCAACTTAAGTCTAAATTTAGCAATAAGGAGTTCATGATCTGAGCCACAGTCACCTCCAGGTCTAATTTCTGCTGACTGTATAGAGTTTCTCCATCTTCAACTGCAAAGAATATATCAATCTGATTTCAGTATTAACCATCTGGTGATGTCCATGTGTGTGTTATTGGAAGAAGGTGTTTGCTATGATCAGTGCGTTCTCTTGACAAAAGTCTGTTTTTGCCCCACTTCATTTTGTACTCCAAGGCCAAACTATTACCACAGAAGCAGTATCAATTGAGAGAATATCCTTATATGTAGAAGATTTATAGTTCTAAAAGAGCTAATGGCTTTAAACTGAACAAGTTTTATGAATAACTTTATCAGATTATTCTGCTGATTTCAGCTGAGACAGGATTTCATGTATTGGATTGTTAGAAGCTACTAGGATGCTTCTTATGGCTATCAGAGACCTCAAAGAGTTGCAGATGGATGAATGCATACTTCATTCAGAGACTGTGAAGTAACAGAAATGGTTTCATTTGCAGTCATTTTGTTCTTAAGAATGTATGTATGTACAGAAGAATTTGGTGTGAGAGTTGTTTTCATCTTTCATCACAGTTTCATAAATAGATGGAGATACAATTCAGATTAGAACAATAGCATAATTGTCACTAGGACATTTTATAATTAACTATAGACAATATTATCCATGTTAGTTGGATAATCATATCAACTTTGACTCTACCAGTTCCTAAGTACCATTGGTTACTTAAATCTATCTACAAATTTGTATGTACAATTAAGTCATAGTCAGAAATTTGTGGTGTAAATATGAATCAGTTTATTTCAGTTGCTCAGTCATATCTGACTCTTTGTGACCCCATGAACTGCAGCACACCAGGCTTCCCCATCCATCACCAATTCCTGGAGCTTGCTCAAACTCATGTTCATCAAGTCAGTGATGCCATCCAACCATCTCATCCCCTATCATTCCCTTGCTTCTCCTGCTTTCAATCTCTCCCAGCATCAGGGTCTTTTTCAATGTATCAGTTCTTTGCCTCAAGTGGCCAAAGTAAATATGAATATATTTCTTAATTAGGTTGGTAATTTGCTCAAAAAGCACTACTGTAAAAAAAATAAAGTCCTCACAGTGATGCACTTGGTCATTAGGCATCCCCGATTATATGCTTTTAATACACTGTTTGTAATTTAAACAAAGCACTTATTAGTGAAAGTACAGAATTACTAAAAAAAATAGTTGCATTGATCATGTCTTNTTTTTTTTTTTTTTTTTTTTGCCTTTTTGCATTCATTTTTTTTGGAGACAGTCTTGATCACTGCCTCCTGTACAATGTCATGAACCTCTGTCTATCAAAGCTAATCCCTCCAATCTATTTGTTACTTTTAGGTCATACCTGAATGGTCAAGTGATTTTCCCTATTTTCTTCAACTTAAGTCTAAATTTAGCAATAAGGAGTTCATGATCTGAGCCACAGTCACCTCCAGGTCTAATTTCTGCTGACTGTATAGAGTTTCTCCATCTTCAACTGCAAAGAATATATCAATCTGATTTCAGTATTAACCATCTGGTGATGTCCATGTGTGTGTTATTGGAAGAAGGTGTTTGCTATGATCAGTGCGTTCTCTTGACAAAAGTCTGTTTTTGCCCCACTTCATTTTGTACTCCAAGGCCAAACTATTACCACAGAAGCAGTATCAATTGAGAGAATATCCTTATATGTAGAAGATTTATAGTTCTAAAAGAGCTAATGGCTTTAAACTGAACAAGTTTTATGAATAACTTTATCAGATTATTCTGCTGATTTCAGCTGAGACAGGATTTCATGTATTGGATTGTTAGAAGCTACTAGGATGCTTCTTATGGCTATCAGAGACCTCAAAGAGTTGCAGATGGATGAATGCATACTTCATTCAGAGACTGTGAAGTAACAGAAATGGTTTCATTTGCAGTCATTTTGTTCTTAAGAATGTATGTATGTACGGAAGAATTTGGTGTGAGAGTTGTTTTCATCTTTCATCACAGTTTCATAAATAGATGGAGATACAATTCAGATTAGAACAATAGCATAATTGTCACTAGGACATTTTATAATTAACTATAGACAATATTATCCATGTTAGTTGGATAATCATATCAACTTTGACTCTACCAGTTCCTAAGTACCATTGGTTACTTAAATCTATCTACAAATTTGTATGTACAATTAAGTCATAGTCAGAAATTTGTGGTGTAAATATGAATCAGTTTATTTCAGTTGCTCAGTCATATCTGACTCTTTGTGACCCCATGAACTGCAGCACACCAGGCTTCCCCATCCATCACCAATTCCTGGAGCTTGCTCAAACTCATGTTCATCAAGTCAGTGATGCCATCCAACCATCTCATCCCCTATCATTCCCTTGCTTCTCCTGCTTTCAATCTCTCCCAGCATCAGGGTCTTTTTCAATGTATCAGTTCTTTGCCTCAAGTGGCCAAAGTAAATATGAATATATTTCTTAATTAGGTTGGTAATTTGCTCAAAAAGCACTACTGTAAAAAAAATAAAGTCCTCACAGTGATGCACTTGGTCATTAGGCATCCCCGATTATATGCTTTTAATACACTGTTTGTAATTTAAACAAAGCACTTATTAGTGAAAGTACAGAATTACTAAAAAAAATAGTTGCATTGATCATGTCTTGTAGTACTGGTAGAAATTGCGCCTGGTTGAGCATAACAGATTAAATGGTTCTGAACTTCCCACCACTGTAAGTAAATTTGCATATTAGATTCTATTTGAAGGGAGAGGAGAAGTATGTGTGACTTTAAAAAGTCTCCTTCTGTAAAACACATATAGCTTCCAGCTAAAACATTATTTCAGATGCAACTGCATAATTCTTCATCTTGAAAAACTTGTTAGTCTTATACTTATCTCTCAGTTAAAAAAAAAACAATCTGTGAATCTATAATTTCAAACCCAAATTATATTTATATTGATTTTTAAATTAGTATGCATATCTGAGATTGTAGAGAAAGAAGTTATAAATGTAGTAGATTTAAATGTACATGCAAAGCATTCATGCTCCTGGATTAGTTAAAATGTCAATACTAACCAAAGTAATCTACATATATATGCGGTGCAATTCCTATTAACATTCCTGTGGTATTTTTGGCAGAAACAGAAAATATCTTCCAAACTTCATATGGACCCTAGATAGCCAAAATAAACTTGATAAAGAAGAACAATTAAAGGTCTCACTGGTTCTGATTTTAAAACTATAAAGCCATAGTTGAACCAATGTGATACTGATATAAAGATAGACATATAGAAAATTATGGAAAATCCAGAAATCAAATGATTTCAACAAAAATTCCACAACTATTCAAGTGGTAAAGGACAGTCTTTTTGAACAGTTGATGTTAGGAAAACTGGCTATCTACATAAACAAAAATGAAGTTGGATTCATATCTTGCATCATTTTCAAAGTTAACTCAAAATGGATCAATGACTTAAGAGTTACACACACACACACACACACACACACATATGTCATTCCCAGTCTTCCAATTAATCAAATGAGAACCTTACTGTATAGCAGAAGGAACTCATCTCAGTGCTCTGTGGTAACCTAAATGGAAAGAAATCTCAAAGGAGGGGATATATGTAAACATATAGCTGATTCACTTTGCTGTACATCAGAAACTAATACAACATTGTAAGCAACTATGCTCTGATAATTAAAAGAAAAAAGAGCTATATATATAAGACTATTTGAAGAAAACTTAAGGGAAAAGCTTATGACATTAGATATGGCAATGTTTTCTTGGATATGATGCTAAAATTATGAGCAATTAAAGAAAAAGAAGATATACAAACTGGACTTAAAATGAAAAATAAACTTTTGTGCTTCATAATATGCTGTCAGTAGAGTGAAAATAAACCCAAGAAATGGTATTTGCAAATCTTATAAGGAGTTAGCATCCAAAATATATAAAGAACCCATACAACTCAAAATGAACATAAAAAACAAGTCAATTATGGGCAAAAATGGGCAAAGGACTTTACATAGATATTTCTCCAAAGAAGATATGCATATGTCCAATAGACACATAAAAAGATGTTCAACATCATTAATCGTCAAGGAAATACAAATAAAACCCAGGAATAAATACTACTCCATACCCATCAGGATGGGTATTATCAACAAACTAGGGCTTTCCTAGTGGCTCCTGCAGTGTGGGAGACCTGGATTTGATTCCTGGGTTGGGAAGATCCCCTGGAGGAGGGCATGACAACTCACTCCAGTACTCTTGCCTGGAGAATCCCATGGGCAGAGGTCCATTGGGTCACACAGAGTCAGACATGACTGAACGACTAAGCCTCTGAAATTGTAAGTGCTGATGAGTACAAGAAAAAATCAAAATCCTATGTATTTGCTGGTGGGAATGTAAAACGTTGTAGCTGCTGTGGAAAATGGTAGATGATTCTTCAGAAAATTAAATATAAAATTACCCTGTGATCCAGCTATTCCACTTCTGTGCATGTCCTCAAAAGAGTCAAAAGCAGGGACTGTAGAGATATTTATGCACTCATATTCATAGCAGCATTATTCACAATATCAAAACTAGAAGCAACCCAGGAGTTCATAAACAGATGAAATGGATAAACAAAATGTGGCATTTGTATTCAATTGGCTATTATTCAACATTTAAAAGCAAGGAAACTCTGATCCATCCTTCAAAATGGATGAATCTTGGAGATGTGCTGAGTAAAATAAGCCTATCACCAAAGAACAAATATTATATGCTTATATTATATGCTTCCAGTTATTTGAAGCTCATCAAATTCAGATACAAAAAGTAGATGGTTATCAGGGACTAGAGGAGAGGAGACAGGTAGTTTATGTTCAGTTCATACAGAGTCTGGGAAAGGTGAAAAGATTCTGGACAAAGATGATGGTGGTAGTGTCCCAATAATGTAACTCTCCTTAATGCCACATAAGTGTAGACTTAAAAATGGTTAGTTTTACATTACGTATATTTAATTACAATTTTAAACAAAAATAAATGTATCTGCAAATACTTTGTAAATTATATGCAAATGATCCAAGTGTTTATTTACTTTTCTTACCAATATTAATTACTGAGTAGAATGGATATCCGCTATTGCCATATGCGACCAGAAAATAATTGACTATTCATTATGAGTCAGTTTTGTTTATTGTAGGTGATTGACATCAATTAATGTACTGCTAAAATTCTCCATAGAATGGATAGGAGTAGGTTATACATTCCAGACAAATTTGTCCCCTTATCTGCATCCATACTCATCTTTTCTTCATTATTTCTAGTTATAATAAAAGGAAGCACTTGTATTATCAATTCCTTGTAATGTTTTATATTCATTCTCTGTATCCATTTGTTTTACATCCTCTAAGATCTGAGTCTAAAAAGGATTCCTTTTCTATGGGTTAACTTCTATCCCTCACATTATGATGGCTACCTTGCATTAATAGTTTTAAGGACTTCAAATCTTTCTCCCCTGAAACTATATACTTTCTTCAAACTGCCATTCTACTTGTATTCCTTTCTCATATAAACCTTACAGTTTCTTTTTTTATTTTATTTTCTTCTTCTTTATTTTTAAATTGGAGCATAATTGCTTTACAATGTTGTGTTGGTTTCTGGTATAAAATATGAATCAGTCGTAAGTATATATATATATATATATATATCCTGTCTCTTGTTTCCCTCCCATATCTCCCATCCCACCCCTCTAGGTCACCTCAGAGCACCAGACTATGGTTCTCTACTTATTTTACAATCTGATTCCCATGCTACCGCTGCAAAGAAGGTGCCGTTGCCAGTGGCAACACTACCTTGCTTGTTACTAGGTCCAATGAAATGTTTTTTACATCAAGTGTCTCCTCAAGTGTGTGAATTTGCTTTTTAGTCTTTCCACTTAAACATTTGTTCTCTTGGTTTTGCACTCAACATTTTTCCTCAAAAGCTATCTCTTGCTGGTCACTCCNAATGAAATGTTTTTTACATCAAGTGTCTCCTCAAGTGTGTGAATTTGCTTTTTAGTCTTTCCACTTAAACATTTGTTCTCTTGGTTTTGCACTCAACATTTTTCCTCGAAAGCTATCTCGTGCTGGTCACTCCTCAGTTGCTTTTATTGAGTTCCTTTACTCATCACATGAAGGTTGAAATTCTTCAAGATTCTGCCTCTGATTTTTTTTTTTCTTCTTGTCTAACACACTCTCTTTTGGTGATTGCGATCTATATGCTGTAGTAATCCAATCAACACCTCCAACTAGATCTCTTACCATTTCTTACCATAACACATACTTGGCCCACTGGAAATTGTCTCTTGGATTCTCATAATCAATTGTTCAAATCTAAATTCACTGTTTATCTCCTGTTAGTCTATTCTTTCTGTGTTTCTATTTCAGATCATGACATCACCATGAACTTAGTGACTAAAGCAATCAAAATATATTCTCCCATCTTTCTTTTGCTCCTCAAGGAATTAAAAAAGAAAATTATGTCGACCCTTTCTTCTAAAAAGTCTAAAATCTTGTTCATCCTGTCTTTCTCCCTACAAGTCTCTTAGTTCAAACCACCATTGTTTTTTGTGTGTGGAGTTCTTTAAAATATTTTTTTGATGTGTACTATTTTTCTTCTTTTTTAAAAAACTTTTAATTTTTGCGTTGGGGTATAGCCAATGAACAACATTGTGATAATTTGAGGTGAACAGCAAAAGGACTCAGCTATACATATACATGTATCCATTCTCCCCTCAAACTCCTGTCCTGTCCAGACTGAACATTGAGGGGAGTTCTGTGTGCTACAGAATAGGTCTCTGATGATTATCCATTTTAAATATAGCAATATGTACATGTCCATCTGAAACTCCCTAACTATTCCTTCCCCTCATTCTTCCTCCTGGCAACTATAGATTTGTTTTCAGAGTCTCTTAATGTTTAATAGAAGTCCATTTTAATCATTTTTTTTAATTTCAGATATTNGACTGAACATTGAGGGGAGTTCTGTGTGCTACAGAATAGGTCTCTGATGATTATCCATTTTAAATATAGCAATATGTACATATCCATCTGAAACTCCCTAACTATTCCTTCCCCTCATTCTTCCTCCTGGAAACTATAGATTTGTTTTCAGAGTCTCTTAATGTTTAATAGAAGTCCATTTTAATCAGTTTTTTAAATTTCAGATATTAAGCAATATCATGTGATATTTCTCCTCAGTCTGAGTTACTTCACACAGTATGACACCCTCTATGTCCATCCATGTTGCTGCAAATGACATTATTTTATTCTTTTCAATGGCTGGGTAGTCTGCTGTATATATGTAATATGTGGACCGTTTATAAATTCTTTATTGTTTCTGTTTTATATTTTGCTTTTGGGCCATGAGACATGTGGGATCTCAGCTCCTTGACCAAGGGTCAAATCCACATCCCCTGCATTGGAAGGTGAAATCTTAATTACTGGATCATCTCGGAAGGCCCCATCATCATTTTTAAGTAGATAAAGCAACAGCTTTCTATATGGTCTCCTTGCACCCATTGCCGCCCTCTCTTACTTTGTTTTTTTCTATCAGAATATTCTTCCTCAAATGCAAAACTCTTCCAAAGATCATTTTAATTACCATTCAGTCCCCTCAAGATAGCAAATGCACTCTCCTTAATATATTTATCTCTCAAATATCCAATCCTTTTTTAACCTGACAGTACTTGGAGTTTTTGTTAGCTTATTTGTCTCATTTTGCTTTTGCTTTCTGCTTTGTTTTTTGCTCATAAGCTATATTCCTGCCATGCTAAAATACTACCCAAATGTTGCATTCCTTCTTGCTTCTTGGTCTTCTGTTCTCTCACTTTAGGTCATAATACTAACCCAAACTTTTCCTAATGAAAACTCATTCTTTCTTTGTGTCCTACTTTCTTCTCAGTTCCTCAAAGGCTTCAGTGAGCTTGCCTAAATATTCCTACACTAACCCATATTTCTTTAGCACACACTCACCCCCCACACACTGCAATTCCCTGTTTATTTTTTTAGAAATTTTCTGTTCGATTGTGGGTTGCTTTAGATCAGGAATATTATCTGTATTCACTTTTTACATCTTCTGTAGCAAATTGCCAAAAATGTGTAGCCTTAAATAATACAAATATATTATCTTTGAGCACTGTAGTTCAGTAATTTGACACAAGTATCCCTGGCTAAAATCAAGGTGTTAGTTCCAAGGTTTCATTTTCTCTGAAGGTCCTAGAGAAGAATTTGTTTCCTTGTCTTTTTCAGCTTCTAGAGTCCACCACAGTACTTCACTCAGGGGTCCTATCTTCCATCTTCCATCTTCAAAGCCAGAAATATTGGGTCAAGCTTCTGCAAGCTGCTATCTTCTGGTTCTCTCACTCCTCTGTCCCTTTTCCAATTGTGAGAACCCTTGTGATATCATAGAATAATCTCCCCATTTCAAGGTCAATTGATTAGAAATTTGAATTTCAACTGTAAACAAATTTTTCTTTGAATATATGCAACCTAACATATTCACAAATTCCGAGGATTAATATGTGGACATTGGGGGGAAGTATCACACTCTCTAAGAAGACAAT
Source organism: Raphicerus campestris (assembly GCA_006410735.1). Lineage (NCBI taxonomy): Eukaryota > Metazoa > Chordata > Mammalia > Artiodactyla > Bovidae > Raphicerus > Raphicerus campestris. Next base: position 68,716 of record SJYW01045022.1, on the reverse strand, counting down.
TGTTATGAATATCTATTTTATGAATGAAACAACTGTCAATGAATGGATTTTAAGAGATATCAAATTCAATATGATAATTTTGGTGTAAACTTAATGTTTTTGCAACTTCTATGAAAAGCACTGCACAGACATAGCGCTACTGTGTGAGTCNCCCCATTTCAAGGTCAATTGATTAGAAATTTGAATTTCAACTGTAAACAAATTTTTCTTTGAATATATGCAACCTAACATAGTCACAAATTCCGAGGATTAATATGTGGACACTGGGGGGGAAGTATCACACTCTCTAAGAAGACAAGTGTTATGAATATCTATTTCATGAATGAAACAACTGTCAATGAATGGATTTTAAGAGATATCAAATTCAATATGATAATTTTGGTGTAAACAATGTTTTTGCAACTTCTATGAAAAGCACTGCACAGACATAGCGCTACTGTGTGAGTCAGTACAATATGGTGTAGTGTAAATTAGATGGAAATCAAAAGCTAGAGACTGGAATTTTGTTCAGTCNGCTAGTAAAGTAATGATCAAAATTCTCCAAGCCAGGTTTCAGCAATATAGATGTGTATAAGAGACAGACTGTGTGAGTCAGTACAATATGGTATAGTGTAAATTAGATGGAAATCAAAAGCTAGAGACTGGAATTTTGTTCAGTCCTTCTTTATCCTATTCGTGATTTGAAAAAAGTTAGTCTATCTTTCTAGTAATCAGGATTTTGGGTGTTTTGTTTTGCTTTCCTCTTGAAGCATGATGGTTGATATAAGGTCTGCTATTCTTATCCTATAAATTTTTTTTAAATCAATCCTCTTCTTNGTGTAAATTAGATGGAAATCAAAAGCTAGAGACTGGGAATTTTATTCAGTCCTTCTTTATCCTATTCGTGATTTGAAAAAAGTTAGTCTATCTTTCTAGTAATCAGGATTTTTGGTGTTTTGTTTTGCTTTCCTCTTGAAGCGTGAGTGTTGATATAAGGTCTGCTATTCTTATCCTATAAATTTTTTTAAAATCAATCCTCTTCTTAAACTCTCTCCAAAATTAGAATATTGTCAATCAGAGCATAAAGGAGTCTATCTTTTTTGAGATACCTGAATTAGCATCTGGGATCATTTGCCCTTGATTTGTCATTGAACTTATATTTAAGGATGTTTCGAGTTTTAGTATAGTCTTCAACAGATACAAGGCAACACTTGTCTTGCTTCTATGGAGCCCAATTACCCTTTCAAACATAGAAGTGTATTAGGCTACTGAAGTTTTATTTTATTTTTTCAGGATTTAAAATTATTGGAATATAGTTGATTTACAGTGTATTAGTTTCAGGTGTGCAGTAAAGTTATACATATATGTATATCCACTCTTTTTTTTAGATTATTTTCCCATGTAGGTCATTACAGAGTACTGAGTATAGCAGCTGCTGTGCTATACAGCGGGTTCTTATTAGTTTTCTCTTTTACATATAGTAGTGTGCATATGTAAATCCTAATTTTTAAATGCACATTTAAATTTTAATCAAATGACAGAGGTGTTTTTCACCACCTCAAACTACTCTCATCCCCAGCCTCCCCTAATTTTATGTTTAAACACCTTATTTCTGCCCAGGTTTAGAATATTGGTCTCTGAGTCTGCGTGTTGGTCCTAGGTTGTGCATTTCATCACTTGGGGTCCTGAGGAGACTCTTATTCTTGCCCTTTTCTATTTATAATTGCTCCACAGTTAAGTCAACTTGTAGAAATCTTTGACTCACTGTGTAAAAAATTTGGTAGTTAAATCAGTCATGAACCATTTAGGGATAAAATGATATTTAAAAAGTTGTACTACCTTGCTGGAGTTACAATAACAAAATATCACAAACCTGGTGCCTTAGATAACAGAAAGTTATTGTCTCACATCTGTGGATGCTAGAAGTCCAAATACAAGTTTGGTTGGCTCCTCTGTGGGCTGAATGAAAGATCTGGGCTTGGCCTCTCTCCTCAGTTTGTAGATGGTCATCTTTCATGTTTACATGGCGTTTCTCCTATACACATGTCTCTGTGTCGCAATATCCCTTTTTATCTAAATAAAAACATCACTCATACGGGATTATGGATTACTCCAATTACCTCATCTTAACAAGTAATTGCATTTGCAATCACCCTGTTTTCAAACTAGGTCACATTCTTAGATACTGAGGGTCAAAGTTTCAACAAATGAATTTTAGCTAGGGGACAGAGACTCATGATACAAGTATTCATGTCAAACACATTTTTAGTAACTTAAGTGTAAAAATCATGTATATGTAAGTAATGTGAAGCATAGTTGTTGGCATTTTCCTTTACAAATACTGCATTAAATGAAATTTGGACAAGAATGTTTTTCTTGGTAAATTAAAAAAATAAAAGCACACTTATAAGAAAGCTTGATTACAACTTGTATGATTAAGGAAATTGTGCGAGTAATTTAACCAAAATATGCAAATAAATGAGAATAGTCAGAAAAACAAGTCAAGTGTTTTAAGTATCTCAAAATATGCAAATCATGAGACTTATTTTCTAGTTTAGTATTTTGTTAAGGCAAATAGTNTATGCAGAGTACATCATGAGAAATGCCAAGCTGGATGAAGCACAAGCTGGGATCAAGATTGTCAGGAGAAATATCAATTACCTCAGATATGCAGATGACACCACCCATAAGGCAAAAAGTGAGGAGGAAATAAAGTCTTAATGAAGGTGAAAGAGGAGAGTGAAAACGTTGGCTGAAAACTCAACATTCAAAGAACTAAGATCATGGCATCCAGTCCCATCACTTCTTGGCAAATAGACGGGGAAACAATGGAAACAGTGACAGACTTTATTTTTTTGAGCTCCAAAATCACTGCAGGTGGTGACTGCAGCTATGTAATGGAAAGAAACTTGCTCCTTGGAAGAAAACTTATGGCAAACCTAGACAGCTTATTAAAAAGCAGAGACATTACTTTGCCGACAAAGGTCAATCAAGTCAAAGCTATTATCTTTCCAGTACTCATGTATGGGTAAGAGAGTTGGAGAGAGAGCTGAGTGCTAAAGAATTGATGCTTTTGAACTGGAATGTTGAAGAAGACTCTAGGTAGTCCCTTGGACTACAAGGAGATCAAACCAGTTAATCCAAAAAGGAAATCAANATGTATGGGTAAGAGAGTTGGAGAGAGAGCTGAGTGCTAAAGAATTGATGCTTTTGAACTGGAATGTTGAAGAAGACTCTAGGTAGTCCCTTGGACTACAAGGAGATCAAACCAGTTAATCCAAAAAGGAAATCAATCCTGAATATTCCTTGGAAGGACTGATGCTGAAGCCAAAGCTCCAATACTTTGGCTACCTGATGCGAAAAACTGACTTATTGGAAAAGACCCTGATGCTGGGAAAGATTGAAGGCAGGAGGAGAAGGGTATGACAGGATGAGAGGCTGGATGACATCACTGACTCAATGGACATGAATTTGAGCAAGCTCTGGGCATTGGTGAAGAACAAGGAAACCTGGTGTGCTGCAGTCCATGGGGTCAGAGTTGGACACTACTGAGCGACTGAAAAACAACAAGAGTGTTGTCAACAAGGTGATATTTCTAAATTTAAAAACTGTTGCTATTCTGCTGTAAGTCTCCTCAAGTATCTCTGTCTGGGAGGATCAAGCTGGACTTTGTAGATTCTGCTCTCTGCTTTCACTTTAGGCGTCACTATAGCTATCTCCCTCTTCTTCCTGTTCATATAATTTTTCATCCTCACAGGTTCTGTTTCAACACATTTGGGACATATCTTACTTTGTTATAAACCATGGTTTTTATAAAGCTACTCTCTTTTCCTTGAACACATTTCCTGTCTTTTCTGTATTTCAAGTTTTGCAAAACTAAGACATCACCTGTTTCAGAAAGCCTGGTCTTGCACTGACAATTATCATTTGTTGCTACTTTAATGACAAACAGAAGCCAGTGTTATGGTAGGTAATGGGAAGGGTATAAGTACATAAAGTCATATGTTTTCAACACACAACAGATTACATACTGGATTAGAGAAAAATGTCACCCAATTCCACAGAAAAAATACAGGATCAGGATCAGGGACAGAGCTTTCAGGGAACAAATGATAACTTTTAGACAATTATTCAGCAATTTCGCAGTTTGAGCATTCAGTTAAAAAAAGTGAAATGATATTTGGCCCATCGGACAGTCTTTCTTTGTTCAATAATTTTTTTTATCTCCTTCACAAAACTAGTGAAGCAGAACCATATGTGCCTACCTGGGGCTGGAGCTATATCGGAATCTGGTTGAATTTCAATCAGGAATAACACACAGTCTCTCTACCTGATTTTGGCCCCATACTTGTGAAGAATGAATAGTTCAAGTTATTTAAAAATATATTGAAACAAAAAATAAGTAAAGGCAACTATTATCTCAAAATATGGTATTATGAGATAAATAAAGAAGTCAGTTTTCAAAATGCTGTTTGTAAAATCAGCAACACTGGGACCCCTCACCTGTGCACATCCTCAGCCACTATAACTTTCAGTACAGAAGCTTTATATCTGCCTCCTAGCTCAGGTTCATGTTATGCAGGCAATATCTCTGACAATCAGAATATCTCTGTAAAATGACTCATTTCTCTTTAAGTTTTAAACTAAAACTTGGATATATAATACATGAGATAAAATATGCTTTTGTTGTACTTTAATGCTTTTGTTCATCCAAACACAGAAGCAATACAAATTACATGAAAATGTTTTTCTCTTTGTTGATTTCTTGCCAGAGCACTGATTGTCTCTTTGAATGTTAGGATATCTTGATTGATAATAACTTCTTTAATCTTTAGTATTTTGAGAATATCAGCTCCCAGATGAACTGTTTTATCTATATACTCACTTATTTAATTAACTATTTATGTGCACATAATGTACTTTTAATATTTAAGATAGTGAAAGAGATGATTGTACATTTTAGTTCTTATAAAATATGGTGCTTTTAATAATAATCTTAGGTGATGCCAGCAACATTAAAACCTCTATTAATATTTCCTTCCAGTGTTTTTCTGTGTATAGTATATATTTAGTTATTTTTTTAGAATTATATTCATATTATTTATTAGAGTGCATTCAAATTCTTTTCAGTTATCATCACATCAAAATTGTCTACATTGCTAAACAGTCTTTTTAGATGGAATCCACTGTAGAAGCAGAATAGCCCAGTGAACTGTGGAGCCAGATGACCTGTGTTTACATCCTGACTCTACTGCTCTCATTTTTACCTTAAGCAGATTACTTAATCAACTCTTTCCTCAGTTATGATATAGGGATTATAATACAACCTATCTAATAGAGTGGTAATGAGAACTAAAAGACTATATATACTGTCTCTTAAAGTCTTTAGAACATATCCAGAACACTCACTCTAATCATTGCTCTTATAATTTAGGTAATCTTTCTCCTTGAATATGCAGATGACTCCAAAGTTGAAGTATATTATAGAGTTTGTCTTTTCACAGAAGCACTGAATTGCATTAGCAAAACTGCTTGCTATCACTAAATCCTTTAAACAATTTTTTCCAAAAATATGTATAATATATTGATTATGCATTAGTAATACTTTCATATATGTATTTATATATATTCTACTTTATCTGTCAAGTTATTATTATAGGTATAGGGTATGAAATAAATAATATTGAAGAATTTATAGACTCAACGGCACATAATTTTTTGGCTCTTTCTCTTTTTCCCAAATAATTTGCCTTCCTGGAGGTATCCATTTCACAAATCACTTAAGTGAATTTCTAGAATCATCCTAAACATGCACAAGCAATTATGAATTGTTAGAATATGATATTCATGCATCTACATATTATTTGTTTCCATTAATTGTATTATGTGTGCATTCACTTCAGTCATGTCCAACTCTTTGTGACCTTATGAACTGTAGCCTGCCAGATTCCTCTGTCCAAGAGATTCTCTAGGCAAGAATACTGCAGTGGGTTGCCATGCCTTCCTTCAGGGGTTCTTCCCCACCCAGGGATCAAACCCATGTCTCCCTCATCTCCTCCATAGCAGGATTCTTTACCACTGTGTCACCAGAAAAGCCCTGACTATATTATATTTCATATTAAAGCTTGTATTTCTAATTTCCATTTTAAAAAGTTTGTATCTTTTCCCAAATGCTTAGCATTTAATTTGGATTCATGTCATTCACGTAGGATATAACCTTCAAAAAATTTTTGCAGATAAGACATGTAAATAATAACTTTCCTGAATAAAGTTGTATATGTGATTGTCTCTTTATTGTTTCCAGATTAAAACTAAAACAATCCAAAAAACCTTAACACAAAAAAAATTTTCATTAAAGGCCACATCTGTGCATTGCACAATGTCTTTTAATATATTATACCCTAAAGGAAATCTCNTGTATATGTGATTGTCTCTTTATTGTTTCCAGATTAAAACTAAAACAATCCAAAAAACCTTAACACAAAAAAAATTTTCATTAAAGGCCACATCTGTGCATTGCACAATGTCTTTTAATATATTATACCCTAAAGGAAATCTGTGTGTGTGTGTTCAGTCGCTAAGGCATGTGCCACTCTTTTGTGACTCCATGGACTCTAGCCTGCTAGGCTCCTCTGTCCATGGGATTTCCCAGGCAAGAATACTGGAGTGGGTTGCCAAAATTTCCTTCTCCAGGGGATTTTTCAGACCCAGGGATTGAACCCAGGAAATCTATAAAATGTTTCATAATGTTATTCCTTGTATGGCAGTGTGCTTACACATATATATGTGTATGTACATGTTTTGTCTAAAGTGTACGTGGATACTTTTTCATTAACATTTCCATTTATTTTGTCTGGAATNGTCTAAAGTGTACGTGGATACTTTTTCATTAACATTTCCATTTATTTTGTCTGGAATACAAATTTTTTTAATTTTTTCAGTTCCAAAAAGGAGGATTTCTTCTACTAAAATTGCATTATACTATATATAGAAAAATCTTAGATACACCTATAGAAAATGAATTAAATTCATAGAATTTATCAATGAATTCAATAAAGTTGTTAGATACAAAATTAATACGCATATAGAAATCTCTTCTATTTCTATATAGTAACAATGAAGTTTCTGAAAGAGAAATTAAGGAAACAATCCCATNTATATAGAAAAATCTTAGATACACCTATAGAAAATGACTAGAATTTATCAATGAATTCAATAAAGTTGTTGGATACAAAATTAATATGCATATAGAAATCTCTTCTATTTCTATATAGTAGCAATGAAGTTTCTGAAAGAGAAATTAAGGAAACAATCCCATTTATCATTTACCATCACATAAAAAATAATAAAATAAACTTATCTAAGGAGGTAGAACATCAGCGCTCCAAAAACTATAAGACACTAATGAGACAAGTTGTTGATGACACGCACAGTTGGAAAGTTATTCTGTGTTCTTAGACTGGAATAATCAATATTGCTAATTGGCCATACTACCCAGAACATCTACATATTTGATGAAAATGCCATAGCTATTTTGATGAAATATGTAGATGTGTGTGTGTGTGTGTGTGTGTGTGTGTGTGTGTGTATGTAATCTGCCGGACTCCTCTGTCCATGGATTTTCCAGGAAAGAATAATGAAATGTGTAGCCATTACCTTCTCCAGGTGATCTTCTCAACCCAGGGATTGAACCAGNGTGTGTGTGTGTGTGTGTGTGTGTGTGTGTGTGTGTGTGTGTAATCTGCCGGACTCCTCTGTCCATGGAATTTTCCAGGAAAGAATAATGAAATGTGTAGCCATTACCTTCTCCAGGTGATCTTCTCAACCCAGGGATTGAACCAGATCTCCTGCACTGCAGGCAAGTTCTTTACCATCTGAGCCACCAGGGGAGCTGTATACCTATCAAAATACCAATGTCATTTTTCACAGAACTAGAAAAATAATTTTAAAATTTATTTGAAATGCAAAACATATCAAATAGCCAAAACAATCTTGAAAAAGAGGAGCAGAGTAGGACAAACCATGCTCTCTGACTTCAGACTGATGTAATNCCAGGGGAGCTGTATACCTATCAAAATACCAATGTCATTTTTCACAGAACTAGAAAAATAATTTTAAAATTTATTTGAAATGCAAAACATATCAAATAGCCAAAACAATCTTGAAAAAGAGGAGCAGAGTAGGACAAACCATGCTCTCTGACTTCAGACTGCTGTAATGGAATCAAAATGCTATGGTTCTGGCACCAAAAAAGGCACATGAAACAGGGTAGAATCTAGTGATAAAACCATGCACTTACGGTAAATTAATTTATGACAAAGGAGACAAGAATACACAAAAGAGAAAATACAGTTTATTCACTAAGTAGTGCTGGGAAAACTGGATAGCTAAATGAAAAGGATTGTAATTGCAACATTGTCTAAATACCATATACAAAAAAGGGACTCAGGTTAAAGATCTAAATGGAAGACCAGATATTATAAACTCCCAGAGGAAAACATCAATGGAGCACACTTTGTTGTGTGTGCATCACAGCAATAGTTTGTCTGTATCCGTATCCTAAAGTAAAGGGAATAAAAGCAAAAATGAGAAGAATTATACTTAAAAGCTTTTGCACAGCACAGCAAAGGCAACCATCCACAAAACACAAAGCCAAACAACTGATTAGAAGATATTTGTGAATCATTTTGAACCATAAAGAAGGTTGGCTACTGAAGAACTGATGATTTGAATTAAGGAGCATGTGAAGATGCTTGAGAGTCCCTTTGACTGCAAGATCAAACCAGTCAATCCTAAAGGAAATCAATCCTCAATATTCATTGGAAGGACTGATGCTGAAGCAAAGTTCCAATACTTTGGCCACCTGATGCAAAGAGCCACACATTGGAAAAGACCCCTGATGCTAGGAAAGATTGAAAGTCAAAGGATAAGGGGGTGGCAGAGGATGACATGGTTAGTTAGCATCACCAACTCAATGGACATGAATTTGAGGAAACACCAGGAGATAGTGGAGGACAGGGAAGGCTAGTGTGCTACAGTTCATGAGGTCACAAAGAATCAGACACAACGTAACAACTGAACAACAACAACAAATGACTGATAAGAGATTAATATCCATCATATATAAACTGTGCAACTCAACATCAGAAAAGCACAACCCAATTAAAAACTGGCCAGTGGAACTGGATATATATGTTTCTGAGGAAGAAGTGAAAGTGTCAAACAAGCAGTTGAAAAGATGTTCATCATCAATAATCATCAAGGAAATGAAAATCAAAAACACAATATGATATCACCTCACACTTGTCAGAATAGCCACCAGCAAAAATAACACAAACAAATGCTGACGAGGATGTAGGGAAAAGGGAGAACTTGTACACTGTTAGTGGAAATGTAAATTGTTGCAGCCACTGTAAAAATCAGTATGGAGGTTTCTCAACAAACTGAATATAGAACTACCATATAACTCAGCAAGTCCACTCTGGGATATATATATGAAAAAGAATAGAAACACTGTTTCAAAGAGATGTGTGCGTGTGTGTCTGCTCAGTTGCTCAGTCCTGTCTGACTCTTTGTGATTACATGGGCTGTAGCCTACCAGATTCCGATCTCCATGGAATTTTCCAATCAAGAATACTGGAGTGGATTGTCATTTCCTCCTCCAGGGGATCTTTTTGACCCAAAGATTGAAGCTGCATCCCCCATGTCTCCTTCATTGGCAAGCAGATTGTTTACCACTGAGCCACCTGGAGACACCATTATTCAAGGAGATACATACATCCTAATGTTAATAGCAACAGTATTCAAACTAGCACACAGTTGAACTCATTTCACATGGTAGCAATGTAACGCTCAATATCCTTCAAGCTAGGTTTCAACAGTATGATAATGGAAAATGTCCAGATGTACAAGCTGGATTTAGAAAAGGCAGACAAACCAGAGATCAAAGTGCCATCATCCATTGGATCATAGAAAAAGCAAGAGAATTCCAGAAACACTCTACTTGTGCTTCATTGACTATGCTAAAGCTTTGACTGTGAGGGTCACAACAAACTGCAGAAAATTCTTCAAGAGATGAAACATTAGATCACCTTACATGCCTTCTGCGAAACCTGTGTGCAGAACCGAACATGGAACAGTGGACTGGTTCCAAATTGGGAAAGGAGTACATCAAGGCTGTATATTGTCACCCTGCTTATTTAAATTCTATGCAGAGAATACCATGTGAAATACTGGGCTGGATGAAGCACAAGCTGGAATCAAGATTACTGGGAGAAATATCAGTAACCTCAGATATTCAGATGACACCCATCTAATGGCAGAAAGTGTAGAGGAACTAAAGAGCCTCTTGATGAAGGTGAAAGAGGGGAGTGAAAAAGCTGGCTTATAATTCAACATTCAAAGAATGAAGATCATGGCATCTGGTCCCATCACTTCATGGCAAACAGATGGGGAACAAAAGGGAACAATGACAAAGTTTTATATTCTTGGGCTCCAAAATCACTGCAGATGGTGACTGCAGCTATGAAATTTAAAGACACTTGCTCCTTGGAAGAAAATCTATGACAAAGCTAGGCAGGGTATTAAAAAGCAAAGACATTAATTTGCTAACAAAGTCTGTATAATCAAAACTATGATTCTTCCAGTAGTCAGGTATGGATATAAAGATTAGCCCATAAAGAAGGCTGAGTGCTGAAAAATTGATTATTTTGAACAGTGGTGTTGGAGAAAATTCTAGAGTCCCTTGGAGTGCAAGGACATCCAACCAGTCCATCCTAAAGAAAATCAATCCTGAATATTCATTGGAATGACTGATGCTAAAGCTGAAGCTCCAGTAATTTGACCTTTGAGTCTGATGCAAATAGCTGACTCACTGAAAAATTCCATGATCCTGGGAAAGATTGAGGGCAGGAAGAGAAGTGAGTGACAGAAGATGACATGGTTAAATGGCATCATCAGCTTAATGACATGAGTTTGAGGAAACTCAGTGATATTGTAAAAGACAGAGAATCCTGGCATGCTGCAGTTCATGGGGTAGCCAAGAGTCAAACATGACTGAGTGACTGAACAACAATGATAACTAAAGGTGTGGAAGCAATCTAAGTGTAAATCAACAGGTGAGTGGGCTAAGAAAATTATATATATCACAATGGAATGCTCAGTCATGTCTGACTCTTTGACCCCGTGGACTGTAGCCTACCTACCAGGTTCCTCTGTCTATGGGATTCTCTAGACAAGAAAGCAAGAGTGGGCTGCCATTTCCTTCTGCAATGACAATGGAGTACTACTTAGTCATAACAAAAATGAAATGTCACTGTTTGAAGCACCATGGGTGGACTTAGAGGGTGTTGTGCTAAGTGAAATAAGACAGAGAAAGCCAAAGATGTATTGTGCAACATGGTCAATATAGCTAATGTATTGTCATGACTGAAAATGTAAAGTGATCTTTAAAATTACACCATTTGAAGCACCATGGTTGGATGCAGAGGGAGTTGTACTAGGTGAAATAAGACAGAAAAAGCCAGGATGTATTGTGCAACACGAAAAAGCCAGGATGTATTGTGCAACACGTTCTATATAGCTAATGTATTGTCATAAATGAAAATAGAAAGTGATCTTTAAAATTACATAAAAACACATAGCCATTCTTCATTACAAAAGAAAAGTATTGGAGCTTTGGCTTCAGCATCAGTCCTTCCAATGAATATTCAGGATGATTTCCTAAGGAAAGAAACTGGTTTAATCTCTTTACAATCCAAGGGACACTCAACAGTGTTTGTCAACACCACAGTTTAAAGGCATCAATTCTTCAGTGCTCAGCTTTCTTTATGGTCCAACTCTCACATCCACACACGACTCCTGGAAAAACCATAGCTTTTACCTGATGGATCTTTGTCAGCAAAGTGATGTCTCTGCTTTTTAATATGCTTTCTATGTTTGTCATAGCTTTTCTTCCAAGGAACAAATGTCTTTAAATTTCATGGCTGCAGTCACCATCTACAGTGATTTTGGAGCCCAAGAAAATAAAGTCTGGCACTGTTTCCATTGTTTCCCTGTCTATTTCCCATGAAGTGATGGGACCTAATGCTATGATCTTATTTTTCTGAATGCTGAGTTTTAAACCAGCTTAAAACATAACTAATTAGATTTTGCATTACTTAGTCTGCTCAAACCTGGATTGTTCAAGATTCATCTGTAGTTTTCTTTCTGCTAATGCAATTTTGCTTTCTTTATGATCTTTCTTTCAAGAGCCTCTTTCTTTGAGTTTACTTCAGTTTTACTTTTATTTCACCTGTATATCATTTCAAAAATATTTTATTCTTCTCACATTCTTTCATTCTCCTTCATAGACAATATTATTTCAAACTTCATTGACCATCTAAGAAGTTTTTTTTTTCCTGTAGATATATATTCTAATATATGTTTCTTCTCCTTGGATATCTTTTCCCTTCTGATTAAGAACCATTTTCAAAATCAAGTGTTGGTTTATTTTGTTCTTCAACATACTCTTCTGTCTAGATGATTGTCCTGTGCAGTGGCCAATGGCTAGTGGTTAAGTTCAGCTTTCAGAAAATAAGTATATATATGTTTTTACTTTTAAGCTCATTTGAGTTTGCCAGGCATCATTCTACTTTTTTTAAACCATTCCATTTCAGAGGATCCAATGTACTTTTGCTTCCTTGGTAGCTCAGCTGATGAAGAATCCACCTGCAATGCAGGAGACCCCGGTTCAATTCCTGGGCCAGGAAGATCCCCTGGAGAAGGNAACATTTTTCATTGCTAATTTATTTCCAGAAGAATTTGCCAGTCATATGATAACAATGTCATTGATAATAAAGTCCCAGGTAGCACTAGTGGTAAAGAATCCCCCTGACAATGCAGGAGATACAAAAGACCCAGTTTTGATCCCTGGGTCAGGAAGATCATCTGGAGGAGGAAATGGCAACCCACTCCAGTATTCTAGCCGGGATATTTCCATGGAAAGAGGAGCCTAGTAGGCTACAGTCTATGGGATCACAAAAGTCTGACATACTGAGCAACTGAGCATATAGAAAGGTGAGTAGAGAGCAAACAAAAGAAAAGTTTTAGCATTTAGGATGCCCTAAAAATATTGCACCCTGCCTAATATTCTGTTTGGTACAGATTCCTGATCTCCTATTTAGAGAACAAAGAGAAGGATGAGAACCAATTGCTTAATTTATAAAGAAGCACAAATTGCCCACTGATTTTTCTTTCCCTGTCAAGCTCAATCAGTGTTGCAGTAAGTAGATAATTTCTCTAGTCTACCAATAAGTTGCTTATCAGTCTAAGTTTTGTTTTTGATTGTGTTATCTTCATATATTTTAGTAAATGAAGGAAACTGCTAATCAAATATGTTTCTAGTTATAAACCTTTATATTTCCTCATTTCTTTACAAATAGCATTTCTGCAGGAGAAAATATGCCTTAATTGTGCACATTAATTATAAAGATACATTCTTATTTCAGAAATGCACCTTCTGGCGCCCTTTAGGATGACTTAGACTTGCAGATCTCTATTCTTATAAAATAAGACATTCCCTAGAGGAGCCTGGTAGGCTGCAGTCCATGGGGTCGCAAAGCTTCAGACATGACTGAGCGACTTCACTTTCACTTTTCACTTTCATGCATTGGAGAAGGAAATAGCAACCTACTCCAGTGTTCTTGCCTAGAGAATCCCAGGGACGGGGAGCCTGGCGGGCTGCCGTCTATGGGGTCGCACGGAGTCGGACACGACTGAAGCAACTTAGCAGTAGCAGCAGCAGAAAGCAATGTATCTGGTCTTCTATAAATGTGAAGGTTACCCTTAGAAAAAGTCTTATATATCTCTTACTATTTTTTTTACATAGTATTTACATTGTAATTACAATGTACAATGTTTATATAGTATTTACATTATATTAGCTGACATAAGTAATCGAGAAATTATTTAAAGCAAATAGGAAGATGTGCCTGTGTTATATGGAAACACTATACCATTTTACATAAGAGACTTCAGCACACATGGATTTTGAAGTGCCTGGATGTCTTTGAACCAATGCTCCACAGGCAGCAAAGAATGACTGTATAAATGCTCCATTGAAACATTGGGATAAATCTTTAATTTAGTGGTGATTTCTTAGATCTGAGAGCAAAGCATAAACAATGAAAGAAAAAATAGATTAAATGGATTTCCTCAAAATTAAAAACCTTTTTGCATCAAAAGTTCAAATCAGAAAGTGAAAATATAGCCCACAATATTTAAGAAAATATTTTCACATTATTTATCTAATATATCATTATCCAGAGTATATCAAGAACTTTTGCAATTTGTCAACATAAAGACAAATAAGCCAAGTTTAAAAATGAATAAATGACATCAATAGACCATTCTCCACACAAGACATACAAATAGTCAACAAGTAGATGAAAACATGTCAAACAACATTAGTCATGATGGAAATGCAGATTAAAACAGCAATGCAACAATTCCTTCACATACTTTAAAATGGTTAAAATCAGGAAATCTAAAAATAATATAGATTGGCAACAGTGTGCAGAAATTGGAACCTTTACACATTACTTGGAAAAATGGAAAAGATGTAACCTAGGTTAAGACTATAAATATACAATTAACATATGGTTCAACAACTCCACTCCTAGATATATACCCCCAAAGAAATGATAACAGATGTACAGACATGTTTATAACAGCACTGTTCACAATAGCCAATAAGTAGAAACAAAGCAAATGTCCATCAAACATGTTTTAACAGCAATTATTCAGGGCCCAGAAACCTCTGTGGCATTCTAGTGCCCCAAAAGGATTAACATGCCTTCACGATCCCCTTCTAGTGACATTTAGTATATTTGGCCTGAAAAGCTAATCAGTCATGTTTTATGAGATAGGCCATTTTAAAAGTAGTTTGGCTAAGAATATAATTCAATATATTTAGGTGAATAAAAGCTGTGAGAATGATTCAAATGGAAATTGTCTAGTAGGAGAGAGTAGCTGGTTAAGTGCCACAGGGTTAGTTTGGCATATAGATAGATCAACAGTGCCATTATAGGGAAATACATTATTGCAATTTACATACATCAGAATATTTAAAGGAACTGAAAATACTGGGAGGGGAAATCACCTAAAATAAATGAACTAAAAGGAGAAATATGGAATGTGAGCTGAACATCAAGTGAGATTCATCTGTAGAATAGGAGAGAAAATTATTTGAAATTCAATAATTTTATAGCCAGAAAGAGCCTGGAAGGAATACTCCAAAAACACTTAGATGACCTGACTATTCTTTCTGAATCAAATCCATGTTGCTAATTAATAATGACAAATGATGGATAGGATTTGTCAACAAAGAGATATCAGTGATTTTTACAAGAGTACAAAGAATTTTGCTAAGGAAATGTTTGCATTTGCACTTAATTTCCCAGCTGTGCTTTCACATCAGTGAGAGAATAAAAATAAAGTAATATTAACATTTCTGGTAACTAGTCCCAGACACCCACATAATCTTTAAGACAAGGTAGTAGAAGTTAGGCATGTTATTCCAGAGAAATGAAAGAAAAAGACTACTTAAAGTATTTTTTCATTTATATTTGCATTCACATTATGGATCAGATGTTATCACACTCTAATTATAATTTAATTCACCAGATATCCTTTGTGCCTCTTTACAAATTCAATTACTTTGACCCTTAGTTCACCAGTATAATGATACCTGATTATGCTCTTTGAGACTAACTCTGTGAACTGTTTTAAAATTCACTCAGTATTTTTTGTATAATCTTTACCAAAGGGAGTGCTTGAAATTTTCTATTAAGGAGCTTCTTTTCAAAGATAAGCTCATCTACATGGGATGGTGTTTACAGTTTTCAAAACGTGAAAGACTCTGGGAGTATGCCTACAAGAAAAGCTCAGAGGTTGTTTATAGGAAGTGAGGGAAAAACCTGGGGGTGGGACTT
The DNA here is from genome assembly GCA_006410735.1 of Raphicerus campestris. Taxonomy (NCBI): domain Eukaryota; kingdom Metazoa; phylum Chordata; class Mammalia; order Artiodactyla; family Bovidae; genus Raphicerus; species Raphicerus campestris. The sequence continues at coordinate 52,766 of SJYW01045022.1, read as the reverse complement.
GGATTTCCACTTTCTGACTCACCTAAGCATCTCAGTTTTTAACCAATGAGGCTTCACAGTTGATATGGTTGTTGTTGTTGTTTTGATGTCATTATAGATAAAGGTTTATATATGAATTGTTGGTATCAAATATTTCCCAGATACAACTTGTGGATAATCTAGTGGCTTCCAAAGGAATATCTAAGTCTTGATTTTATTACTCCTTGCTTTTAAAGCAAAATTTTAGTAAGTAATTTGAATAACAAATAAACATCTGTGTCAATGGAAATAAAATAAGCATATAGGGATGCAGATCTTCATTCAAAATATTACTTGGTAGAGTACTGTAGTGTCATTGCTCTAATGTGTTTTTATTTATTGGTGCATATTGCATAATTTATACCATAAGTACCATGATTTAGAGATGGGGAATATAAGAAATACTAATTTTGAGATAAAGCAGTTTAATGAGAAACATAAAAATGACAATAATTCTGTCAAATTGCCCCAAGATGCCGCTCATATATTAGTCAAATCTAATTGCATTGTTTACTTAATGTATAAAGATATATCTGGCTTCAAATATCATTGATAGTAAAAAATGAAAATATGGTAAAGATCATGTTCAATTTCTATTTTCAGTTATGGAATTATAAGTCAGGCAAATACATTATGCTTAAAAAAAAAAGCATTTTAAAACAGCCCGAATTTTCCAAAGTTTGTATCATTGATTATAAGTAAGATACAGCAATTGTTTTAAAAGCACACCAGTTGATTTTTTTTAAAACATAATATGCAATGATTTCAAATATTAGTAAATAAATACAGATTTTTTTTCTGCTAGATGGCATAACACATAGTAAAGTTCTATAATATTTGAAATTAACATTTCATAGACTAAATTGATATAATATACATACTGTGTATTTCATCTGTCAAATAAATTGTTTTTAAAATAATTAAATAACTATTAACCTATTCAATGTAAAATAGATATGTCCTTACATATGTAAATATATAATTCGTTAAATATTTTCACCTAAACAGAAATATGATGAACATTTTTCTTTTAATTACATCCTTATAGAATGATTCAACAATATAAAAAAATAATAAATATATGTTGTTTTAAATGAAAAAAAAGTGAAGTGAAAAATTAATCACATCATTTTATATAAAAACCCTGGTGGCTCAATGGTAACAAATCTGCCTGCTAATGCAGGAGATGCAGGTTTGGAATATGCCCTGGAGAAGGAAATGGCAAATCACTTCAGTATTCTTGCCTGGGAAATCCTTCCATGGACAGAGTGGGGTTACACTCTGGTGGGCTAAATACATGGGGTTACAAAAGAGTCAGACACAAATTAATGATCAAACAACAACCTATAAAAATCATGTTTAACAACACACAGCTGACACCTGAAATGTATTCTTTCCCTTAAATAGACTTCCTTTGCAAAAATCTAAGAATCTGAGAAAACGCTTCTCTGAAGAGGTCAATTTGTTTACTTAACTGTATGGGGTCAATAACTGAAGATATGCAGATAACACCTCCCTTATGACAGAAATCAAAGAATAACTAAAGAGCCTCTTGGTAAAAGTGAAAGAGAAAAGTCAAAAAGTTAGCTTAAAACTCAACATTTAGAAAACTAACATCATGGCAAATAGATAGGGAAACAGTGACATTTTGAGGGCTCCAAAATCACTGCAGATGGTGACTGCAGCCATGAAATGAAAAGACACTTGCTCCTTGGAAGAAAAGTTATGACCAACCTAGACAGCTTATTAAAAAGCAGAGACAGCTCTTTGCCAACAAAAGTCTGACTATGGTTTTTCCAGTAGTCATGTATGAATGTAAGAGTTGGACTATAAAGAAAGCTGAGCACCGAAAAATTGATGCTTTTGAACTGTGGTGTTGAAGACTCTTAAGTGTCCCTTGGACTGCAAGGAGATAGGTCCTGATTATTCACTGTAAGGACTGATGCTGAAGCTGAAACTCCAATACTTTGGCCATCTGATAAGAGCTGACTCATTTGAAAAGATTCTGATGCTGGGAAAGATTGAAGGTGGGAGGAGAAGGGGACGACAGAAGATGAGATGGTTGGATGGCATTTCAGACTCAATGGACATCAGTTTGAGTAAACTCCAGAAGTTGTGATGAACAGGGAGGCCTGGGGTTCTACAATCCATGGGGTCTCAAAGAATCAGACACGACTTAGCGACTGAACTGAACTGAATAGAACTAATGGGGGTTTTAAGGTGCATATGATAACAAATGCATTCATTTACACAAGAGGTATGCTCTTAAAGTTATGTCTGTGCACTTTGAGTCTCTGTCCACTTGGGCATTAGCCCTAGAGGGTAAGTTCTGCTGTCATGCTAAGCTCTGCCAGGAGAATGACTGCTGTGAAAGCAGTAATAACATCTCATAATGAAGAGGAAGACAGGGTCTTTTCTATTAATACACTCAGTTGTATGAGCTCTAAGACTCAATACAGTTTAAATATTTGTTTAGAAAATGAAATCTTTAAAGAAAACATGATCTTCATAAATGTTCAGTCTAGTCGCTCAGTCATGTCTGACTCTTTGCGTCCCCATGAACCACAGCATGCCAGGCCTCCCTGTCCATCACCAACTCCCAGAGTTCACTCAAACCCACATCCATTGAGTCGGTGATGCCATTCAGCCATCTCATCCTCTGCCGCCCCCTTCTCCTCCTGCCCTCAATCTTTCCCAGGATCAGGGTCTTCTCCAGTAAGTCAGTTCTTCACCATTAGGTGGCTAAAGTATTGGAGTTTCAGCTTCAACATCAGTCTTTTCAATGAACACCCAGGGCTGATCTCCTTTAGGATGGACTGGTTGGATCTCCTTGCAGTTCAAGGGACTCTCAAGAGTCTTCTCCAACACCACAGTTCAAAAATGTCAATTCTTCTGTGCTCAGCTCTCTTATAGTCCACTCTCACATCCATACATGACCACTGGAAAAACCATAGCCTTGACTAGATAAATCTTTGTTAGCAAAGTAATGTTCCTGCTTTTCTGTCAATTTTCATTAATAAAAAGAGCATTTAATATCTCAGTGCAAAAAATGGGCATTCAGGTAATGTAACTACATGCATGTCTTAACCAATAATCAAAAGCCTACTAAAGGCAATTTTCCAAAAGGAAGGGAAAATCTGTTCCAAAAAAGTGAATTTCAAGCTCACATAAAAATAAAAATATTTTTAGTTTTAACCAAATAGTTTTTCTCCATGCTAGCCATAAAAATATTCAAACCATTATGAAGTCTGTATTGAAACTACTACACAGATTATTTTACCTAACTCTTTCAGTCTTTCTTCAATGCCATGATCTCAATAAAATCAGAATAGTCTCTTTTGTTGTTTTTGCTGTTGTTCAGTCACTCAGTCATGTTCAACTCTTTGTGATCCCATGGACTGCAGCACGCCAGTCTTCCCTGTCCTTCATTATTTTCTGGAGTTTGCTCAAACTTGTGTCCATTGAGTTGGTGATGCCATCCAACCCTCTCATCCTCTGTCAGCTTCTTCTCCTCCTGCCCTCAATCTTTCCCAGCATCAGTGTCTTTTCACATCAGTAGGCCAAAATATTGGAGCTTCATCTTCAGCTTCAGCATCAGTCTTCCAATGAATATTTATGGTTGATTTCTTTTAGGATTGACTGGCTTGATCTCCTTGCTGTCCAAGGGAACTCTCAAAAAGGATTCTCTTTTCCAGACTAAATCAATAAACTCATTCATTCCTTCAGTTAACAAAAATTGTGTGTCATTCACTTGCCACTGAGGATAAAAAGGTAAATAAAATAGTCTCAAAGAGCTTCCATTATTTTGGGAGGGGGTAAAAAAGGGTCATTAGGAGATGAACAGTCACTAGGTTATGTAGATACTTGATACAAATTTTGACTTTGATTCTGAATCTGATAGAAGGTCAATCATCACCTTTTTAATGGGATTTTTCTGATGGCTGCAGAGAATAGTCTATGGAATAAGAGAGGGCACGATTGGAAGTGATTGATTGGAAGGTGTGTTTTGGTCTATTCCAAGCAGGAGATTATTCATATGCTTAATCAAATATTTTATATTTCATAGAGCACAAATTTTGATCAAGTATAGAGTGGGTGAGAAAGGAAAATCAATGATAACTCAGAATTTTCCTCGAAATACTTGAACAAATGAGTTGTTGCTTCCCTTGATGGGGGAAGATAATGAGAGCAATTATGTTTAGGTAATTATGAACATCCAAGTGGAAATGTTCGGTTGGCACTTAAAAGAGAGATTGACATTGGATGTACAAATAGGTAGCACTTTAAACCATGGATTGTGAGGAGAGCCCATGAATATTATGAGTTGTGAGTGAGGCTGCACCCTACTCTCTAAAAGTCAGGAAGGTGAAACCTCCAGCAAAATGATGAAAACAAGTAGCCAGTAAAACTGGAAACAACCACAAAAACACAGCTGCACAGTGTGTCATTTGAGAAGCCAAATGAAGAGACTATTTCAATAGGGAGAGAAGGATCAATTATGATCAAATACTTGTTGCTGTTTAGTCGCTAAATTGTGTCTGACTTTGCAACCCCAAGGACTGTAGCATGCCAGGCTTAACAGCGGATCACATTTTGTCAGAACTCTCCACAATGACCTTTCCTTCCTGGGTGGTCCTGCACAGCACGGCTCACAGCTTCATTGAGTTATGCAAGCCCCTTTACCATGACAAGGCAGTGATCCATTAATGGGGATCAAATACTTGGTCATCAGACAAAAGAATTTTGACAGACAAAATCATCAGTTTGGCATAGCTCATCCTAATGCCCTTTCTGCACTTTGGTTTCTATTTTCAGAAGGAAGGAGAAACCTACATATATATGCTAAATGACTCACAAGCAGTAGATTTACAGTGCATTTTTCTCTTTTCCCTGCCATCCTTCTAAGATATTTCTTTCTCATTGCAGCAGTTCTGGCTCTATTCATAACATAGCTACATCAATTACTTTATTTGTATTGGAATATAACTGCTTTAGAATCATGTGTTATTTTCTTCTTTATAGTGAAATGAATTAGCTATAAACATACATGTGTCCCTTCCCTCCTGAGTCTCCCTCCTACTTTCCTCTCCTATCTCACCCCCTCTATGTCTTTGCAGAGCACAGGATAAGGCTCCCTATAGAGGAGTTTCCCACTAGCTATCTATTTTACACATGGTAGTGTATATACGTCAATCTTAATTTCCCATTTTGTCACACCTTCCTCTTCTGTGTCCACAGGTGTGTTTTCTATATCTGTGTCTCTATTTTTCTTTGGAAATAGGTTCAGCAGTATCATTTTTCTAGATTCCACATATACGCATTAATAGCACCATTTTTATTTTCCTCTTTTGACTTACTTCATTCACTCCATATGACAGATTTTGGTTCTATCTATGTCTCTACAAATGACCTTATTTTGTTTCTTTTAGTGACTGAGTAATATTCCATTCTATATCATACGTTATTTTAAATAGTCAAATTTCTTCATTGTTTAAAGATTTTATCTAGTCTTTCTGTGAAATACTGTTGCTTTAAAACTGGTCAAAACATTACATTTATTATATTTCTTCAAACCTAAAATAGAAACAATATTTTTAAACTGACATTGTAACTACTTTTCTCACATTTACTACATATTTAAAGATTCCCTGGAGAAGGAAATGACTACCCATTTCAGTATTCTTGCCTCTAGAATCCCATGGACAAAGGAGCCTTGCAGGCTATTGTCCATGTGGTCACAAAAAGTCAGACTTGACTGAATGACTAAGCATACATTATACAGAGAAAATAACCTCAAGACTTTTTGTAAAAAAATAAATAAATAAATCCCAGCTCTTCTACTAAAATGAAGCTGCACCTGTTTGGCTCTGTAATCAACAAAGCACAAATCAAAGTTTATTTCTCTTTGTACAGAAACTGTGGCTTGTCTCTAAAACAAATATTTTTTTATTAGAGCTGATACTTTTGTTTCCTTGTTTCTAGAAGAGACTGGTTAGTATGTAAAGGTGACACTGAAATAAGTACAAAACTAAGCAGATGAGAGGAAGACTGAGAGCAGGAAGCTGAAATCTGGTCAGCAGCACAGCAAATCCTGCTCACAGAGCCAGTGTTCATTACAGGAGGCAGGCGACTGGATTAGGAGATTTGTTAAAGGATTAAGAGATTTGAATCCCATTTTTTTCTTTTTTCTTTGTATTCACCACAATAGGCCTCATTGTGTCTATTGTTTATGAAATGCTTTATGTCTGAACACTCCGTAGAGAATGAATGTAGAATTAAGTAAAATNTTAAAATAATTAAATAACTATTAACCTATTCAATGTAAAATAGATATGTCCTTACATATGTAAATATATAATTCGTTAAATATTTTCACCTAAACAGAAATATGATGAACATTTTTCTTTTAATTACATCCTTATAGAATGATTCAACAATATAAAAAAATAATAAATATATGTTGTTTTAAATGAAAAAAAAGTGAAGTGAAAAATTAATCACATCATTTTATATAAAAACCCTGGTGGCTCAATGGTAACAAATCTGCCTGCTAATGCAGGAGATGCAGGTTTGGAATATGCCCTGGAGAAGGAAATGGCAAATCACTTCAGTATTCTTGCCTGGGAAATCCTTCCATGGACAGAGTGGGGTTACACTCTGGTGGGCTAAATACATGGGGTTACAAAACAGTCAGACACAAATTAATGATCAAACAACAACCTATAAAAATCATGTTTAACAACACACAGCTGACACCTGAAATGTATTCTTTCCCTTAAATAGACTTCCTTTGCAAAAATCTAAGAATCTGAGAAAACGCTTCTCTGAAGAGGTCAATTTGTTTACTTAACTGTATGGGGTCAATAACCGCAGATATGCAGATAACACCTCCCTTATGACAGAAATCAAAGAATAACTAAAGAGCCTCTTGGTAAAAGTGAAAGAGAAAAGTCAAAAAGTTAGCTTAAAACTCAACATTTAGAAAACTAACATCATGGCAAATAGATAGGGAAACAGTGACATTTTGAGGGCTCCAAAATCACTGCAGATGGTGACTGCAGCCATGAAATGAAAAGACACTTGCTCCTTGGAAGAAAAGTTATGACCAACCTAGACAGCTTATTAAAAAGCAGAGACAGCTCTTTGCCAACAAAAGTCTGACTATGGTTTTTCCAGTAGTCATGTATGAATGTGAGAGTTGGACTATAAAGAAAGCTGAGCACCGAAAAATTGATGCTTTTGAACTGTGGTGTTGAAGACTCTTAAGTGTCCCTTGGACTGCAAGGAGATAGGTCCTGATTATTCACTGTAAGGACTGATGCTGAAGCTGAAACTCCAATACTTTGGCCATCTGATAAGAGCTGACTCATTTGAAAAGATTCTGATGCTGGGAAAGATTGAAGGTGGGAGGAGAAGGGGACGACAGAAGATGAGATGGTTGGATGGCATTTCAGACTCAATGGACATCAGTTTGAGTAAACTCCAGAAGTTGTGATGAACAGGGAGGCCTGGGGTTCTACAATCCATGGGGTCTCAAAGAATCAGACACGACTTAGCGACTGAACTGAATTGAATAGAACTAATGGGGGTTTTAAGGTGCATATGATAACAAATGCATTCATTTACACAAGAGGTATGCTCTTAAAGTTATGTCTGTGCACTTTGAGTCTCTGTCCACTTGGGCATTAGCCCTAGAGGGTAAGTTCTGCTGTCATGCTAAGCTCTGCCAGGAGAATGACTGCTGTGAAAGCAGTAATAACATCTCATAATGAAGAGGAAGACAGGGTCTTTTCTATTAATACACTCAGTTGTATGAGCTCTAAGACTCAATACAGTTTAAATATTTGTTTAGAAAATGAAATCTTTAAAGAAAACATGATCTTCATAAATGTTCAGTCTAGTCGCTCAGTCATGTCTGACTCTTTGCGTCCCCATGAACCACAGCATGCCAGGCCTCCCTGTCCATCACCAACTCCCAGAGTTCACTCAAACCCACATCCATTGAGTCGGTGATGCCATTCAGCCATCTCATCCTCTGCCGCCCCCTTCTCCTCCTGCCCTCAATCTTTCCCAGGATCAGGGTCTTCTCCAGTAAGTCAGTTCTTCACCATTAGGTGGCTAAAGTATTGGAGTTTCAGCTTCAACATCAGTCTTTCCAATGAACACCCAGGGCTGATCTCCTTTAGGATGGACTGGTTGGATCTCCTTGCAGTTCAAGGGACTCTCAAGAGTCTTCTCCAACACCACAGTTCAAAAATGTCAATTCTTCAGTGCTCAGCTCTCTTATAGTCCACTCTCACATCCATACATGACCACTGGAAAAACCATAGCCTTGACTAGATAAATCTTTGTTAGCAAAGTAATGTTCCTGCTTTTCTGTCAATNTGTCAATTCTTCTGTGCTCAGCTCTCTTATAGTCCACTCTCACATCCATACATGACCACTGGAAAAACCATAGCCTTGACTAGATAAATCTTTGTTAGCAAAGTAATGTTCCTGCTTTTCTGTCAATTTTCATTAATAAAAAGAGCATTTAATATCTCAGTGCAAAAAATGGGCATTCAGGTAATGTAACTACATGCATGTCTTAACCAATAATCAAAAGCCTACTAAAGGCAATTTTCCAAAAGGAAGGGAAAATCTGTTCCAAAAAAGTGAATTTCAAGCTCACATAAAAATAAAAATATTTTTAGTTTTAACCAAATAGTTTTTCTCCATGCTAGCCATAAAAATATTCAAACCATTATGAAGTCTGTATTGAAACTACTACACAGATTATTTTACCTAACTCTTTCAGTCTTTCTTCAATGCCATGATCTCAATAAAATCAGAATAGTCTCTTTTGTTGTTTTTGCTGTTGTTCAGTCACTCAGTCATGTTCAACTCTTTGTGATCCCATGGACTGCAGCACGCCAGTCTTCCCTGTCCTTCATTATTTTCTGGAGTTTGCTCAAACTTGTGTCCATTGAGTTGGTGATGCCATCCAACCCTCTCATCCTCTGTCAGCTTCTTCTCCTCCTGCCCTCAATCTTTCCCAGCATCAGTGTCTTTTCACATCAGTAGGCCAAAATATTGGAGCTTCATCTTCAGCTTCAGCATCAGTCTTCCAATGAATATTTATGGTTGATTTCTTTTAGGATTGACTGGCTTGATCTCCTTGCTGTCCAAGGGAACTCTCAAAAAGGATTCTCTTTTCCAGACTAAATCAATAAACTCATTCATTCCTTCAGTTAACAAAAATTGTGTGTCATTCACTTGCCACTGAGGATAAAAAGGTAAATAAAATAGTCTCAAAGAGCTTCCATTATTTTGGGAGGGGGTAAAAAAGGGTCAATAGGAGATGAACAGTCACTAGGTTATGTAGATACTTGATACAAATTTTGACTTTGATTCTGAATCTGATAGAAGGTCAATCATCACCTTTTTAATGGGATTTTTCTGATGGCTGCAGAGAATAGTCTATGGAATAAGAGAGGGCACGATTGGAAGTGATTGATTGGAAGGTGTGTTTTGGTCTATTCCAAGCAGGAGATTATTCATATGCTTAATCAAATATTTTATATTTCATAGAGCACAAATTTTGATCAAGTATAGAGTGGGTGAGAAAGGAAAATCAATGATAACTCAGAATTTTCCTCGAAATACTTGAACAAATGAGTTGTTGCTTCCCTTGATGGGGGAAGATAATGAGAGCAATTATGTTTAGGTAATTATGAACATCCAAGTGGAAATGTTCGGTTGGCACTTAAAAGAGAGATTGACATTGGATTTACAAATAGGTAGCACTTTAAACCATGGATTGTGAGGAGAGCCCATGAATATTATGAGTTGTGAGTGAGGCTGCACCCTACTCTCTAAAAGTCAGGAAGGTGAAACCTCCAGCAAAATGATGAAAACAAGTAGCCAGTAAAACTGGAAACAACCACAAAAACACAGCTGCACAGTGTGTCATTTGAGAAGCCAAATGAAGAGACTATTTCAATAGGGAGAGAAGGATCAATTATGATCAAATACTTGTTGCTGTTTAGTCGCTAAATTGTGTCTGACTTTGCAACCCCAAGGACTGTAGCATGCCAGGCTTAACAGCGGATCACATTTTGTCAGAACTCTCCACAATGACCTTTCCTTCCTGGGTGGTCCTGCACAGCACGGCTCACAGCTTCATTGAGTTATGCAAGCCCCTTTACCATGACAAGGCAGTGATCCATTAATGGGGATCAAATACTTGGTCATCAGACAAAAGAATTTTGACAGACAAAATCATCAGTTTGGCATAGCTCATCCTAATGCCCTTTCTGCACTTTGGTTTCTATTTTCAGAAGGAAGGAGAAACCTACATATATATGCTAAATGACTCACAAGCAGTAGATTTACAGTGCATTTTTCTCTTTTCCCTGCCATCCTTTTAAGATATTTCTTTCTCATTGCAGCAGTTCTGGCTCTATTCATAACATAGCTACATCAATTACTTTATTTGTATTGGAATATAACTGCTTTAGAATCATGTGTTATTTTCTTCTTTATAGTGAAATGAATTAGCTATAAACATACATGTGTCCCTTCCCTCCTGAGTCTCCCTCCTACTTTCCTCTCCTATCTCACCCCCTCTATGTCTTTGCAGAGCACAGGATAAGGCTCCCTATAGAGGAGTTTCCCACTAGCTATCTATTTTACACATGGTAGTGTATATACGTCAATCTTAATTTCCCATTTTGTCACACCTTCCTCTTCTGTGTCCACAGGTGTGTTTTCTATATCTGTGTCTCTATTTTTCTTTGGAAATAGGTTCAGCAGTATCATTTTTCTAGATTCCACATATACGCATTAATAGCACCATTTTTATTTTCCTCTTTTGACTTACTTCATTCACTCCATATGACAGATTTTGGTTCTATCTATGTCTCTACAAATGACCTTATTTTGTTTCTTTTAGTGACTGAGTAATATTCCATTCTATATCATACGTTATTTTAAATAGTCAAATTTCTTCATTGTTTAAAGATTTTATCTAGTCTTTCTGTGAAATACTGTTGCTTTAAAACTGGTCAAAACATTACATTTATTATATTTCTTCAAACCTAAAATAGAAACAATATTTTTAAACTGACATTGTAACTACTTTTCTCACATTTACTACATATTTAAAGATTCCCTGGAGAAGGAAATGACTACCCATTTCAGTATTCTTGCCTCTAGAATCCCATGGACAAAGGAGCCTTGCAGGCTATTGTCCATGTGGTCACAAAAAGTCAGACTTGACTGAATGACTAAGCATACATTATACAGAGAAAATAACCTCAAGACTTTTTGTAAAAAAAAAATAAATAAATCCCAGCTCTTCTACTAAAATGAAGCTGCACCTGTTTGGCTCTGTAATCAACAAAGCACAAATCAAAGTTTATTTCTCTTTGTACAGAAACTGTGGCTTGTCTCTAAAACAAATATTTTTTTATTAGAGCTGATACTTTTGTTTCCTTGTTTCTAGAAGAGACTGGTTAGTATGTAAAGGTGACACTGAAATAAGTACAAAACTAAGCAGATGAGAGGAAGACTGAGAGCAGGAAGCTGAAATCTGGTCAGCAGCACAGCAAATCCTGCTCACAGAGCCAGTGTTCATTACAGGAGGCAGGCGACTGGATTAGGAGATTTGTTAAAGGATTAAGAGATTTGAATGCCATTTTTTTCTTTTTTCTTTGTATTCACCACAATAGGCCTCATTGTGTCTATTGTTTATGAAATGCTTTATGTCTGAACACTCCGTAGAGAATGAATGTAGAATTAAGTAAAATGGAGTTCACTTTAACTCAAAAGAAAGAAAAAAAACACAGGACTCACAATATAATGCTCTTATGTTGCATTCTGGTTCTGAGTAACGTGAATGAGAATTTCAGGTTGTGATTTACATTCTCTTTGTGTGAGAAAGGTTGTCATGAGATGACATTAGACCATTTCACATACTTTAATAAGTGTCTCCCTGCCCCAAGTCTTTCCTTTGGATGAGAAGCTCCTGAAACAGTTTTCCCAAAGAAAGGTTTGGGAAAAGAAGCCGTTTTAAAGAGTAGTAATGCAAGTGGCCAACCAATAGGAAATATTCTTCAGCTCCATAGTCAATAGAGAAAGAAAATCTGACACAATGAGATTGTTTTAAATATTTGCAAATATAATAGGTTGAGAAAAGTGGAAACGCAGTTTCCACAAGGTTATGGATAAGGCATTCCCTGGGAGTATAAAAGGGTGCAATCTGGAATTAAAAGTCAAAAATATATCCATTAATAAACATTCCAAGTCTAAGTAGAGAAAATGTAAAACAATCCGGATCTCATCAAGAGTAATCTAGTTAACACACAGAGCATCAGATTTGAGCTCTCTGCATCATACAAAAAATTTCCACTGACTCTGTAATTTTACACATGGTAATGCATACATTTCAGTGTTACTCACTCAGTTCTTCTGGGAGGTGGGAGGGGAGTTTCAAGAGGTAGTAAACAGGCGTATACTTAGGGCTGCTTTATGATTATATGTAGCAGAAACCAGTATAATATTGTAAAGCAGTTATCCTATAATTAAAAATAAATAAAGAGTAATCTAAAGTATACAAAGAAAAGCTATATAGATGAAAAGATATTTGCATAAAAATATGACTATTTTTGTCATGTTAGGATAAAAAGTAAATTATGAAACATGATGGAAAGAATAATACAATTAAGAAAAACTTTAAACATCTCTAGAGGTAGGTGTAGAGAAGTGTGTGTGTGTGTAGGTGTGTGTGTGCATGTGTGTGCATGCGTGTGCATGTGAGTGTATATATTTATGTATGTGTTGTGATTTTCAATGGATAATCAAATGTCTTCACTTTGTTTAGATAGATTTCAGGTATTAATCATTTTTTCATTCTTTTTATAAGGAAGGCATTATTTTACACACTGATAGAATTTATCAGATATTTTCTAATGTAATTTAAGGATATTAAGAAAATGTTGAAAGTTATGGTGAATATTGGCTTTTCAAAGTAATGCACAGAACAAGGAAACACACTTGACCTTGTATTACCCAACTTGTCCTTAAAGTACTCACCCGGGAAACCCCATTTGATAGAACAAGTCATACTGCTTGTGGCCTGAGAAACTCTTAGAAACTGTCACACCTCAATTGCTTGTGCAAAGACAACAGCACACACCCAGGCAGAACTAATACATTTTAGTGCATTTTTTTCTTGTCACATTATTATTATTATTCATAATATGTCATTCAATTCTTTGTTATTTACAGTAAGTTGACCAGGAAAGAAGTACTCCTTTAAGTCAAACAGTTGTTGGGGGCGAGTAGGACTTTCTCACTGGGTTCATTAACTATGCATTATACTACTGAATACTTGTTCATTTGAATCTGGCAACTGTGTATTATTGGCAAATGACTGTATTTTTCAAGCGTTGTTTTTTTTTTTTTTTTTTTTGTCAAGTAACCACTTGGCAAATCAATGTTTTCAAAGCCTCTTAGTCTCAATCTAATTCTGTGGTGAGGCCTTCATTGTATTTATTGTGAGCATGGAATGGGTCTTTCAATCACTACTAGGAAGACTGACCTGAAGGTCAAATGATTTAACCTAATGGTCAAAATAATTTAAGAATGCTTACCACTACTATTTTTTTCCTGCACAACAGCGAATCTTGGCCCTATACTTATTACTTTTAAAAAATAACTTCATCGAAGGATAAATTCATATACCTACAATTCTATTCACATATTTCATATGTATAGTTTAGTAGCTCCTTAGTATATACACAGAACTGTGCAACCTACACCACAATCAATTTTAGAACATTTCTAAAATTCTCCAAAGAAACCCCATACTCCACATTCACCTCAACCTTCTCTATAATATCAAATAGTATAGAAAACTGTTGTTTCTTTTTCCTGATTTTAAGAGGAAAGTCTCAAGTCTTTCAAATTAAGCATGATGCTAGCTGTGGTATTTCCACAGATATTCTTATTCAGGCTTAGGGATTTTTCCTCTAACTTCTAGATATTGAGTGTTTTCATCACAAAAATTTGGGGGATATGTCAAATACTTTCCCCATATCTAATTCAAATAATTGTGTATTTTTTTCTTTATTATACTGATATGGTGTATGACATTAATGGATTTTCAGGTGTTGAACCAATCTTAGATTTATAAGATAGATCTCACTTGGTCGTAAATCTAGTTTGATAACATAGTTTGGAACCTTTGAACAATCAATGTCTAAAGCCAGACCAGATGTAATTCTTAACTGCCTTGTAAAAAGCATGCCTCCCTAATTTTGTCCAAGCTATTTTGAGCTAGGTTTTCTATTTAACTATCTGGTATGCAGATGTTCTTAAAATAAGCAAATAATTATCATTTATTCATATGTTCTAAAAATATATTTTAGAATATTAACTGGTTTTGAAATAAAAATAAAATGATCTGTACTGTATCACTATTATTCCTGTTAAAAAGTTAATACGTTTTTAATTTCCTGTTCCACTCTAAAAGTCAAGAAAAAAATGAATAAAAATAAAAGCTCAAGAATAAAGTAATAAATTATAATCAATTTCTTACCTTTTGATTCATTATTATCATTTATGTATATATAGTGTAGAACTTATTGTATCTCTTATTGATTTCTTATTTTTAATTTCTTAATTTTCAATTTTTAAAAGATATTTTGGCCACATCACCTGGCTTGTGGGATTATAATTTGCCAGTCAGGGATTTAACCCAGGCCTTCAGCAGTGAGAGCACAGAATCATAAACACTAGACTGTAAGGGAATTCCTGAGAAGACTTTAAATAATTCTTTTGATGATGCAATTAGATTATATTAAAAATAGGATGAAGTCTTCAAATTTATATTAATTTGCCCAAGTTTTTGTCATTGTGCATCAAAAATAGACTTTTTTTAAGTTTTGCTGGAATATTTTTAAAATTAAATGAGTATATGTAAAATGATGAAATTATTATATATTTTTATTTATAAAAGTTTCTTCAGGTTCCTGAAATTTTTCAAGCTATGCTGTGAAACATAGCAACAGATAGCTGCTGCTGCTAAGTTGCTTCAGTCGTGTCCGACTCTGAGTGACAGCCCACCAGGCTCCCCCGTCCCTGGGATTCTCCATGCAAGAACACTGGAGTGGGTTGCCATTTCCTTCTCCAATGCATGAAAGTGAAAAGTGAAAGTGAAGTCACTCAGTCGTGTCTGACTCCTAGCGACCCCATGGACTGCAGCCTACCAGGCTCCTCCGTCCATGGGAGTTTCCAGGCAAGAGTACTGGAGTGAGGTGCCATTGCCTTCTCCAGCAACAGATAAGTTGGAGGCAAAACAGTAAGAAATTTTTGTGTTACTTTAGATGATAAATAATCAATGCATAGTGGATTTTTTTAGACATATGATACTATAATAGTTATGATAAACTACTCTAAGAAAAAGAAAATTAGCAAATTATTAACATTAGGTTACATTTGACATTTCATAAATATTCTATGTAATGTTGTAAAACAGTTTTATGAAATTCAACCTTTGAAAGAAATATTGAAAAGAAATATTCCTGATATATATTTTTATAGATCTACAATCAGCATCATATTTGGGCTTGGTAGGCAAATAATAAGATGAAATACTTTTTCTGTTGTACAATTCATATCCCTTTATCCAGCTATTAAAAATATACATAATCATTAAAAATGAGGAAAAATTCAAACAAGAAATCACAGCCATAAAAGNGATGAAAAGATATTTGCATAAAAATATGACTATTTTTGTCATGTTAGGATAAAAAGTAAATTATGAAACATGATGGAAAGAATAATACAATTAAGAAAAACTTTAAACATCTCTAGAGGTAGGTGTAGAGAAGTGTGTGTGTGTGTAGGTGTGTGTGTGCATGTGTGTGCATGCGTGTGCATGTGAGTGTATATATTTATGTATGTGTTGTGATTTTCAATGGATAATCAAATGTCTTCACTTTGTTTAGATAGATTTCAGGTATTAATCATTTTTTCATTCTTTTTATAAGGAAGGCATTATTTTACACACTGATAGAATTTATCAGATATTTTCTAATGTAATTTAAGGATATTAAGAAAATGTTGAAAGTTATGGTGAATATTGGCTTTTCAAAGTAATGCACAGAACAAGGAAACACACTTGACCTTGTATTACCCAACTTGTCCTTAAAGTACTCACCCGGGAAACCCCATTTGATAGAACAAGTCATACTGCTTGTGGCCTGAGAAACTCTTAGAAACTGTCACACCTCAATTGCTTGTGCAAAGACAACAGCACACACCCAGGCAGAACTAATACATTTTAGTGCATTTTTTTCTTGTCACATTATTATTATTATTCATAATTTGTCATTCAATTCTTTGTTATTTACAGTAAGTTGACCAGGAAAGAAGTACTCCTTTAAGTCAAACAGTTGTTGGGGGCGAGTAGGACTTTCTCACTGGGTTCATTAACTATGCATTATACTACTGAATACTTGTTCATTTGAATCTGGCAACTGTGTATTATTGGCAAATGACTGTATTTTTCAAGCGTTGTTTTTTTTTTTTTTTTTTTTGTCAAGTAACCACTTGGCAAATCAATGTTTTCAAAGCCTCTTAGTCTCAATCTAATTCTGTGGTGAGGCCTTCATTGTATTTATTGTGAGCATGGAATGGGTCTTTCAATCACTACTAGGAAGACTGACCTGAAGGTCAAATGATTTAACCTAATGGTCAAAATAATTTAAGAATGCTTACCACTACTATTTTTTTCCTGCACAACAGCGAATCTTGGCCCTATACTTATTACTTTTAAAAAATAACTTTATCGAAGGATAAATTCATATACCTACATTCTATTCACATATTTCATATGTATAGTTTAGTAGCTCCTTAGTATATACACAGAACTGTGCAACCTACACTACAATCAATTTTAGAACATTTCTAAAATTCTCCAAAGAAACCCCATACTCCACATTCACCTCAACCTTCTCTATAATATCAAATAGTATAGAAAACTGTTGTTTCTTTTTCCTGATTTTAAGAGGAAAGTCTCAAGTCTTTCAAATTAAGCATGATGCTAGCTGTGGTATTTCCACAGATATTCTTATTCAGGCTTAGGGATTTTTCCTCTAACTTCTAGATATTGAGTGTTTTCATCACAAAAATTTGGGGGATATGTCAAATACTTTCCCCATATCTAATTCAAATAATTGTGTATTTTTTTCTTTATTATACTGATATGGTGTATGACATTAATGGATTTTCAGGTGTTGAACCAATCTTAGATTTATAAGATAGATCTCACTTGGTCATAAATCTAGTTTGATAACATAGTTTGGAACCTTTGAACAATCAATGTCTAAAGCCAGACCAGATGTAATTCTTAACTGCCTTGTAAAAAGCATGCCTCCCTAATTTTGTCCAAGCTATTTTGAGCTAGGTTTTCTATTTAACTATCTGGTATGCAGATGTTCTTAAAATAAGCAAATAATTATCATTTATTCATATGTTCTAAAAATATATTTTAGAATATTAACTGGTTTTGAAATAAAAATAAAATGATCTGTACTGTATCACTATTATTCCTGTTAAAAAGTTAATACGTTTTTAATTTCCTGTTCCACTCTAAAAGTCAAGAAAAAAATGAATAAAAATAAAAGCTCAAGAATAAAGTAATAAATTATAATCAATTTCTTACCTTTTGATTCATTATTATCATTTATGTATATATAGTGTAGAACTTATTGTATCTCTTATTGATTTCTTATTTTTAATTTCTTAATTCTCAATTTTTAAAAGATATTTTGGCCACATCACCTGGCTTGTGGGATTATAATTTGCCAATCAGGGATTTAACCCAGGCCTTCAGCAGTGAGAGCACAGAATCATAAACACTAGACTGTAAGGGAATTCCTGAGAAGACTTTAAATAATTCTTTTGATGATGCAATTAGATTATATTAAAAGTAGGATGAAGTCTTCAAATTTATATTAATTTGCCCAAGTTTTTGTAATTGTGCATCAAAAATAGACTTTTTTTAAGTTTTGCTGGAATATTTTTAAAATTAAATGAGTATATGTAAAATGATGAAATTATTATATATTTTTATTTATAAAAGTTTCTTCAGGTTCCTGAAACTTTTCAAGCTATGCTGTGAAACATAGCAACAGATAGCTGCTGCTGCTAAGTCGCTTCAGTCGTGTCCGACTCTGAGAGACAGCCCACCAGGCTTACCCGTCCCTGAGATTCTCCAGGCAAGAACACTGGAGTGGGCTGCCATTTCCTTCTCCAATGCGTGAAAGTGAAAAGTGAAAGTGAAGTCACTGTCGTGTCTGACTCCTAGCGACCCCATGGACTGCAGCCTACCAGGCTCCTCCGTCCATGGGAGTTTCCAGGCAAGAGTACTGGAGTGGGGTGCCATTGCCTTCTCCAGAAACAGATAAGTTGGAGGCAAAACAGTAAGAAATTTTTGTGTTACTTTAGATGATAAATAATCAATGCATAGTGGATTTTTTTAGACATATGATACTATAATAGTGATGATAAACTGCTCTAAGAAAAAGAAAATTAGCAAATTATTAACATTAGGTTACATTTGACATTTCATAAATATTCTATGTAATGTTGTAAAACAGTTTTATGAAATTCAACCTTTGAAAGAAATATTGAGAAGAAATATTCCTGATATATATTTTTATAGATCTACAATCAGCATCATATTTGGGCTTGGTAGGCAAATAATAAGATGAAATACTTTTTCTGTTGTACAATTCATATCCCTTTATCCAGCTATTAAAAATATACATAATCATTAAAAATGAGGAAAAATTCAAACAAGAAATCACAGCCATAAAAGAAAATACAGATACAATGACAGTATTTTCTAATTTAGAAAAATTTTTAAATAATGTATATAATACCCTTTTTTGATACAAGTAAACCCTAGAAAATCTTAGTGTCTAGATGATTCATATGGCATAAGAGAGCTTTAAGAAAACATCATCAAGAGCATAGTTTTGCTTCTGACTCTGAACTCAGCATTTTTTCAATTTTCTATGGGTTTCATATTTTTATTGTTTTATTGGTTAATATTTTTAAAGTACAACTATCCATTAAGGATGGAGCAGTATTATTTTAGAAAATACTGAGTGAAAATGTGAACTATCAAACAAGTACCTCTTATCTTAGATCAATATGAAGTAAAAGAAGAGATGTAGTGCAGATTAATACATTTTACATAAGCTTAAGCTTTGAAAACTGGTTTTCTGAAGTAGACAAAGGTTAAAACAAAACAAAACAAAAAACAGTAGACAACGAATCTACATGGGTTACAATGAAGACAAGATTTACAGTCTTTTATTTGCCTCTGAATTTGGGACAGGACCATGGGTAATTTTTGTGTTGAATTTTCATGGAGATCAGTGAACAGTTCAATCGCTAAGTCGTGTCTCACTCTTTGCCACCCCATGGACTGCAGAATGCCAGGCTTCCCTGTCCATCACCAACTCCTGGAGCTTAGTCAAACTCATGCCCATTGAGTCAGTGATGCCATCCAACCATCTCATCCTCTGTCATCCCCTTCTCATCCCATCTACAATCTTTCCTAGCATCAGAGTTTATTCAAATGAGTCAGTTCTTCATATCAGGTTGCCAAAGTATTCAAGTTCCAGCTTCAGCACCAGTCCTTCCAAAGAATATTCGGGATTGATTTCCTTTAGGATGGTCTGGTTGGATCTCCTTACAGTCCATTCTTCGGCACTCAGCTTTCTTTATAGTACAACTCTCACATCTACACGTGACTACTGGAAAAGTCATAGCTTTGACTAGATGACCTTCATTGGCAAAGTAATGTCTCTGCTTTTTAGTAAGCTGTCTATGTTGGTAAAAGCTTTTCTTTCAAGGAGCAAGGGTCTTTTAATTTCATGGCTGCAGTCACCATCTGCAGTGATTTTGGAGCCCCACAAAATAAGGTCTGTCACTGTTTCCATTGTTTCCCCTTCTTAGTTTTCTGAATGTTGCATTTTAAGCCAACTCTTTTACTTTCATCAAGGGGCTCTTTAGTTCTTCTTCACTTTCTGCCATAAGGGTGGTGTCATCTGCATATCTGAGGTTATTGATATTTCTCCCGGCAGTCTTGATGCCAACTTGTGCTTCATCCAGCCTGGCATTTCACCTGACATACTCTGCATATAAGTTAAATAAACAGGGTGACAGTATACAGCCTTGATGTACTCCTTTCATCATTTGAAACCAGTCTGTTGTTCTATGTCCAGTTCTATTGTTGCTTCTTGACCTGCATAGAGATTTCTCAGGAGGCAGGAGAGGTGGTCTGGTATTCCTGTCTCTTTAAGAATTTTCTGGTTTGTTGTGATCCGCAGAGTTAAAGATTTTGGTGTAGTCAATAAAGCAGAAGTAGATGGTTTTCTGTAACTCTCTTGCTTTTTTGATGATCCAATAGCTGTTGGTAATTTGATCTCTGGTTCCTCTGCCTTTTCTAATCCAGCTTGAACATCTGGAAGTTCACATTTCATGTACTGTTGAAGCCTGGCTTGGAGAATTTTCAGCATTACTGTGCTAGTGTGTAAGATAAGTGCAATTTGTGCATTTTGGTGCAATTTGAGCATTCTTTGGCATTGTCTTTCTTTGGTATCAGAATGAAAACGGACATTTTCCAGTCTTATTTGTACAGATAGGAAACATCTAACCTACCTTCCACATTGGCACTAAGATGTACTCGCTTGAAGTTTTCACTGTCTGGAATTTTGTGAGGAGGTATTAAAGTTCTACAACTGATAAACTACACCTTTACAAAACTTGTAAGATATTTTTGGGGAGAAATAAATATCTATTTGTTCCTAACACTTTGTTTCTCTTTTTATGTTTATCTGCTTCAGTATAGCCAGGTTTAGATCAAGTATCAGTGATACAAAGACACTGTCCAGAGCCCGAATTCTGTAGAGATATTTTTATCTACTCAAATGATGCTGTGGAATATATTCTTTTATTTTATTTCACTATTAAATAATTATAAGTAATGGTTGTTTTCCATTATGCTATAAAATTAAATTTACAAACTCAGAAAAAAATGTTAGCAAACAAGATATTTTCATATGTCACTATATTTGGAAGAATAATATTGAAATAATGATATTTTGTGAGGAAACTTTGAAGTAATTTTAGAATAGACATATTATATGGTTTCATTTTCATCAATAGGCTGTCAATATATTATACAAAGTACACACTTCAATTTTAATTCTTTAAACCTTTTTATGCCACTGAGATCGGTAACATAATGAATGGCATGCAATTTTAAATTTTTATTATATTCTCTCCTTTCAAAATCTACTTTCTAATAGGTGTATTAACATGATTTTTGCTTGTTAATGAAATAAATTAGTCATTAACCATAGAAGCATATGTTTTCAAAATGCACGCCATGTTTCCATAATAGTGATTAGGCCAAAACTAGATTTAAAATTCATGGGGTCGCAAAGAGTCGGACACGACTGAGCGAATGAACTGAGCTGAACTGAGAGATTTAAAATTTATTTCAGTACAATGTTTTTCTGAATTGGGAAATTAAATTTCCTGTTTGGTAAGTAGAAAAGCAGATAACTATTATACAGTTCAGTTCAGTTAGGTTCAGTAGCTCAGTCGTGTCCGACTCTTTGCAGCCCCATGAATCACAGCACGTCAGGCCTCCCTGTCCATCACTAACTCGTGGAGTTCACTCAAACTCATGTCCATCGAGTCAGTGATGCCATCCAGCCATCTCATCCTTGGTCATTGCCTTCTCCTTCTGCCCCCAGTCCCTCCCAGCATCAGAGTCAACTCTTCGCATGAGGTGGCCAAAGTATTGGAGTTTCAGCTTTAGCATCAGTCTTTACAATGAACACACAGGACTGATCTCCTTTAGGAGGGACTAGTTGGATGTCCTTGCAGTCCAAGGGACTCTCAAGAGTCTTCTCCAACACCACAGTTCAAAAGCATCAATTCTTTGGTGCTCAGCTTTCTTCACAGTCCAACTCTCACATCCATACATGACCACAGGGAAAACCATAGCCATGGACCTTTGTTGGCAAAGTAATGTCTCTGCTTTTCAATAGACTATCTAGGTTGGTCATAGTTTTCTTTCCAAGGAGTAAGAGTCTTTTAATTTCATGGCTGCAATCACCATCTGCAGTGATTTTGGAGCCCCCAAAATAAAGTCTGATACTGTTTCCCCATCTGTTTCCCATGAAGTGATGGGACCAGATGCCATGATCTTCATTTTCTGAATGTGGAGCTTTAAGCGAACTTTTTTACTCTCCTCTTTCACTTTCATCAAGAGGCTTTTTAGTTCCTCTTCACTTTCTGCCATAAGGGTGGTGTCATCTGCATACCTGAAGTTATTGATATTTCTCCCAGCAATCTTGATTCCAGCTTGTGCTTCTTCCAGACCAGAATTTCTCATCATGTACTCTGCCTATAAGTTAAATAAGCAGGGTGACAATATACAGCCTTGATGTACTCCTTTTCCTATTTGGAACCAGTCTGTTGTTCCATGTCCAGTTCTAACTGTTGCCTGCTGACCTGCATATAGGTTTCTCAAGAGGCAGGTCAGATGGTCTGGTATTCCCGTCTCTTTCAGAATTTTCCACAGTTTCTTGTGATCCACACAGTCAAAGGCTTTGGCATAGTCAATAAAGCAGAAATAGATGTGTTATTTTCTGAAGTCTCTTGCTTTTTTGATGATCCAGTGGATGTTGACAATTTGATCTCTGGTTCCTTTGCCTTTCTAAAACCATCTTGAACATCTGGAAGTTCACAGTTCACATATTGCTGAAGTCTAGCTTGGAGAATTTTGAGCATTATTTTACTAGCGCGTGAGATGAGTGCAATTGTGCAGTAGTTTGTGCATTCTTTGGCATTGCCTTTCTTTTGGATTGGAATGAAACTGACCTTTTCCAGTCCTGAGTTTTCCAAATTTGCTGGCATATTGAGTGCAGCACTTTCACAGCATCATCTTTCAGGATTTGAAACAGCTCAACTGGAATTCCATCACCTCCACTAGCTTTGTTCATAGTGATGCTTTCTAAGGCCTACTTGACTTCACATTCCAAGATGTCTGGCTCTAGGTGACTGATCAACCATCGTGATTTTCTGGGCAGTGAAGCTCTTTTTTGTATAGTTCTTCTGTGTATTCCTGCCACCTCTTATTAATATCTTCTGCTTCTGTTAAGTCCATAACTATTATTCGTTCATTTTAATAAATTTACTGTCCTTATTATTTACTAATTATTTTTTTCTAAAAAGACATTTCTCTGAAGAAGCTAATTTATAGAGCGAAACAGTTAATTTTTGCTGAGATGAATCTTTGGTGAAATAAATGCATTAGAACTGTTATACAATAAAGTAGTTTATATTATAGCACAGACTAGAATCTATGCAAAAGTAATGTTAATTTAAGAATAGATAGTCAGTAATTATGCATATAATTTTTTACTATTACCTTATGTACCTTTTCAGTGAAGCACACTGTCCTAATAGCTGGGCGATGCTGACAATGAGATGATTTCAGTCTGTAAAGGCTAATTTCAAGAACCTAATTTAGAATCTGGAATTTGGTCTGCTCTGGATAAAATTAGTTTATTAATTTAAATAAACCAGTTCACCCAAATTTATCTGTTTTGGGTAGTTTTGATGATTTTCATGTTCCAAAACTTCATTAAGTATACATTTTCTCATTTTAAATTAAAAAAACACTTTTGTCAAGAAAATGTTTACAAATCATGCTTAACCTATGAACATGTTATTTAAAATGATTAATATTTATAGGAGAATAAAAGCAGAAGAGATACATGAGTATTAGCAAACATACTATAACATCTCCTACTAATTTTCCTCTCTTTTTCGCACTGAGTGGTATTTAGTGAATAAAGCATTATACTGACAACTGGACATTTAGCCAATTCTTTTTATAAGACAATTATGTATGCAAACTTGGGTAAATCATTGACATTTATTTACAGTACATTACATTGTTACAATAAAACCATTCTAAAATAATGACAGATTTTTCTGCTAATTAATTTAAATGACTTTATTATATAATTAGAGAAAGAAATGATAACCCACTCCAGTATTTTTGCCTGGTGAATTCCATGGACAGGCGAGCCTGGCAGGCTTCAGTCCATGGGGTCAAAAAGAGATGAACATGACTGAACAACTTTCACTTATTATATAATAAATGATAAAATAATAAGGATCACATATTTTCTGTGTATAAAATTAAGTAATTATCACCTACTTCCACACAACTGCTTGTTGTCAGTT
This sequence comes from Raphicerus campestris, assembly GCA_006410735.1. Classification (NCBI taxonomy): domain Eukaryota; kingdom Metazoa; phylum Chordata; class Mammalia; order Artiodactyla; family Bovidae; genus Raphicerus; species Raphicerus campestris. Next base: position 28,418 of record SJYW01045022.1, on the reverse strand, counting down.
CTTAATACTTACTATAAGCTAATACATATTCTGTTCTTAAACTACTGTATCTAAGAAATGTTTTTTATAGATACTAGCAATTAAGTCTACACAGGTGCCATGGAATATGGCTTTTGACTTCAAACAGTGTTACCTGAGCTGAGAGATGGTTTTGACCCTCATGGATGATAAAGCTCATCAGATAAAGACCACCAGGAACAAACGTGGAGTCAAACAAATTTAGGTCCATTCACTTGCAACACAGAATCCTTGGGAAGCTCAGAATACTGTGACAAAATATCATAGCTTTAGGGGCCAAACAATAGAAATGTATCTTTTCACAGTTCCAGAGGCTAGAAATGCAAGCTCATCCGTCCAAGGTGCTGGCAGGTATGGTTTCTCTTGGGTGTTTTTTTTGCAAATGGTTCCCTCTCACTGCGTTCTCACTCAATTGTCAGTCTGTGTACATTCATCACTGATGCTTCTCTTTGTGCAAGGGCACCAGTCATACTGGATGAGGGGCCCCCTAATGGCCCCTATTCAATGCATTTACACCTTTAAAAGCCCTACCTCCAAATAAACTTACATTCTGAGGTCCTGGGGTTTAGGGCTTCAACACATGAAGTGAGCATGCAATTCAGTCCGTAACAACTGTGTAGTTGCCCTTTTTCTGAGGAAGGAATAGAGGCAGCAGAGTTCAACTTTGTATTGGTTTCTTTCATCAAGAAAGGGAGACTGAGCAATTGGCTGTGTCAGTAATCATTTTAGTAGGAGGCAAAGCACAAAGTTGCTCTAGAGACCACAGTGATATGACAGCAGAAATCACTCAATAGAAGATGACTGTGTCCACATTCAACAGGATTGTCTGGGGAAAAGTGCTTATTTATTACTTTGAAGTTTGTCACACATCTACGGTTGTTATCTAGTCTGATACTTAGCATGGTTGATTTTATTTTCTCATTGTAGAATGTCACAAGAAATGAAGCACAAAATGTAGAAAATCCTAATTTCTCTCTGAAGTGATGCCCTGGAGTTGGCGCTTCTTTTAGGGGCATAACTATATCTGCTTGTACATAAATGGACATTAATAAGCCTCTTATAGGTCCCCATGAAGAAGATCCATCACATGTAATGTTTCTCTGGCCCTTCCCATGAACTGCAGGAATACTAATCTTTCATTTGATCCAAAAAGATTTTTAAATTTTAATGTAGTTTCACTTGTACCTGGAATGTCATTAAAGAGTTAATTTCAGTGCCATACTGTAGCTTATATTTCATTTTGGAAATCAATGAAAATCTTTAATAGCTTTAAGTAGGAGAATACCATAGTCCATTATTCATGACTCCATAAATACCATCAATGACAGAATATACTTATATATTCACTTGGAAACATATTTAAATGAAGCACATTATAGAATATACTATTGTCTGTGTGTGTTAGTCACTAAGTCATGTCTGACTCTTTACAACCACATGGACTCTGGCCCGCCAGGCTCCTCTGTCCATGGAATTCTCCAGGCAAGAATATTGAAGTAGGTTGCCATTCCCTTCTCCAGGGTATTTTCCCAACCCAGGGATCAAATCTGTGTCTCCCACATTGCAGGCAGGTTCCTTACCATCTGAATCACCAGGAAAGTCCACCAACATAACATCTTTTAAATATTAAACCATTGTAATTAAGTGTATTAACATATGTATATGTAAGTGATGAGTGTGTAGCATCAATCTAATCACACTCCATTATAACTATTCTTATACCAATATCAAAACATAAATAAAACCAGTTTTGAACTGCTTCATAACAGATGGTCATTCCATACATAATTTAAACATAGTTTGAGTAATATGCTTGAATGAGTCACTTAACCTTTATTTATGTCCAATGAGTTGCCCCTAAACTACATGCATTTATAATAAAATCCTTATATTTTGAATAAGAAAGAAAATATGTAGAATTCCTTAGAATATTACCATTTGTGAGTATGAATGATCATTGTGAAAACATAGTGATATTTTTTGTAAAACTCACACCAAGTTTTGCCTAAAACTTTTTCCAATTTCGTAGTAGATACTAAAATGGTAATTTGCTGGTTTCTCCTAAATTCTTTTAATCAGATATTAAAATATTTATGTGTTTTCTTGGGAAAAAAAACATTAGCTTCAGTTTTGTTTGTGACAGTTACTTTGGAGAAAAGTTTTTAATACATACTAATTTTTTTTCCTAAATGAGAAAGAGTTTCAACAACATTTAAGAAAATGCAAAATATTAATTTCAGTGAACTTTAAGTATCTTGGAGACTTTATCACCCATATGAATATAAATTAAAATCATTGATAACCAATATTTCAATAAAGTACATATTATTTTTTCTCCACCAATCAACAGAAAATTGGATTAACAATTTACTGAGCATGGCCTCACCCATCAGAACAAGACCCAGTTTCCCTTTCAGTTTCTCCCACCAGGAAGCTTTCATAAGCCTCTCATCCTTCTCCACAGAGGGCAGACAGACTGAAAACCACAATTACAGGAAACTAACCAATCTAATCACATGGACCGTAGCTTTGTCTAACTCAATGAAATTTTGAACCATGGAATGCAGGGCCACCTAGCATGGATGGGTCATGGTGAAGAATTTTGACATAATGTGGTCCACTGGAGAAGGAATGGCAAACCACTTCAGTATTCTTGCCTTGAGAAACCCATGAACAGTATGAAAAGGCAAAAAAATAAGACACAGAAAGATGAACTCTCCAGGTCAGTAGATGTCCAATATACTGCTGGAGAACAGTAGAGAAATAATTGCAGAAAGAATGAAGAGACAGAGTCAAAACAAAAATAACACCCAATTGTGGATGTGACTGGTGATGGAAGCAAGGTCTGATGCTGTAAAGAGCAATATTGCATAGGAACCTGGAATTTTAGGTTCGTGAATCAAGACAAATTGGAAGTGGTCGAACAGGAGATGATAAGAGTGAATGTCTACATTTTAAGAAACAGCAAACTAAAGTAGACTGGAATGCATGAGTTCAACACAGATGACCATTATATCTACTACAGTGGGCAAGAATCCCTTAGAAGAAATGGAGTAGCCATCATACTCAAAAAGAATCCAAAATGCAGTAATTGGATGCAATCTCAAAAACGACAGAATGATCTATATTTGTTTCCAAGGCAAACCATTCATTATCGTTGTAATCCAAGTCTATGCCCTGACCATTAACGCTGAAGAAGCTGAAGTTGAATGGTTCTATTCAGACCTAAAAGACCTTCTAGAACTGACACCCAAACAACATATCCTTTTCATTATATGGGACTGGAATACAAAAGTAGGAAATCAAGAAACAGCTGGAGTAAAAGGCAAACTTGACCTTGGAGTACAGATTGTAGAGAGAAAAGGTTAATTGAGTTTTGCCAAGAGAATGCACTAGTGATAGCAAACACCTTCCTCCAACAACATAAGAGAAGACTCTACACATGGGCATCACCAGATAGCCAACACCAAAATCAGACTGATTATATCCTTTGCAGCCAAAGCTGGAGAAGCTCTATACAGTCAGCACAAACAAGACCGGAAGCTGACTGTGGCTCAAATCATGAACTTCTTATTGCCAAATTCAGACTTGAAGAAAGTAGGGGAAACCACTAGACCATTCAAGTATGGCCTAAATCAAATCCCTTACGATTATACAGTGGAAATGATAAATAGATTTAAGGGACTAGATCTAATAGACAGAGTGCCGATGAACTATGGAATGAGGTTCCTGATATTATACGGGAGACAGGGATCAAGACCATCCCCATGGAAAAGAAATGCAAAAAAGCATAACAGCTGTCTGAGGAGGCCTTACAAATAACTGTGAAAAGAAGAGAAGCAAAAAGCAAAAGAAAAAAGGAAAGATATACCCATCTGAATGCAGGTTTTCAAAGAATAGCAAGGAGAGATAAGAAAGCCATTCTCAATGATCAGTGCAAAGAAATAGAGGAAAACGATAGAAAGGGAAAGACTAGAGATCTCTTCAAGATAATTAGAGATAACAAGAGAGTATTTCACGTAAAGCTGGGCTCAATAAAGGACAGAAATGGTATGTACCTAACAGAAGTGAAAGATATTAAGAATAGATGGCAAGAATACACAGAAGAACTATACAAAAAAGATCTTCACATCTAAGATAATCACAATGGTGTGATCACTCACCTAGAGCCAGACATCCTGGAATGTGAAGTCAAGTGGGCCTTAGGAAGCATCACTACGATCAAAGCTAGCATATGTGATGAAATTCTAGTTGAGCTATTTCAAATCTTATAAGCTGATGCTGTGAAAGTGCTGTACTCAATAAGCCAGCAAATTTGGAAAACTTAGCAGTGACCACAGGACTGGAAAAGGTCAGTTTTCATTCTAATCCCAAAGAAAGACAGTGCAAAGAACATTCAAACTAATGCACAATTGCATTCATTTCACACCCTAACAAAGTAATGCTCAAATTCTCCAAGCCAGCTTCAGAAGTATGTGAACCATTAAATTCCAGATATTCAAGTTGGATTTAGAAAAGGCAGAGGAACCAGAGTTAAAATTACCAATATCTGTTAATCATCAAAAAAGCAAGAGACCTCCAGAAAAATATCTACTTCTGCTTTATTGACACTCCAAAGACTTTCTTCCAGGAAAAAACTTGGAAAATTCTTAAAGGGATGGGACTACCTGCCCCTTGAGACTTGCCACTTGAGAAGTCTGTATTCGGGTAAGGAAGCAACAGTTAGACCTGGACATGGAACAACAGACTGGTTCCAAATAGGGAAAAGAGTACATCAAGGCTGTATATTGCCGCCATTCCTATTTAACTTATATGCAGAGGATATCATGAGAAGCGCTGGGCTGAGTAAAGCACAGCTGGAATCAAGATTGCCAGGAGAAATATCAATAACCTCAGATATGCAGATGACATCACCCTTGTGGCAGAAAGCAAAGAAGAACTAAAGAGCTTCTTGATGAAAGCGAAAGAGGAGAGTGAAAAAGTTGGCTTAAAGCTCAACATTCAGAAAACAAAAATCATAACATCCAGTCCCATCACTTCATGGCAAATAGATGGAGAAACAGTGGAAACAGTGTCAGACTTTATTTGGGGGGCTCAAAATCACTGCAGATGGTGACTGCAGCCATAAATTAAAAGACACTTGCTCCTTGGAAGAATAGTCATGACCAACCTAGACAGCATATTTAAAAGCAGAGACATTACTTTGCTAACAAAGTCCACATGGTCAAAGCTATGGTTTTTCCAGTAGTCATGTATGGATGTGAGAGTTGGAATATAAAGAAAGCTGAGCGCTGAAGAATTGATGCTTATGACTGTGGTGTGGAGAACACTCGTGGAGTCCCTTGGACTGCAAGGATATCCAACCAGTCCATCCTAAAGGAAATCAATCTTGAATATTCACTGGTAAGACTGATGTTGAAGCTGAACCTCAATAATTTGGCCACCTGATATGAAGAACTGACTCATTTGAAAAGACCCTGATGCTGGGAAAGATTGAAGGCAGAAGGCAGGAGGAGAAGAGAACGACCAAAGATGAGATTGTTGGATGGCATCACTGACTCAATGTACATGAGTTTGAATAAACTGCGGGAGTTGGTGATGGACAGGGAGGCCTGGCGTTTTTGCATTCCATGGGTTGGAAAGAGCTGGACATGACTAAGCGACTGAACTCAACTGATTTTTTCTTAGTTGATGCTCTGCTGCATCTAAATGTGCATATATGCCTATGATGAGACTCATTAAACTTGAAGCACAGTCTATAGACTAAATGATATTTTTGTGGTTTTAAAATGTGATTACTTTCATATTGCATTAGAAAGAGATAAACCAAATGAACACAAGATTAATTCAGTCTCAATTTCAGATAGCAAGTATATGCCTCCATAAGGTTTATTAGTTCAGAATTTTAGCACTATTTGGAGGAAACAATGAATCAGAACTTAAAGAAATGAGAAACTCCAAATTACAGCATTGTTAATAGAATTTGTAATTGAATATGTAACTGAAATATACATTTTAAAAAGAAATCTTTCTTTTTATCATGTCATAATTAGTAGCACATTATATACATTATAAAAACACACGCATATAAATGTACAAATTAACATAAATTTATATAATTGTATTCTACAGAAATTCAGCATTTTATGCACCACAAAATAAATGGCCAAAATTATGTTTGTTTTCTATATCTCTAATGCAAGTTTGCTAATATATTTTTTGTTGATTATCACATAATGCAAATCTGTGCCTCAAAATATCCTGTAACTAACACAGTAGATTTCAAGTTAACACAAACTTGGCTGTTTCTTGGGAAAGAGGGTACTTCTAGAAAACACAGGAGTGAAGGTTAGGGGAGGAATAAAGCAGAATACTTTTGTCTAGTTCTTGAGCTGGAAAGATATACCATTTCTTGCATCTAGTACTAAATATTGCATATTAAATATTCAATGCATGTTCAATATTGTTTGAGTGAAAAAATCTATAATCTAATCACATATAAATATCTTCTTTTTATTTATATCATAAGCATTATTTTAAATAAAAATATTTAATATTTTTGTTTTTTACACATATAATTTTCAAAGCTATGTAGGTGAAAGGAAAAATAGAAAGAAATCATAGTTCCATTATTTTAAAACTAAAGAGCAAGAGTTTCAGATAGTAAATGATGTGTTGAAATCAGTCAGTTATTTAAAGATAAACAGAGAACTTAAAATTAAGTTTCCTATTTGTTTTGCTGCTTCTTACACTTTCTATGTTTCTTTCTTGCTCTTTGGAGCTTTGATTGTTGCATCAAATTACTTCTACTGCTCAGTTCACTCTCTCCTACTTCTTGCTCTCCTCCAAATGCTTATTATAGCTGTGAACTTCAATATTTAGATCTTTTTATAAGCCACTGTTTTTCAGTAATGGTTCCCAATCTCCTTTCAGAATGTCATAGAAGATGGTTGAGTAGGAAGCTCTAAGAAAGAGACTCTTCATTGAAATCATGGCTAATTGCTCAGTAAGAATTGTCAAAATCAACTATCAGGACTCTTGATTCTAGTAGAACAATTGTAGTACCCAGGAGAGTGATTGAGATATAAAGGGGTTGGTGAATTTTGAGGAATTTCTATTCAACAACTTCACAGAAGCCAACTGTGTGAATAGTTGCACACACGTTCAAGGTGTGGCTTGCTGTGGCCTGGTTGGACAGTATGGACTTTATCCTATAGAGATCAGAGTTTCATGTTGATTTACCTATTGGTTTGCTGGGTGACTGGTGCAGAGGTTGGCTCAAATGGATTCCTTGGTAGCATTTGTAAAAATAATTTAAAAATCATTGTTTTTGTTTACTTCCCTATTAGGCCCAGGAATTTAAGGAAATCAGTGTAAAGTCACTAGATGACTGTAGAGATAACAAAACAAAGATATCAGTGATTATGCATGACAAGGAATGAAGTATTTGCAAACATAAAAGTAAAAAAGCCTATAAAAGTCACTAAGCAAATGAAAACCTTGCATCAGTAATTTCTAGGAAGGGAGGATAATTTGATTTCCAGAGACAACCCATTATAATATTAAAGATATTCAATACTCAACAAAAAAGAAAAAGTATCAAAACAAACCAGAAGATATCAATTTCACATAGGAAAAAATTAGAATGTCAGAAAACATCCTGAGGAAGCCCAGATATTAGATTCATTCAGTTCACTTCACTTCAGTCACTCAGTCATGCCCGATCCTTGTGGTCCAATGGACTGCAGCACAACAGACTTCTTTGTCCATCACCAACTCTTGGAGTTACTCAAACTCATGTCCATTGAGTCAGTGATGCCATCCAACCATCTCATCCTCTGTCATCCCTTTCTCCTTCCACCTTCAAACTTTCCCAGCATCAGGGTCTTTCAGATGAGTCAGTTATTTGCATTAGATGGCTAAACTATTGGAGTTTCAACTTCACCATCAGTCCTTCCAGTGAATATTCAGTACTGATTTCCTCTAGAATGGACTGGTTGGATCTCTTAGCTGTCCAAGGGACTCTCAAGAGTCCTCTCCAACACCGCAGTTCAAAAGTATCAATTCTTCAGTGCTCAGCTTTCTACAGAATCTAACTCATATTCTCCAACATGACTACTGGAAAAACCATAGCCTTGACTAGATGGATCTTTGTTGGCAAAGTAATGTCTCTGCTTTTTAATATGCTGTCAGGTTGGTCATAACTTTTCTTCCAAGGAGCAAGCATCTCTTAATGGCTGCAGTCAAAATCTGTAGTGATTTTGGAGTCCAAAAAATTAAAGTCTGTCACTGATTCCATTGTTTCCCCATCTATTTGCCATGAAGTAATGGGACCAGTTGTCATGATCTTAGTTTTCTGAATGTTGTATTTTAAGCCAACTTTTTCATGCTCCTCTTTCTCTATAATCAAGAAGCTCTTTAGTTCTTCACTTTCTGCCATAAGGGTGGTGACATCTGCAGATCTGAGGTTATTGATATTTCTCCTGGCAGTCTTGATTCCAGCTTGTGCTTCTTCCAGCCCAGCGTTTCTCATGATGTACTCTGTATAAAAGTTAAATAAGCATGGTGACAAAATACATCCTTGGCAAACTCCTCTCCCAGTTTGGAACCAGGCTGTTGTTCCATGTCCACTTCTAACTGTTGCTTTTTGACCTCCATTCAGATTTCTCAGGAGCCAGTTCAGGTAGTCTGGTTTTCCCAACTCTTGAAGAATTTTCCAACATTTGTTTTGATACACACAGTAAAGGCTTTGGCATAATCAATAAAGCAGAAGTAGATGTTTTACTGGAAGTCTCTTGCTTTTTTGATGATTCAACCGATGTTAGCAATTTGATGTCTGGTTCCTCTGACTTTTCTAAATCCAGCTTGAACATCGGGAAGTTCATGGTTCACATCTGTTGAAGCCTGGCTTGGAGAATATTAAGCATTATTTTGCTAGCATGTGAGATGTGTGCAGTTGTTTGAACATTCTTTGGCACTGCCTTTCTTTGGGATTAGAATGAAAATTGATGTTCTCCAGTCCTGCAGCCGCTGCTGAATTTTCCAAGTTTTCTGGCATATTGAGTGCAGCACATTCATAGCATCATCTTTAAGATTGAAATAGCTCAGCTGGAATTTCATCACTTCCACTAGATTTGTTCACAGTGATACTTCCTAAGGCCCATTAGACTTCATAATCCACAATGTCTTATTCTAGATGAACGATCACACTATCATCATTTTCTAGGTCATGAAGATCTTTTTTGTATAGTTCTTCTGTGTATTCTTGCCACCTCTTCTTAATATCTTCTGCTTCTGTTAGGTCCATACCATTTCTGTCCTTTATTGTGCTCATCTTTGTATAAAATGTTCCCTTGGTATCTCTAATTTTCTTGAGATCTCTAGTTTTTACCATTCTATTGTTTTCTTCTCTTTCTTTGCATTGATCACTAAGAAAGGCTTCCTTATCTCTCCTTTCTATCCTTTGGAACTGTCCATTCAAATGAGTATATCTTACCCGTTCTCCTTTGCTTCTGGCTTCTCTTCTTTTCATAGCTATTTCTAATGCCTCTTCAGACAACAATTTTGCCTTTATGCATTTCATTTTTGGGGGGATGGTCTTGATCACTGCCTTCTGTATAATGTCATGAACCTCCATCCATAGTTCCTTAGGTACTCTCTGTATAAGATCTAATCCCTTGAATCTATTTGTCACTTCCACTGTATAATTGTAAGGGATTTGATTTAGGTCATACCTGAATGGTCTAGTTGTTTTCCCTACTTTCTTCAGTTTAGGTCTGAATTTGGCAATAAGGAGTTTGTGATCTGAGTCACAGTCAGCTCCCAGCCTGTTTTTTGCTGATGGTATAGAGCTTCTCCATCTTTGGCTGCAAAGGATATAATAAATCTGATTTTGGTGTTGGCCACATGATGATGTGGAGAAGACAATGGCACCCCACTCCAGTACTCTTGCCTGGAAAATCCCATGGGCGGAGGAGCCTGGTAGGCTGCAGTCCATGGAGTCACAGAGTCGGACACGACTGAGTGACTTCACTTTTCACTTTAATGCATTGGAGAAAGAAATGGCAACCCACTCCAGTGTTCTTGCCTGGAGAATCCCAGGGACGGGGGAGCCTGGTGGGCTGCCATCTATGTGGTCGCACAGATTCGGACATGACTGAAGTGACTTAGCAGCAGCAGCAGCAGCACATGATGATGTGCATGTATAGAGTCTTCTCTTGTGTTGTTGAGAGATGGCTTTTGCTATGTCCAGGGTGTTCTCTTGGCAAAACTTGATTAGCCTTTTCCCTGCTTCATTCTCTATTTCAAGGCTGAATTTGTTTCTTTCCACATATCTCTTGACTTCCTACTTTTGCATTCCAGTCCCCTACAAAGAAAAGGACATCTTCTTTGGGTGTTAGTTCCAGAAGGTCTTGTAGGTCTACATAGAACTATTCAACTTCAGCTTTTTCAGCATTACNCTTAGTCTCATAGTTTCAAATTATAAAATACTTAAAAGGATACAGTATGTACAGAAGATATATATAAATATGTATACATAGCTTTGCATAGTGGCATAAATGATTCCCAATAAAAGTGCTGCATGAAATTAAATCATTCATGACTTCAAGTAATCTGTTTGTATTGAAATTAACTAACCACAAAGAGTCGGACACGACTGAGTAACTGAACTGAACTGAACTGAACCATAGTAGTACTAATAAAGTCAATAATATACAAGAATAGAAAAGTCAATTATAATTTGCAAATGGTATAATTGCATATCTAGAAAATATAAAGATCTCAATTAAAAAGCACTATAATTGAGAAATATTTTGGATTCAAGAGGAATATGCAAGCAGGGGTACTTCTGATTCCATCAATAAACATTTGGAAAATACAATGAAAGATCGCATTCACTGTCATCAGCAGTATAATTAAATATCCTTATTAGCTTGCCCATAAAAATGTACCAGCTGTAAGAGGAAAAATCCTGTAGAACTGTAAGTATATAAGAACACATCTGTAAATGGGAAGTTATAAAATTTTTTGAAATATGTGATGAAATAAAAATGCAAGCTGCGTGACATGTAAGAAGTCGAAACGCTCAGCGATTTCTGTGCTGTAGGGGCTTAGTTGGGAAAGAATCTACCTGCAGTGCAGGAGACCCGGATTTGATCCTTGGATAGGAAAGATCCTCTGGAGAAAGGAATGGCAACCCACTCCAGAACTCTTGCCCTGAGTACTGAGTACTGAGTACTTCTCCATGCATGGAGGAGCCGGCCAGGCTACAACAGTCTATGGGATAGTAAAGAGTGGGACATGACTGAGCGACTTTCACTTTCAAGGAAACCCAAGACCAAGGTGAAGAGAGAATGGCCTTGTGGAAGAGCACTGATGACCATGCCCTATTGACATGTGAACAAAGACTCCTAAAACTTTAGGTCCCAGCAGAATGCAACAAAGCAAATGGCATGGAAAAGAATGGCTAATTAATTGAATTGAGGCTGAAATACTGACCTCCTGAATCATAAGTGAATATGTTTTTCTCTTTCAAGTCATTTAATTTTAAAGTAGTTTGTTATGCAAAAAAAAAAAAAAGAAAANAGCAGAATGCAACAAAGCAAATGGCATGGAAAAGAATGGCTAATTAATTGAATTGAGGCTGAAATACTGACCTCCTGAATCATAAGTGAATATGTTTTTCTCTTTCAAGTCATTTAATTTTTAAGTAGTTTGTTATGCAAAAAAAAAAAAGGAAGGGAGGGTTTAATTAATGAACTTAATGCATTCCAATCTATTTAAATGATGTTTTTTAAAAATAAGATTAAAACTGAGGTCAGAATTTTCAAAAAGGCTCATTCCTCTCATTCCAATTTCTTCCTGTTTGTGTGGTATGTTAAGACTGTACAATAGTTATTTTGATTAAGAGTTAGCTTGGAGAATGAAAAGCAGGAGTGAAGGAGAAAGAAAATCCTAGCTTTCTACAGATATTGTCAAGCCACCAATTCTAGACTTCTCCCCAGTGCCTGAAGGAGAATAAAATCTTTTGTGTTTACACTATTCAAAATGATACAAAGAGTCAATGATTAACTATTTGAAAATATATTAAATTCTAATCATAACTCATATCTTAGTGAAAATTTAGTGTAAAATGATTCCAAAAGATAAAAGGAAATAGTTGAACTAATATAAAATAATAAAGGCCTTTAATCACAGGTTAGAAAGCTTTGTGTAGGAAAAATACTAATGGAATAAACACTGAAGTATATTTGGTAATAATTAAATATGACTCCTTAACATAAACTGCCATAAAACATCATTGTGACATGCATGACAGATGAGTGATAAGCATTGTACTAAAGCATGATAAATGTAATATATATTTAAACATTAATATGTCATTATACATTTAGTGTGCTTCAAATCTTTCTCTGTTATAAATAATTGAAAATGCTAATTAAGTTAAAAAAATTTTCATTTTTTCATTTGCCATGTGTGTGTGTTGTTTAGTGATAGAACATAATGTAGGCAGGGGCCAGAGCAATAGACATTCTTAGTCAAATTTATTAGATTGAAAATTAGTATTCACTTTGACATCTCAAATAGGAATGAAAATTTTAAATTTGTCACAAAATTTGTTTCATATATTCTACTTTTAAGGATTTACCCTAAAAATAATCAGTTTGATTAAAAAGAGTACTTAGTGTACAGGAGTTATTTAGAGTAAGTTGTAATAGAGATAGAAATCACTGTGTTGATTACATAAATTATAAATATTTTGTATCTACTTAATGCTGGTGGCTCAATGGTAAAGAATCTGCCTGAAATGTAGGAGACCTGAGTTCGATCCCTGGTTTGGGAGGATCCCCTGGAGAAGGCAATGGCAACCCACTCCATATTCTTGCCTGGAGAATACCATGGACAGAGAGTCCAGGTGGGCTACAGTCCACGGGGTCACAAAGAGTCAGACATGACTGACTAACACTTTCACTTTCATGTAAAATACTGTAATTACTAAAAAGAATAAAGAAATATTGGTAATGGTATAAAAATATGCCCACATATTATTTAGAAAAATTATATAAATCTACAATACAACATTACTCTTGTATGTTTTATGTTACCATATGTGCATATGTTTATATAATAATGTTATACACTATACATACACATGTATTGAGCAAAATTCAGATCTCACTGTATATACACATAAAAATAATTCAGTGTAGGAGAATTATAAGTGACCTTTATTATATATAGGGGATTTTTTTCAATTTTCCCACAAATATTAGAAAATTGGATACTAAATATATTTAATATATAACATTATTTAAACATGGAAGCAGTAACAGGTTTATATGTATGTTTTCACATACATGAGACTTCCCTGGTGGCTCAGATGGTAAAGAATCTGCCTGCAATGGGGGAGACCCTGGTCACAAATATTCCCTGGAGAAGGCAATGGCTACCTACCCCAGTATTCTTGCCTGGGTAATCCCATGGACAGAGGAGCCTGGCATGCTACAGTCCATGGAGTCACAAAGTGTTGGAGATGACTGAGTGACTTCCACTATACACACATATATAAGCTTTAGATAATTCATTTTTTGGTAAGACAATTTCACAATATGAACCAAGAATTTGCAGATATAGTTTTTTGATCTTGACTTTTAAATTCCTCTTTTGAACTTAGGGCAAGATAATATAAAATAAGAAGAATATCTATAATCATGAAAATGCACATTGTTTTGTTTTATTACACTAAAGAATAATTAAATTATACCTACTCCAGACTATGTCTAGATATTTTTTAGAAGGTAATTTTGAATAAGGTTTCAATGCTCATACAAATTCTGCTCAGCACCTGGGCTAGTATTTATCTGGCATGGACAATTCTAGTAGTAGCTCCTGTATAGCCTCTTCTGATTGGTCAGTACCAATGTGATGCTATTCATGAGATTTGTTTAATATATTTCAGGTACAAGAATGGAAAATAAACATTAAAGTCTTGAAACCTGCAAATACCCATCCATTAATTGAAAAACAGCTTGAAAAAGGTATCAAAATGCTTCTGATGTGTGCTAGCATGCACACATGCCAAGTTACTTCATTTGTGTCTGACTCTTTGCAGTCCTATGGACTGAACCTCTGGGTTCGTTTTGTCCACGTGGATTCTCCAGGCAAGAATATTGGAGTGGGTTGCTATGTTCTCCTCCAGGAGATCTTCCCAATCCAATGCTTCCTGTATTGACAGGCAGGTTCTTTACCACTAGTGGTCACCTGAGAAGCCTGATAGATGCTAGATTATTTTCTAATTCAGTTTTATATTTCTTATGTTTTCTGTGATATGAGAAAACACAAACAATAGTATCAAAATGCTTGTTTATAATACCAGTATTTACACATTTTTAGTGGAATCATTTCTATTCACATGAATTTTCAAATCACATGTGCACGTGCACACACACACACACACACACACACACACACACACACACACACACACACACACAGAGGCTGTTTTTATTTGATTGACATGACCAATGGCTGGATTTAGCTGCTTCATTAACTGATTTCCATAGTTACTCTCTTATCTAATGAAACTTCTGCTTTAACTCTATAATTTAGTTTGATTTCTGGATGGCATCTACATACTGTTATTAATACCATTTGCAGTGCTACACTTCACTGAACTGAATGATCTAATGTGATTTTTCTTTAATGCTGAGGGACTTACAAACAGGATAGATTAGAAAACATGGAATTCCTTTGAATCTTGCTATATTCAATCTTCCACTGCCTCATATTTTTCAAATGTTCTTAATATCACTGCTAGTGTATTCCCTCAAATTTTTGCTTAATCTTTTGTAAATGTCTTGTTTGACAAGATACTTTCTTTTCCAGACATTTTCTTCCAGGGGAAATGTAGACATATATTTGGAAATGTACATTTCATTATAGTCTTTGTCTACTATTCTATTTAATTAAAAAAAACAATAAATTTGAAATAGAAACAAATTCTGATCTCTAAGAAAGATGGCATATGTCATACCACGTGGGACATGAGTTTCTGTACCACATCCTTGCTTTCCCAAATCAAGATGACAGGGAAAGATGAAAACAAACAAACAAAAAAAACCAAAAATGGAAAAATTAAAGCTTTAAAGTAGCTTTTCTTAAAGAAGATTAAATAATAAGTCTTCATGTAAACTTTGGCATATGTAAGCTCAAAAGGAGATGGAAGGGTTGAGGAATGGAAAAGTATGTCTTGAAGGGACAAAGAACAGCTTAGAATTAGGACATGAACACAAGATGGATAGGTGGTTCAAACTGATCTAATTAAGTATATTCAGAGCTCAGAATATGATGTGACAAGAATAATATGTAACATTGCATCTAACTTCATCATGTTCACATTTAACTTGTATCTCAAAGCTCTTGATTCCTAACTGAACTTTGGATTATATTAATTTTTAATGCAATATTCCTTCTTAAATAAGCATATATTTATGTAAAGAAAAGTTTTAATTTAAAATTACACCTTTCATTGTCCTTGATATAATAGTGGATTTAATTTTATATCATGCATAATATTTTGATTTTAAACTAAGTGAAAGAATATTATTAGGAATAATAGGAATATTTGGGCTTTGATATAATATTATTTCATACTTTCTGGGGAGGACAGGACTGTATCTCTCCATTTCAGAAATGAACTAATAGCATATCATATGTGAGAAATAAATAGTTTCTATACAGAAGTCAAGAGATCATACTGATTAATTATTTTTATTTTCTTAATGACCTATTGTTTATTCCAAACTTGCTTAACTCATTTAGGTAATTCTATGTATTTAACATATAATTATGAATAATTACACTATGTGCTAGACACTATAATTTTTTCAATAATCCCCATATTTTGCATTTAAATATCTCTACACTTATATTCTATTGTGTATTTGCTCCCCAACCCCAACTCTTGCACTAGTGCAGCTTGATAACTAGCCCACAGTCCTGGAGCTGAGAGTGGGGAATGCTATATTCCAAACTTAGATCTGCCACTTCATAGACAAATGTCCTTAAGAAAATTACACAATTTTTCCCTGTTTCAGTGTTCCTAACATTAAAATGCAATAATAATCCTAACTCATATATTTTTGGAGGATTAAACATAACTTAACAAAGTATGAGAAACAGTGTGTAGCACACAGTAAATTCATAATGTATCTTAGAAATTGCTGTGAAAAACATGTTTTGCTAAACTTTTGTTTCTGTATATTGTTAGTATTTTTTCCTGCATCCTTTAATTTTGTCTTAAGTTTTATGCTATGTTTTCAATATTTACATTACCCTCACTCCATTGCTTATAATGATTCAACCTTGAATAATTATTTAACCTAAGATCTAAGACCATCTGTAAAATGAAGATAATAACATTATTTGCTTCAATATTTGAGTGTTCAATACTGAGAAAAGAATTTAGTACAATTAGTACAAAGTCTAGCACATAATGTTCATGATATTTAGTTATGAAAATTATTATTGCTGTTTTTAAAGTTTTGTTTACTNTATGTATGTTTTCACATACATGAGACTTCCCTGGTGGCTCAGATGGTAAAGAATCTGCCTGCAATGGGGGAGACCCTGGTCACAAATATTCCCTGGAGAAGGCAATGGCTACCTACCCCAGTATTCTTGCCTGGGTAATCCCATGGACAGAGGAGCCTGGCATGCTACAGTCCATGGAGTCACAAAGTGTTGGAGATGACTGAGTGACTTCCACTATACACACATATATAAGCTTTAGATAATTCATTTTTTGGTAAGACAATTTCACAATATGAACCAAGAATTTGCAGATATAGTTTTTTGATCTTGACTTTTAAATTCCTCTTTTGAACTTAGGGCAAGATAATATAAAATAAGAAGAATATCTATAATCATGAAAATGCACATTGTTTTGTTTTATTACACTAAAGAATAATTAAATTATACCTACTCCAGACTATATCTAGATATTTTTTAGAAGGTAATTTTGAATAAGGTTTCAATGCTCATACAAATTCTGCTCATCACCTGGGCTAGTATTTATCTGGCATGGACAATTCTAGTAGTAGCTCCTGTATAGCCTCTTCTGATTGGTCAGTACCAATGTGATGCTATTCATGAGATTTGTTTAATATATTTCAGGTACAAGAATGGAAAATAAACATTAAAGTCTTGAAACCTGCAAATACCCATCCATTAATTGAAAAACAGCTTGAAAAAGGTATCAAAATGCTTCTGATGTGTGCTAGCATGCACACATGCCAAGTTACTTCATTTGTGTCTGACTCTTTGCAGTCCTATGGACTGAACCTCTGGGTTCGTTTTGTCCACGTGGATTCTCCAGGCAAGAATATTGGAGTGGGTTGCTATGTTCTCCTCCAGGAGATCTTCCCAATCCAATGCTTCCTGTATTGACAGGCAGGTTCTTTACCACTAGTGGTCACCTGAGAAGCCTGATAGATGCTAGATTATTTTCTAATTCAGTTTTATATTTCTTATGTTTTCTGTGATATGAGAAAACACAAACAATAGTATCAAAATGCTTGTTTATAATACCAGTATTTACACATTTTTAGTGGAATCATTTCTATTCACATGAATTTTCAAATCACATGTGCACGTGCACACACACACACACACACACACACACACACACACACACACACACACACACACAGAGGCTGTTTTTATTTGATTGACATGGCCAATGGCTGGATTTAGCTGCTTCATTAACTGATTTCCATAGTTACTCTCTTATCTAATGAAACTTCTGCTTTAACTCTATAATTTAGTTTGATTTCTGGATGGCATCTACATACTGTTATTAATACCATTTGCAGTGCTACACTTCACTGAACTGAATGATCTAATGTGATTTTTCTTTAATGCTGAGGGACTTACAAACAGGATAGATTAGAAAACATGGAATTCCTTTGAATCTTGCTATATTCAATCTTCCACTGCCTCATATTTTTCAAATGTTCTTAATATCACTGCTAGTGTATTCCCTCAAATTTTTGCTTAATCTTTTGTAAATGTCTTGTTTGACAAGATACTTTCTTTTCCAGACATTTTCTTCCAGGGGAAATGTAGACATATATTTGGAAATGTACATTTCATTATAGTCTTTGTCTACTATTCTATTTAATTAAAAAAAACAATAAATTTGAAATAGAAACAAATTCTNTATCTTGTTTGACAAGATACTTTCTTTTCCAGACATTTTCTTCCAGGGGAAATGTAGACATATATTTGGAAATGTACATTTCATTATAGTCTTTGTCTACTATTCTATTTAATTAAAAAAAACAATAAATTTGAAATAGAAACAAATTCTGATCTCTAAGAAAGATGGCATATGTCATACCACGTGGGACATGAGTTTCTGTACCACATCCTTGCTTTCCCAAATCAAGATGACAGGGAAAGATGAAAACAAACAAACAAAAAAAACCAAAAATGGAAAAATTAAAGCTTTAAAGTAGCTTTTCTTAAAGAAGATTAAATAATAAGTCTTCATGTAAACTTTGGCATATGTAAGCTCAAAAGGAGATGGAAGGGTTGAGGAATGGAAAAGTATGTCTTGAAGGGACAAAGAACAGCTTAGAATTAGGACATGAACACAAGATGGATAGGTGGTTCAAACTGATCTAATTAAGTATATTCAGAGCTCAGAATATGATGTGACAAGAATAATATGTAACATTGCATCTAACTTCATCATGTTCACATTTAACTTGTATCTCAAAGCTCTTGATTCCTANAATTAGGACATGCACACAAGATGGATAGGTGGTTCAAACTGATCTAATTAAGTATATTCAGAGCTCAGAATATGATGTGACAAGAATAATATGTAACATTGCATCTAACTTCATCATGTTCACATTTAACTTGTATCTCAAAGCTCTTGATTCCTAACTGAACTTTGGATTATATTAATTTTTAATGCAATATTCCTTCTTACATAAGCATATATTTATGTAAAGAAAAGTTTTAATTTAAAATTACACCTTTCATTGTCCTTGATATAATAGTGGATTTAATTTTATATCATGCATAATATTTTGATTTTAAACTAAGTGAAAGAATATTATTAGGAATAATAGGAATATTTGGGCTTTGATATAATATTATTTCATACTNATTTATGTAAAGAAAAGTTTTAATTTAAAATTACACCTTTCATTGTCCTTGATATAATAGTGGATTTAATTTTATATCATGCATAATATTTTGATTTTAAACTAAGTGAAAGAATATTATTAGGAATAATAGGAATATTTGGGCTTTGATATAATATTATTTCATACTTTCTGGGGAGGACAGGACTATATCTCTCCATTTCAGAAATGAACTAATAGCATATCATATGTGAGAAATAAATAGTTTCTATACAGAAGTCAAGAGATCATACTGATTAATTATTTTTATTTTCTTAATGACCTATTGTTTATTCCAAACTTGCTTAACTCATTTAGGTAATTCTATGTATTTAACATATAATTATGAATAATTACACTATGTGCTAGACACTATAATTTTTTCAATAATCCCCATATTTTGNTCATAGCATAGAAACGATAGCATGCTGGTGAATGTCAACTGAAAACTAAAGGGCAATAGATGAAGACAGGTGGGATTATCCCAGGCATTTCTCCTGATGCTAGGTGATGCTGGAAATGACACAGTTCATTCTCAACACTGGTAAGGATTGTCTGGAATCAGGACAGGAAAGCAGATCCAGATTCAAATTATATTTCCTGCTATTGCATTATAATCAGAAATATGTTCAATGGTTGTTTAAAATGTATGTAAATTTTATGAATAAGGAAATGGCTTTACTGTACTCACACTGTGTGATAGAGGCAGCTGACAGAATTTTAGGAAACTGTTGTTTGGTTGGTGAACTTCAGGTTTTCCTCCTTCAACTTCCCAAATAAATCTTACTCCTTTAGAGTCAATTTATGTTTCCCAGCATAATGATGCATTTTACCCATTCAGCTATGCTAGTGTTCTCTGAAGCCAGCCAGCAGTGATCTCACCTCACCCACAATATAAATCTATCAGTGAATAAACAACATCATTTTTATTTCAATGCCGGTGACACACGACATGTCGATTTGGCAGTTNCCATTCAGCTATGCTAGTGTTCTCTGAAGCCAGCCAGCAGTGATCTCACCTCACCCACAATATAAATCTATCAGTGAATAAACAACATCATTTTTATTTCAATGCCGGTGACACACGACATGTCGATTTGGCAGTTAAATAATTTATCTCTCTTCTGGGTGCAATCTGCCAGGCTTATTATAACTCTACTCCTGATATTCATTTCATGTTTAATAGTTCTGTGCCTCATGAGGATGCCTGTCAATCAACGAAACTGGAATGTCATTCTGACCTTTTATTGGAAACAATTTACTCTTTTTCTCATTTCATCATAAGCTTTTCTCCATTTATACAATTTAAAAGCTTTAATTAGTTGTATTCAGAAACTTTATACTAATTAACTTTACAAAACTACGTGCTCCTCAACATTCCTGACACTTTATCTTTTCAGAGGTTATCCAGTTGAGTCTGCCAGAAGATCAGAAAATAAGCGTCACAGCAGCAACGGTGGGACAGAGTACCGTTCTGAGCTGCGCCATTCAGGGAGCACTGAGACCCCCCATCATTTGGAAGAGGAACAATATTATTCTCAACAACTTAGATTTGGAAGACATCAATGTGAGTACATCAACAGAGGTTGCGTATAATTTGTGTATCTCATATAGTCTAGACCTTGTGAAGTCTGAGGAGCTTAATGAAATCAGATATTACAATTCAAGAGAATTATTACACTGTCATATCCATTCTGCTATCTGGAAGGCATTTACCGAATATTTAAANTAAAGAGCTTGTCATTGGCTACGGTTTTCTTACTATGAAAATAATTAATTCATTCCTTCTATACTTCCTAAATGTCTTTTACTGTGAATTTTTTACATTATTATCTGCTTTTAATTAATTAATAATTCCAGTTAGTGGAATGGAGAAGGGAAAATATCACTGATAAAATATCTTCTAGGTATCATTCCTACAGAAGAAATAATAAGCATGATCAGCTCAGCAAATTATGAGACTTATATTTCAATCAATTAAATAAGATATTCAAATAAGTATATACCTAGGAACTTGAAAAGATGTAGTTGTTAAGAAGAACAAAATTCTGTTTATGACAAACTATGATATACAGAATTGATTTTCAGTTACTAAAATGATCTTCTTTTATGAACTGGTGTTTTACAAATATTCAAAATATTTTCTTCCTTTCTGTACTACTCTAAATTTACATAATATTTTTACCATAGGTCTTTTTGCTATTCCTATCAACTAGTTGCTGTTGGAATAAAGTGGTTAAAGTTGTATTCAACTACTCTTGTCTGTCCAACTTCAGGTTCTGCTAGAGGAGAATTCAATTTTTCATGCCTTTGAGAACAAACACTTTATACTCCTCTAAGTCAAATTGTGAAAGTATAAAAAGAGATCCATAGAAAAACTATTTTATTGTCTCTCAGCTTTTCCAAGTAAGAAAACAAAAGAATCTGATCTAGAAATGGCATCAATAGTCTTCATAATACGAGATCAAAGGAAACACAACTAGACTCTGGTTTCTTATTTGAATTCTTGAGACAGCTTCCAATAAAAGGCCAAGCTTATAGGTCAAAAATATGTACTGACATGTTTCAAAAAGTTCAGCAATGACTATCTAACTTATGTGGTTTTACCTTTGGTCAGGACATTAAATGACTTGTCATGTGATGCATGATTTTAAAGAAGACCTTCAAATGTGCCTTATCATTGGAGCTAAAGAGACGGAGTACTAAAATGAAAGATGCTGCCCTGCACATAGCAGTTGCTTGCCTGTACATAACTAGCATAAGATATTTGTGGACAAAATGCAAAAAAAAAAGTTATCATTGATGTATATCTACAAAGTTGTATATTAATTTTAACTCATATAGAATTAAATTTTCAACACTTTTTCTTTGAAAATCTTATTTCTAAACTAACAACTATGATCACTAACATACACACAGTCAGATACAATCAATCTCACCTCTTTAAACTGACTCACATAATTAGTTTCATAACTATTGTTTGTGAATGTATTTCTAGGTATAAGCATCATTTCTCTATGAAATATATGAATGTGACATATTTTATAAACATTTTACTTACCATAAAAGCGTGCTGAAAGACCTTACAATACAATAACAATATTTAACATTTGTGATTTTTTGAGACTAAATCTTAGTCTGGTAATAACTAAGAGAAAGATGATTAGTGATGGGCATGTCAATTTTGTAAATAAAATAAATCTTGCAGCTTAATTTTCTTAAGGAAAGCATCACTTGATTTTGAAGAATAACTTGTAAACAGAATTATATTTTTGCATGTAGCTCTATATAATTATTAAGGAAAAGGTGAAATCTGTAGCATGAAGCCTGGAGGAAAAGGTCTAAAGATAAAAAAAAAAACCATATTAATTAATAGCACATATTACTGAGATAATTTTTAAAATCATTTAAAAACATAATCTCCAAATTAACATAAAAGTTTTTGCTGTGCATGTTAATTTTCCCTGGGTGAATAGTAATTCTTAATTCTAATTAGGCAAGCTCTCAAAAAATTACATTTTAAAAGGATGTCCTACATAATGTTATGCCAAATCTCGGCACTTATTTTAAAATATTCGTGTTATCTAATTAACATTGTAATATATAACTACCAAAAGCACAACTATTTGAATGGCCTAAGACCTAATATAGATGCAAAAGTTTAGTGAAGGTATTTCAAGGTGATTCAGTACCAACTCTATTATTAAATGTCAGACTAGCCAATGTTAACATGCTTTTTTCAGAATCAAATGTCTCATTATCTTGTACATGATTTTATGAGGAACCAGAAACTGAAATTCAGGAATGCTAATGAAAATTATTAATAATTCTTATGTGGTACCCTACATTATGTTATTACTTTTATGGTTTTCTGTCTTCCCTTTAAGTTTATAATATAAATAAAAAGACATAAAGATACCCTATCTGCAAATATCAAAAATGTCATGTGTCTAATTAGTTAAATATATTTTCTTTTAGAGATTTTATATAATTATATATCTATAGAGAAGTACAACAGAGTGAATATTAGAAAAAAGATAATTGAACATATTCCCTATGGTCTTATTACTCAGTAAACATTGAAATAAAATGTGAATATGGATAAATGTCATTAAGGAACATTAAATTGTCAATACAAATGACTGGGCAAGACACTTGTTCCTCATTGCTTTCATTTCATTCAGTGATGTAATAAACAAAAGAATTAATTTGACTGAGTCTCTTCTGATAGGGTTTTTCAATTTCAAAAGATTTCTTACCCCATTCTTTGACAACACAAAATAATGAGGGCTTAAATAACTATGACTTTCAGGTTTAAAGACAAGGTTTTATATAACTGCACTTAACAAGTGCATGTAGGGGACAATATGTTAAATACTGGCCTTCTGAGACAAAGATATGTGCTATTTTTGATGTTACAATTTTTAATAATACCAAAAATTCAAAGAACTGTTTGTTGAATGCACTCTGTGTGCTAAGTTGCTTCTGTCCTGTCTGACTCTTTGTGACCCCATGGACTGTAGCCCTCAAGGTTTCTCTGTCCATGGGATTCTCCAGGCAAGAGTACTGGAATGGGTTGCCATTTCCTCCTCCTGGGAATCTTCCTGACCCAGAGATAAAACCCACATCTCTTGTGTCTCCTGCACTGGCAGGCAGGCTCTTTCTATAAAAGTCATTTGATTAGCATTTATCTTCCTCCTTGAGAGGTAGACAGGATTCAGAAAGAGAGAAAAAGTTCAAGTGGTGAAAAGGAAGGGAGCAGACAGCACTAATTGTACCTGATTATATTGATTGCAAATTAAAAGCCATCGTTTTTGACAGTCAATTCCCCCATCATAAAAAAAAAAAAAAATTACACCATCAACAGCAACAAAGGAGAAAAAGACAATTATAGTCTCTCCACTTCCACAGAAATTTCAGTGAGAATAGTGATTTTGCTCTTTCTTTCCTGAAAGAGACTGAGTAAAATCAAAATGCACAACTCCATCATAGCATAGAAACGATAGCATGCTGGTGAATGTCAACTGAAAACTAAAGGGCAATAGATGAAGACAGGTGGGATTATCCCAGGCATTTCTCCTGATGTTAGGTGATGCTGGAAATGACACAGTTCATTCTCAACACTGGTAAGGATTGTCTGGAATCAGGACAGGAAAGCAGATCCAGATTCAAATTATATTTCCTGCTATAGCATTATAATCAGAAATATGTTCAATGGTTATTTAAAATATATGTAAATTTTATGAATAAGGAAATGGCTTTACTGTACTCACACTGTGTGATAGAGGCAGCTGACAGAATTTTAGGAAACTGTTGTTTGGTTGGTGAACTTCAGGTTTTCCTCCTTCAACTTCCCAAATAAATCTTACTCCTTTAGAGTCAATTTATGTTTCCCAGCATAATGATGCATTTTACCCATTCAGCTATGCTAGTGTTCTCTGAAGCCAGCCAGCAGTGATCTCACCTCACCCACAATATAAATCTATCAGTGAATAAACAACATCATTTTTATTTCAATGCCGGTGACACACGACATGTCGATTTGGCAGTTAAATAATTTATCTCTCTTCTGGGTGCAATCTGCCAGGCTTATTATAACTCTACTCCTGATATTCATTTCATGTTTAATAGTTCTGTGCCTCATGAGGATGCCTGTCAATCAACGAAACTGGAATGTCATTCTGACCTTTTATTGGAAACAATTTACTCTTTTTCTCATTTCATCACAAGCTTTTCTCCATTTATACAATTTAAAAGCTTTAATTAGTTGTATTCAGAAACTTTATACTAATTAACTTTACAAAACTACGTGCTCCTCAACATTCCTGACACTTTATCTTTTCAGAGGTTATCCAGTTGAGTCTGCCTGAAGATCAGAAAATAAGCGTCACAGCAGCAACGGTGGGACAGAGTACCGTTCTGAGCTGCGCCATTCAGGGAGCACTGAGACCCCCCATCATTTGGAAGAGGAACAATATTATTCTCAACAACTTAGATTTGGAAGACATCAATGTGAGTACATCAACAGAGGTTGCGTATAATTTGTGTATCTCATATAGTCTAGACCTTGTGAAGTCTGAGGAGCTTAATGAAATCAGATATTACAATTCAAGAGAATTATTACACTGTCATATCCATTCTGCTATCTGGAAGGCATTTACCGAATATTTAAAATAATCCAAATCACTTGTTTAAACATGGTAAGCACATTATATTCCACTGTGTTGGTGAAATTGCCTCAACTTAAATCATGAAGTTCTGGCTCTAAGAATTTCTGTAATTACCAACAACTAATTAAATGGCACCCTACTCCACTACTCTTGCCTGGAAAATCCCATGGATGGAGGAGCCTGGCGAGCTACAGTCCATGGGGTCCCAAAGAGTCGGACATGACTGAATGATTTCACTTTCACTTTTCTTTGTGTCTCTATATACTAGCTATTAGAGTTGCAACAGCCTGTAGCTTATGAAGTGTTAAAGTGGGTAAAGGCAGTTTTAGCTTCAAATACTTCATAATGTGTTAGAACAACACATATTAATAAAATAAATAAATGGTTTATTTCCTGGAATGAAGGAATATATTTCATCACTGTTTATACTTAGAGATTCAGAATCTAAATTCAATAGGGTACAGCCCCAGTTGTGAGACAAAACCTGAACAACTGCAGGAAATTAATTTCTTCTTTCCGTGTTGTCTATGGAAAATGAGCTTGAAGAAGTGACCATCATCTTAGATAACAGAAAGAAGTGAAAATTGTATGTTATGGGACATCCACAGAAAAGAGTTGGGCCAGTCCTTTTCCTTAGTGATGTATTTGTATATAAATTTTAGTTATTTTTTTACTCTTACTTAAGACAGCCATCACCTATGCACTTATTCTTTGCTATTTTATGAAGAATCCCTAAATCACAGGTATTCACTCATGTTTGTTACATTTTACTAATATTCTTGTTTAATGTTTTTGAATGTTTCAAAAGAGAAATGCCTCCAAATTTATAATTTTTTATTTTGATAAAATTTTTCTAACTTTACTTATATCTGGGAAATTTCCTCGGGTTATATGGAAAATCATGTTTAATTTGCCAAGATGATAAGACACTTCATGCCATAATCTCAGGATCATTCAAAATTGTTTAAGAGGCATGGCCTTAAACAAAATCATCTCAGGTTTGTGTTATGGATTATTATGTTTGCTTTTTTTAAAAACTGAGGTAAAATGGTATATAATATTTTACTTGTTTCAGATGTAAACCATAAAGCAATCAATCTTTGTACACATTACAAAACAATTACCATAATAAGTCTAGTTACCATCCATCATCATGCAATGGACCCCTTCACTCATTTCCCCAACTCTTTTACCCTTTCCAATCTGATAACTGCCCGTCTGTCCTCTGTATATACAAGTTCTGTGTTGTACGTTGGCTTTGTTTTTTATACTCTATATGTAAGTGAAATTGTCTGATTTATTTCATTTAGCATAACACTCTTTGGTCTGCTATAGAAAATGACATTGCCTTCTTTTTATTTGGCTGAGTAGTATTTGCTGTGTGTATATTTGTGTGTGTGTGTGTGTGTGTGTGTACATATCTATGTATGTGTGTGTGAGAGGGAGATAGAAAGAGAGCTCTCCTCAGTTGCATCCAACTGTGACCCTATGGACCACAGCCCACCAGGCTCCTCTGACCATGGGATTTTTTTGGCAAGAATATTGGAGTCAGTTGCCATACCCTCCTCCAGTGAATCATACTGACTGAGGGATTGAACTCATGTCCCCGGCTTCTCAGGTGGATTTTTAAACTGCTGAGCCATTGGAGGGAAGCACTCAGCAGGTAAAGAATCTGCCTGCACTGCAGGAGATATAGGAGATATGCATTCAATCCCTGGATCAGGAAGATTGCCTAGTGGAGGAAATGGCAACTCACTCGAGTATTCTTGCCTAAAAGATCCCATGGAGAGAGGAGCCTGTAGGACTACAGTCCATCGAGTCACAAATAGTTGAACATACCTGAGCAACTGAGCACACACATATGGAAATATATATGCATCAGTATATATAGGCAGTAATTTGCTTCTATATCTTAATGTTTGTAAATAATGCTGTATTAAAAGTAGAAACATATATATCTTTTTGAATTAGTGTATTCAATTTCTTAGGTTAAGTACACAGAAGTGGAATACCTGGATTATATGGTAGTTTTATTTTTAATTTTATGAGTAATCTCCATACTGTTTTCCATAGTGGCTGCACCAATTGACATTTCTACTAAGAGTGTACAAGATTTTCCTTTTTCCACATCCTCTTTAGCACTTATTATTTCATGTAGTTTTGGTAACTGTCATTCTAACAGGTGTGAGCTGATATCTTACTGTGGTTTTGATCTGTATTTCTCTGACAGTGATGTTGAACATCTTTTTATGTGGTTGTTGTCAATTTGAATTTCTTCTTAGGAAAAATATGTTTGGATTCTTTACCTAAGCTTTTGATTGGATTGTTGGCTGCTTTGCTATTGAGGTATTTGAAGTATTGATATGTTTTGGATGTTAACTCCTTTACCAAGCATGTGGTTTACAAATATTTTCTCCCATTCAGTAGGTTGGCTTTTGTTGTTGTTGTTTTTGTCTGTTTGTTTTGCAGATGGTATCCTTTGCGTCCAGAAGCATTTTATTTAATGCACTCCACTTTCCTGTTTTTGCTTTGGTTGCCATTGTTTTTTGGCTAAGAGCCCAGAAGTCCACAAGAAGTGTGATATCAAGGAGCTTTGATGTTGTTGGACAGTCACTCAGTTATGTCTGTGACGCCATGGACTGCAGCATGCTAGGCTTACCTTTCATTCACTGTCTCCAAGAGTTTGCTCAGACTCTTGGAGCTTAGCACCTATGTTTCCTTCTAGAAGATTTTATGGTTTCAGATATCACATACAAGTCTTTAATCCATTTTGAATTTATTTTTATGTATGGTGTAAGATAGTGGTCCAATTTCAATCTTTTGCATATGGCTGTCTAATCTTCCCAACACTATTTAAGGGACTGTTCTTCCCCATTGCATTTTATTGGCTTCTTTATTATTAATGTTATTATCTGTGAGTTTATTTCTGGGCCCTTTATTCTTTTCCACTGATACATGTATCTGTTTCCATGGAAGATTATTTTTATTACTATAGGTTGTAGTATTGTTTGTAATCAGGAAGCATGATGCCTCC